>JAOTOL010001622.1:2582500-2871285 GCA_034440575.1 Imbricaverruca yamaguchii
GCTTCGCAGGCAGAAGCAAGCATTCCAGCCACCAGAGCTGGAGGCCAGCTCTGGCGGCCCTCATTTTCCAGCTGACTATAGCCTCTCACCGACGCATGTATGCCGGCAATAGTCCTGTGTTACGGCAGCCCGAGGTTGGCAACGTGTAAATTATGTCCTATCAGGCACATAGGAAGAAAGTTCGCGCTGCACAGGAGGAAAAGCGATGTGAATTCCGAGAAGGTGAGAGTCGAAGAGTCGGTGCTGCGCTTGTAGCACCTGCACGTGGCATCCATACGAACGAAGGAGCCTTTGGGAAGATTGGAGGAAGGCCCATGTCTTCTTGTCACGAGCAAGAACAACATGCCAGCGAGTTTACTCCTGTTTATGAGCAACAATACTTCACATATATTAGGTTAACTGTTAAATAGGTTATTAGGTTAACTGTTATTATGTACATTAGGTTCACTCTTAGACTATATGTATTAAGGCACAACAACGACACTCACAGCACTAAAGACGACGAGCTGAGATATAGCTGTGCTTTACAACATTAAAGCACGACAAATTAAAGCACGACAAATTAAAGCACAACATTAAAGCACGCCAGTCGGGACAATGTGTGTTAGAAGATCAAGCAAGCTCGGGTACTGCGTGTATGTGATACGTTCCAGTACGGACAAGCGGCACAGATTGGACGGCTCCAGTCGTGGGACGCCGCAGCCAGTGGCGGCTCCAGTCGGGGCACCAGGGGCGGCTCCAGTCGGGGCACGCGCGCCGCATGGTCAGGAGCGGCTCCAGTCTCGGCACGCCTCACGCCCAGGGGCCGCGAGAGATGGTGAAACACCGCTCCTGTCACCACACACGAGGGAAGCGGTGACGCGTTCGACGGGACAGCGTCGACAAACACGCAATGTTGCCAAGCCGTGCGTTGCATCGTTCTGTTGTACATTTCAGTCCAGATCGCTGATCGATGTGACACCGCTTGAAGCCCCCTGTCACAATTCGATCCTGCACGCTGATGGTGAGATCATCGAAGTATTTCGAAGCTTTTTTTGTGTCATGCGAACAGTCGTTAATCATAGCTCAAAAGTACATTGGGGCCGATCATGTTCCTTGGCGGACACAGCAAGCACTTGTTTTCCATTCTGATATGAATGTTTTTGGAAATATGTTGTTCGTTGCATAAGTAGGCTGAAGATGCCTGCGAATCTGAATGTATTGACTACGTTTTTGTGTTCAGAAAGCTGGATGATCATGACATAATGAACCGGGGAATCCCTAATTCAATGCACAATTAATTACGACATTAATTGTGTGTGACCAATTAAATGGAAGGCTTTGCAAAAAAGCATGCTATGCAGATATACTGGAGGGTCTGAGGTATCGGCCGCTTCCAACATGAACTGGAGCGCGCTCACAAAGTGATCAGATCTAGAGCACCTCGTGAAGCAACACAACTGTCCGCGGATTATATTCGGAATATTTTATTTTCAGTGATCCGCGTATATATGAAGAAAAGCTGCAGGTCAGTTTTACCAGTCGCATTTAAGCGGTTTGACCCGACCCGATCCGACCCGACCCGACCCGACCCGACCCGACCCGACCCGACCTGACCCGACCCGACCCGACAAGACCTGACCGGCCCGACCAGACCAGACCCGACCCGACCAACCCCACACCATCTCACCCGACCCGACCCGACCGGACAAGATCCGACCCCATCCAAGTAGACCCGGTTCAACCCGATCATACCAAGACGTTTTTAAACCTCAATACTTTTTGTTTCATACGGAGTTCAATGTCTAATTACCTCGCTTATAATTATATTTACTATTTTATCTTCCACACGCAGCTTCCATTCCATACTTTACCTCACTCTCAACCAGCTCACAAAAGGAATGTTATGGCTGCATTTATCTCGTGCACGCTGGACATCTCATACCACGTGACCTGCCTGCCTCGAGGCTAAATTATTGCTTGCTTAATGTTAGCTCTCGCAATGCGTTTGGGAATTGGGGTAATTGTATTTAGTTTCCCCCATCCCAAAACGCATTTAATATTATTTGTATTTAGGGTAATTGTATTTAGTTCTCATGCAACTCCACAACTGCCTAAAATATCGCGTTGTAAATTTGGCATAGCTTCTTGCAATTGATGAGTGCAGTTCGCGTCAAAAAAGTGTACCAAGGTTGCATGGTTAGCGCAGGCAAAGGTCAGGTCATTCCCCCTATCAGTGCGGTTTTTAGACACACCTTAAAACATTTCTCTTGAACTGACTGAACAAGAGGGAATCGAAATCTTAGCATGAACAAGTACACTTGGCAGAAATAAATGAGCATAAACACACGTAGAACACCAGTTCACCTGAGGTTGCATCATGCGAAGGCAAGGCTTCAGCTCCGATTTGACATTCGACGATTTGTATCTAATCAATCTATCTAAGAACGCTGGGATTTTGAATGGCACATCACATACGCCTGTAATACTGTTCCAAGATTAGACCGACTACCAGGTCACGCCAGGGCGATAAGGGCCGAAATGTCCTCCAGTACGCTTATCACAGGCGCTCTGGACTTCTTGATCTTACGTTGCTCCGAGATCCACAGCTTGGTATGCGTGGTGGTGCTACACCGATACTTCGGTTCGCATATCATCCGTATCGAACCAGTTAGCCACATTTGTTTCACGATCATGGCTGGCAACTACGGAGATGATCGTTAGGTTCACCTTCACCTCAGCCCATCTCACGTGACCTGAAATGTCAACCGAAACAGGCAGCCATAAGTGGTATATTTTCGCTGACTGGAAACAACGACCTAAAATGGATTTTGACTCCCATCTTGTGTTAGTCCGCTCCCACGCCAATGCCACGAGCTGCCGAGAAAGCGCAGTCGCGGCAGGTCCACGGGTTCCCTTCCTCATCAACATGCTGCCAGATGGTGTGCACGCGACACCGAATAACCAATAACCAATAACCAATAACCAATAACTAATAACCAATATGAAATAAGCCTTCGCTCGTCCAGCGTCTCGATTGCTGGCTTGACACCGACCACGAAAAAGTAGTCGAGCATGGGGAATGCGGGGCGGGGCGGTTAGAAGGATGTCCTTTCAGCGCACTACGCAGTCGGCCGGGTTGACACCCTCGTCACGGGCGCGGGTGGCGTGATCAGGCCATAGTAATCGTGGTCACACCCTATCGCTCTTCCCAATCAACGCCAATGTTAACGTTAATGGCCAAGATCGAGCAAGTGTGTGTAGTGGGGAAGAGGGGAGGGGTGTGACTTCTGTCGCCTCAATGTTCTTACTCTTATGGCCGCCGGTTGCGCCGCCTGGCAGAGATGCGCTGCGAAAGACATTCCCGCCGGCCTGGGCATTGCAAAATCATCGAGTTTTTTAGGGACTTGTGAGTGAGCCATTCGGCACTTCCGCGTCTGGGTTAGAAACTCAAGCGGTGATCACGAGAACATTGTCAATTCCAGATCATTTTGTTGCATGCACTTCCGTAAATGTACTCTGTTCATTGTCGTGAAAGTTTACATTCACCAGTATTTTTTGTGGCATTTTCCACCTCCAGATGGAAAATGTGTCGAACAAATGCTAAATTCAAGCGCTGGAGCAGCCTAGCCAACTCTTAATTTATCCGTGGAGTGCTACGGGAAACGACAAAAAAAAGGAACAAGGCCGGAACTTTCTCCAGACCTTCATAAATTACTCGCCACGGCCCTGGTAAATGGCGTCTTTGTACTCACGTCCCAAGGACGCCGACCGGCCGCCGAACCTGAATCAGGGAAGCAGATTTGTCGCGGAACATATTTTACGGCGATCACCTGTAGTGCTCCTGCGGCACCTTCGATACAGAAGAAGCCGATAAGATTCAGAGCAAAGCTAGAAAGAAGTGGTTGTCGCCAAGCTTCTGTGGAACATTGCAAATTCTTCGACCTTCTCCGACTAAGAAAATCGGAAGAGGTCTGTGCATGAGCATAAATTACCTTTACCGCTTCCACAAAAAGACTAGAGGGCACCTGAGGCTCGTCACCCTCGTACTAACCATCCATGCTCACCGCCTATGGCGCCGTCGCCTGAGGTGGCAGCTATAGGCATAGCGACGTAGTGCAGTATGGCAGCAACAGTGTTTATCTCGACTGCCAGTGAATACTGTGTTGGGTGAGGCTTATACGATCTACTTTCAGAAGATCTATTTTCAGAAGATCTACTTTCGTGTTCACCTGGCCAGACTGCTCTGTGTACTACAGCACTCTTCTGTTGCGCACTATGAAGCCGCCGGCATCACGGCAAAGGGCGGCGCTTCCGGGAAGGGGGCTCCTCTTGCCGTCAATTAGAGCGGGGCGAACATATGGTCTGGACACTCCTGAAATAAATGCCTAAGAAGGCAACGCAACATGGAAAATGAAGTTTCTAAATGGAACGAGGAGGCCCCAGGAGGAAAGATGAGAACCGAAGGCCAGGAGGAACGCTTTAAATGAGAGGACGCCCCCAAGACGGTGCAGCAAATCATGCGGCGTATAAATTACAAGAGACGGCTGAAGTTACAGCTGTCTCTGTCATTGTACCCAGACACCCCCAAAGCTGCCTTGCTCGCAAGTTCAAGTAGAAGAGAAATAGAGGCAGAGATGCAAACAAAAAACTTTCGCTCAAAGAAAGTGTGCCACTGAGTGTGGGGGATTCATATTCCGAGAGCAGAGGCACACGTAAGCGAGCAATAAACAGGGAGCCGGGCTCCCAACTTATCGGCAGACCTTATTGCTGCTTCCGGGTGCACCATCAGACGTCCCACTTTGCAAGGTACCAGGAGGCCCTGTTGACCTAAGACTCCCCTCGGAAGCCCTCCTCCCGGATAGATTTGGCGGCACCGTCCGCGATGGCGGCGGTGATGATTCGGCCGTTATTTAGTGAGAGCTCGGCCCGGCGGCACGATGGATGGCACCAGCGTGGGCTCTGATCCGCTCGGTTTTATTAGGTCTTCTGACAGGCAGCCGGGTCCGTTTTGGCAGTCGTAGATCATTCGGGTGGGCGCGTTGCCGCCCGGCCCCGGCGCCACGGCTCCGCATCGGCTCGGCAACACTGAGCCTCGTCGAGTGATGCGTGCGCTGTGGCTTCCGCATTTTGTTTTGTCGCCACTCTGCCCGACGTCCAAGCGGGCGCGTCCGAGCCCAGTCTGTGCAGGTACGCAGACGTGGATGGCGATGCCGTGCGGTCAGACGGCAGGGTGTGTAGTATGGCTGTAAGTACGCAGACGTGGATGGCGATACGTACATGGTCGGCGGCAGCGGGGCCGGCAGCGTGGCAGTAGCGATGGACGTTATGGACTTTGGACGTTATAGACTCTGCATGTTATGATATAGCCCCGTCCACGAGTCGTCAGTTCCGACTCGCGTGACAACCGAGACCTAGTCGTGGAGCCACGCGACACCAGAATTTTGGAATGCATTTTTTTTTGCGGCGATGTGCCCGCTAAGCAGGGAGCACGAACGGGCAGCTGTGTCAGGACGAGATGTATTCATTCTATAGCTGAGATGCCACAAGGTGGTTGTCTGAACTGTCGGTTGATAGCCAACGTCAGGATTTTTCCATTTGCTTGCTAGTAAGAACATATCATGCACTTACATCTCCCGAACGAAACTCCAAACAGCACATTTCGTCATATTCGCGTATATCTACCTCCCTTATAATTTCCAATCTAACCGTTCTAATGCGGAAGTTACGACACGATAAACAAGTACAACTTTCTTTAGCCTGAGAGTTATTTTAGCGATCACATCTGGAAAACAATGTTGTATTAGTGGCAATATATATTTTCTGCAATACTTTACCTGCAATACGAAGTCATATTTTCACTTTCATGCTTAAGTGTCAGAAATAAATATCGCATATTGCTTTTCGAACTACAACGAGAAACTAGGAGCTGATTATGGAAATTATGGAGCGCATTAAGGTCCTCTCTTTTCCCCACAGGTCTCAGGAAATTCACCTGCGCTGCACATGGGCCTGGCGTGCATAGGAGCATGCCCGCGGGGTATTTTTATTTCATCCGCCACGTCAATACAGCTTTATACTCCTGTTTTTCTCTACGAACATTTGGAACTTAACTATTCCCGTCCATTCGGCGACATCCTACAGTGAATTCGTGAAACCGTATTGCTTTGGTGGCAATTAACATGCAGATGCCATGGAAGACATTTTTCGTCAACAGTAAATGTCATCGCCAAATACCATCGAGCTATCGAAGCCAAGCTCTAGCTCTTGTATCCGCATTGTACGTTTGAATATATTGAATATATATCGAAGGGTTCCGGTGGTTCCTACCTAAAATGCTGATTTCGAGGAAAAGTCTACATAAATCGCTGGTTTTCTTGGGATCTTCACATATTGGATCATGCCAAAATTGGATTGGAACGATCCTTACACCCATCGCCATTATACTGATAATTCATTATTCGATGAATCTTTCACCCCTCTCCAAGAAGTTGAAAGTAACTTTCTAGACACTCCAGTACACACGTTCTCCACGTTAATTGTGATGGTCACACCAGTGCAATTCATCACTTCATCGGCGAAAATATCTTCATTAAAGTGCTGTTTTATGGAGCTCCCCTCCATATAATGGAGGATCCCTCCGTCCTGTTCAAAGTGCGTCTAGCCAATTTTCTCCGTGATAGTTAGGTAGAAAGGCGGCCAGAATGAGTGTCTGATCTCCGTCCCAACCGAATTACTTGTTTCGACTTCTAGCGCTTGATTTGTTCTGAGTTCATCCAAAACGAGAGTGATCGAAGTCCTTTCAGCATCCGAAATGTGGCAGGCTCACCATGCAACCGGTAAATTGATTTTCTAACCCCATTCATCGGAATAGTAGCAAAATCGGCCAGGGCATAGAGTCGTCCGCCTTCTTCTGTGTCGGTCTCGTGCTGCTGCTGTACTGCCGCACGGTCACGTCACGACGGGCCTCCCTCTTTTGACAAAAATGTTCTTACAAATGCGGATGCCCTGAACGTGAAAACGTATAAAAACAGTGAAATTGCTATACGACAAATATCGGATTTTTTTTGCACTGAATGGAATTATCTTTACGATTGTCTACTGGTGAATCGGTGATATCTTTATTTCCATCAAAAGTGAATCATTTTGTGCGGCTAATCTCTCTGTCTATATATCTCTCTCTCTCTTTCTCTCTCTCTCTCTCTCTCTCTCTCTCTCTCTCTCTCTCTCTCTCTCTCTCGCTATGCCTCTATCCCTCCCTCTCTACCTCTCCCTCTCCCTTTCTTTCCATTTCTCTCTCTCCTACCATCTATTCCCTCTCTATCGCTGCTCACTCCATCGGCTGAGCTCTCTCTCCATCGACAGTGCTACTGCGCCGCATTCCAGATGCTGCAGGAGCGCCGATCGGCGTGCAGGCAAAGTGTTGATACCCCAGTTTTTGCGAAGCAAGAATGTTATCAACCGCACTCGGGCGTGCGCGCTTTTTCGGCACAGGATGGCCCGACTGTTTGATGGCTTTTTCTGCCGGCAGCGGCAATAAATCGCGCGACACGGCGTTTTTGCGCGCTGGACCCGGTTGCGGTTGCGAGCGACGCGGAGGACTGCTGCGCCGCCGCAGGTCGCGTCCTCCGGCGGCGCTGAGGCACGTGACGCGCCGTGACGCGCCGTGACGCGGCGGCGGCGACGAGACGGCGTCGACGCTTCGCGCGCTGCCGCGCTGTCGACGACGTGTCGAGCTGGCCGACACGAGACGAAACATCGCCGGCGGGGGCGCCGCACAGCAGCGCGAGAGCCGGGCCGGCGGCCGGGCCGCAGCTCGTCGTCTCGCGGCCGGCTGCATAATTGTCGGTGCCGAGGTTCTCGACCCGGCCAGCACCGCCGGCCGGTGTATATTTCTGCGTGCAGTTTTGCGCGGCGCACATTCCTCAGCGCCGCGTTGCCCAATCCGCCGCTGCACCGCGCAGCCAGAGGCGCGCCCAGCGCCGCCGCTCCGGGGGAGTGACCTCGATCTGCTGCCGTGTCGGCGCAGCCAGAGGCGCGCCCAGCGTCGCTGCTCCGGGGGCGATCGCGACCTCCTGCATGCTCAGGAGCGTACCTAATGCCACTTTTACAGCTGACTCGGGAGAAATATCGGGCTCTAGAGTAGCGACCTCGGCCTGGCACACGATCAAAGGCGTTCCAAGTGTTTCCGATTCCCGTGCAACGGCCAGAGGCGTCCCAAGAGTTGTCGGTTCAGTACGGGCCGACCAGACGCATGCCGAGCGTCGTCGGCCCGGGAGACGAACGGTTAGCTGCGCGTCCTGTCCGTGCCAGTGGCGTCACCGTTTGGAGGCGAACACCGGGCACAGCAAGCGCTTCAATATCCTCAAGATGTCAACGTTTCAAGGGTGAAGCCAAAATTCGCTCTATGGGGGCTGGGTGGGGGAAGTGACCCGGTTGCGGCTGGGGGATTTTTCGGGTTATTGTGCATTGTCTAAAAATCATTCATTTTGTATTGAACATGGGCTATTTTGGCACCTCGCAGATCTTCTGCCTCTCCCCCATGATTCCAGAGGAGTGTCCCATTGCCCACCTTTCACCCTTCTTCGATCTTCTGAGGTGCCCCGCTGGTGTCCTCTGGAGGTGTGTTGGTGGCCTGCGGTGTTATTTCCTCTCTGGGATGATGGGGTCCTACCGGACCCCAAAGTCTCTGTAACCCTAAGTCCGCAAACGTCGATGTGCCCTAATTCCCACATTGCTAGCTAACCAACAGCGGGGTCCAGAAGGAGCAGCTACCGCTGGGGGTCCTCAGACCTCCACGGTGCGGGCTGGCTAGCTGAGGGAGGTGGATACCCCTTCACCTTCCCCTTGGCTACGCCCGTGCACACCTGCCTCCGTGTGTGTCAATGGCGGTAATACACCGAAATGGAAGGCTTTGCCATGCTGTTGTCAACACATGCAGAAGATCCCGGTTTCTGATTAATGTTGGGCAGGTAAGGAGAGATCCGCCCTCTCTAGTTTCTGTCGAACTTCTGAAAGCAAGCAGCGGGAAATGTTTAGCCTTTTTTTACAACGCCGCATGGTGAACATTGTCGAAGGCGGGGGAGGTTGCAGCTGCCCGTCTTCATCGTGCTGCTCATATGCCTAAACCCCTAGCTTTGAAGACCTACGTTCCGAAAGTTACAGACTGAACTAAACAAACTAAAAAATATCCTTCCTGTATGGTGCGCAACTCAAGTTCGGTGTAATAGAGGCCGTAGTCATGCTGGGACTCTGTGGCTATGTGCCCCTTTCCCCACAGCAAGCCGCATGCCTCAATTCCTTTAACATTTGGGTGTGTAGCTGAGTAAAATCGGATCCGAAGGGGCTGATTCCCCCATACCGATTTCCGCTGCCTACTGCCCGGAAATAATAGCAACAAAACCGATCTCTGGATCGATGATGTATTGAGCCCTTCGCGTAATGGCAGAGGAATCGAAGACATCACTTGAAAATATGAAAATTGAGGATTAATTATGTCTTGAGAGGTTGTATTTCTCATGATCAGTTTGTATTTCCAGATCAGTGTTGTATTTCTCATGATCTACGATCATTGCTTAGACCGAGTTGTGGCACCGCACAAGACGTAAAAACGGCAAGTGCACCATGGTGGATCAGACAGTGGTGACTAGTGATACTGGGTATCACAAGACAAAGACGTCATGAAGACCGTGCCCCATTGATCCATCTGGGAGATCGGAACTCAGTATAAAAAACTCACACCACATGGGTCCATTTGGCCTTCGGTTGCCTTTTGTCAGAGAAACCTATCAGCAAATCCTCCTGTGACTTTCGCCAGTAACGGTCCATTTAGTCATTTATTCTCTTGTTACCCGTGGTTAGGCAAAGCCAGCGATGACTATCGGGATATGAACCGCCTATCTATCGGGATTCTATCGGGATATGAACTCCAGCAGGTACATAAGGTGCATCCGGACAGAGGACACATCTGTACAGATCACACATCCAGATAGATGACACATCCGGATAGATCACACATCTGAATAGATCACACATCTGAACAGATGGCACATCTGTACAGAGCACACATCGGACAGATCACACATCTGACAGATCACACATCAGACAGATTACACATCAAACAGATCATACATCTGGACAGATCACAGATCTGGACTGTGACATAGCAAAGAGCCACGCAAATCATGGTTTCATCGAAAGGGTGGACTAGGCAAGATCATATTACTCAGAGTTCCTCAGATCCCATCAAGAGAAACTAAGTGTGAAAGATCTCAGAAATTTACGTGATGGCCAATTCGTCTCTTGAAGTCAACTTGACAGTAATAGTCCATTAAAATAATTAATTAATGATGTTACCAGGTAATGTTCAGGCCAGATGCTCTTCACTTGCTAGAAATTATGAGCCTTAACTCTTCCTGCAAAGATTTCATACGTAGTACATCACATTGTCCAAACATTCTAGAATTGAAGTAGATCTGCATCTTGCTGAAAGTTCTGAAGAGCAATGTAACACATTTCAATGCAGCAGGTGGAAGAGACGAATGATGTTTTCAAAGCCTAGACATTTCTACATGATTGAATATGATATCCCTTGTTTCAGCAGCCTCAATTTCCAAGAAGTTTACTTTTTTGGCTAATTAGGCGAAAATTGTGTGATGATAACACGTCCAGCAGTCCCCAGTAGGTAGCACGTATATGCTGCTCAACACCCAGCCCTGGACAATAGCAATCAGCTGCTGGCGTGGGATTTGGCTACATATGTGACGCTCTAGGCGATTATGATCGATATCAATTCGTTTACATCTACGAGCGCCAAACTGACCAATTAGAGTGCAGCATTCTTGTGAAGATAGCAAGAGTAGCTTATGTCGAACGCTTAGTGTAACTGTGAGTCAGTTGGGTGGTTCATGGAGGAAGAGCCGTGAACGTAAGCCGTAAAGGGTTGTTATCGGGACGCTGCGTGGTACCCAGGTGCCAATAACCTGTAATTTTTTTTTCAGATTCCCAAAAATCCCAGGATCGCCAATACATGGAGTTGGGCAATGGGAGTTTTTAAGGTCATTGTTGTTTACGCTTCGGGCCGCTTCGGAGGTTAGTCAGCTGGCGTTATTGTCCAACCTGGCTAGATAGGCCTTGCTCAACACCGAACTTTGGTGGGCCAGTGTGTCGTAATATACGAAATTCATTTTGTTCTTATAAAAAGTGATATTTTGACCATTTCCTCGTGCGTAAATACAAAAATATCCCCAATTCAATTATATTTGCGAATTTTCGGCTACGAGCCTTCATCAAGCAAATCAAAGCAAACACTTGACAGGATCCTAACTCAATGAGTTAGGATTATTCGCAAAGTCGCAAATTCAAATCTGAAAATTCGCAAATTGAATTGAATTGGATATTTTGTATTTACGTACGAGGAAATGGCCAAAATGTTACTATTTATAATTACGATGTTCCTCCCGAAAGCACTGTCTAGCTTAAATAATTCATTTTGCTCTCTTGTATATCTTCTCACATAAGGTGCCGTTCGGATCATGTGAACGTTCCTCTACATATGAAAAGTAAAAGTTGTCTGATAGGACTCGGGAGTCAGAAGTTTTCTATTTCTTATTCTTGTCTTTCCTTCTGTGATCCCTGTCTGCTTGGCCGCCTTCGGGCTGTTCGGCGTTCGCCCTGTCCATTGTACTCAGTCGTTTCAGGGGAGGCGCGGTCACCATTCCACTAGGCAGCGTCTATCGTTGCTTTGCGTTAATTTTTGACGAGGTAACTCAAATCAATAGCCGGGTGGATGAGGGGAAGGATGTGGATGCTTCGCGGAGTAGCAACAAATTCGGCATACGCACCACCGATATCTTTTTTTCCGGGCCTAGCTAATCGGACAATTTACCCCTGCTCGAGATCAATGATGATTGTCAAGCCCCGTGCTGCAGACATTTCTGATGTGGTCCACAGGGTAAGCCAGTGTATCACCTCCCTCGCGGCAATACCACCCTTGTCTTCCCGAGCAGAATCTAAATGCAGGGAAGCTCAGCTGACTGTTTTGGACTACACCACAAACCACACTTTTGGATTGAGCTGGTTTTCCATGAATACTCTTGCATCATCCGATTTTTTGGTATGTTTGTATAAGAACCCACGATACTTATCAAAGTCATGGGGCTCAACTGAACCTGATTACAAAGTCTAACGTCTTTGTCGGCAGCATTATGGAGTCTAGAATTAAGAGGAAACAAGGTTTTTCTTAAATATGTCCGCTGTGAAGTCATTCCATTGTCAAATGTTATTTTTAGAGCAATCGTAATAACCCCGTTCAACTTGGCGAGGGTGCCCCGCACCGGGAGCTCGAAATGGAGGGTGGGACACCTGAGCGTGCTCCCCCGAAACACCTGTGGATTCACAGTAGCGCCAATCAGAGGAATTTGCGTCCATTCGGACGATTATTTCATGCTCTTGATCATTTTCGGCGTGAACAATTGCCCAAATTCAATTTTCTTCGGCCAATACGATGGAAACAGAGAAAGGGACCGGACCTGATACCAGTAACATCCACATTAATTAATATTTCGAAAGAGCAGAGTTGTTCGCTTTGCATCTTGACAAAAGAAAAGCATGGTTTGAGTTTGTTGTTGATGTGCTGCAACTACTCTGAATGACGACATTTCGAAGATCTTTAAAACAATACTCATTGCCTTGTCACAGGTCTTTGACAATCGTGACCTGAAATGTTCCAAGATGTGCAAAACAGATGCATCATATAGTACACAGGTTTCGTATCTCACAGTCAACTCGTTCGGTTGCTACACCGGTGTGGCAAGCCTATTCTGTAAAACACAATGTATTACAAAAAATGACATGGTGCAATATCTATTTACCCAAACAATTCGTTCTTGTTCTTGGAAAACAAACCCAAAAGGTTCAAGGTACTTAGCAGCATATCAACTGCCGGCACATCTTGTGCAGTGTTCCAGAAAAAAAAAAAACAAAATGGCTTAGAGGATCGGGCGTATGCCTGACTTCCCTGTCCTTACTAAATTTGTTTTGTTGCAAATTTCAATATAGAACAGCATTTCCCCAGACCGCCTCAGATTAAAAATAAAAACACTACGTGGACAAGCTACGACGGAAATAGCACATTGCACGTATCATCGAAATGGATACAGTGTTGTTTAAGGAACAAGACAAGAAAGAGATGCGCGACAAATGGTACTCGGTGGTTGATACATTTTGATAGTTGGCCTATGGAAGTAACTTTAGTTGATATCAAGTGAATCTGCTCGATGACTTGGCCACGGGTGTTGATTTCTGGAAGTTATTGAGGGAAGGGGACACAACACATGAAGGAAATGGGTGAACCCAAATGGATTGGGGAGGGGACTCACTCTATGCGGTCCCTTGTTAAAAGTTGACTTTTTTTTTGGGGGGGGGGGGCAAAGCCTACATCAGAGTGGCACCTTCCCCCCTCAAAAGGACACTAAATAGCACCCCCGCCTTTGGTCACCATGAGTGCGCCATTCACAGTACTCGGACACCAATCTTTAGGGAGAATGGCAACCTACCTTCCACCGGAGCCTAAGAATTTAGCAGGATTCTTTCTTCTTCATAATTTCCGTTTTCACCACCACCGAATTCGGCAGGGAGAATGTCACAAGTCACGTTGTTTGCAGCAGCTTCTCCCACGGCCAGTCTTGTTGCATGCAACGAGGCCATGCGGCACAGTATGGGAGCGTGGCGCGCGGACCCCCCCCCCCCACCGAAGGGGATCATCGAGTTCGTTTACGACGCATGGTACTGCGGACATTATTGAGCTTTGCCAATATCTCACGCCGCTTGGTCGGAGTCGTGCAATGATGCCAGCGACAGCCACAGTATGGAGGTTTCCAGTCAGAGGGTGGCCGATCAATGGAATAGGCTGCCTGCTGATGTTGTAGGATGGGTGGGGTGGGGTGGGGGGTGGGGTCCTTCGTTGAATGCATAACAAAATACGGTGGACAATTTTCTTTGATTACAGGATCTTGTTTTGGGATTCTGATTGGTGGTGAATGGGGTGAAATTTACGCTAATACTTGTGCACTGTACAGGTCCTGTAAGCAGGCATGGATGAAGGAGCTTAACAATTATTGATGGGGCATCGGTGTGGAGGAGGGTGTGCTATGCAATATCAAATAAACGGCGCTAGATACATTGGGGTAGACTTCCCACACGGATCTGCCACCTCCCGGAGGTTCTGCCTCTCCTGTTCCGCTCTGCGACTCTCTAGCTCTGCCGTCTGCCTGTGGCTCTGCCGCATCTGTCTACTTCGGTCATCTCTGTACGGCTCCATCGTCTCCTTCTGGTCTCTGTCGAACTCTGCCTGATTCTGCTATGTCTGCACAATTCTTCCGTCTGTCTGGTTATGCGATCTCTGTCTGGTTTCGCCATCTCAGTCGGGCTCTGTCGACTCTATCTGACTCTGCCTTCTGTCCAGTTTTGCAGACTCTGCCTGGTTCTGACAGCTGTCTGGTGCTGAGCTCTCTGTTTCGTTTGGCACCTCTGTCTGGTTCTGTTGTCCACCTGGTCCCGCCATCTCTGTCTGACTATGCCATCTCTGTCTGATTCTCCTATTCGCCTGGTTCTGTCATCTCTGTATGGTTCTGACATCTCTGTTTCGCTGTGCCATATCTGTCCGGCTCTGCTGTCCTCCTAGTTCTGCCATCTCTGTCTGGCTCTGTTATCTTTGCCTGGCTCTCCCGTCTCTGTCTGTCTCTGCTGTCCGCCTGGTTTTGTCACCCCTGTCTGGTTCTGCCGTCCCTGTCTGTCTGGCTCCGCTGTCCGCCTGTCTCTGCCGTTCGCCTTGTTCTGCCACCCCTGCCTGGCTCTGCCGTCTCTGTTCTGCGCGCCGTCAGTCGGCAGTGGGGACGGTCGCAGTGGCGCAGCACCTCGCAGCTCGCAGTCTCGGCCCCGGCAGCAGCGGGTCAGACCGGCCGCCCTTCGACCCCGGCCGACACGGGCCGTTCACCTCGACACCGTCCATCAAGGTCACATACCGGCAGGGGCGAGCTCTCCCCTCGGCTGGCGCCGGCCGGCACGCCGTGGGGAGCAGTAAATACGCGCCGCCTCCGCTCCCCTCCCCTCCCCTCCCGGCGGCCGGCCGGCAGAAAAACGCGCGCCGCCGCGCCGACAATGCGCCGATCGCCGCGCAGCCCCCTCCCCGCCCGGCCGGCACGTGCTCCGTGCACGTGTCGCCCCCGGCGGCGTGCACGGCGCGGAGCCGGGGCGCCCGTGGCCGGCGCCCGCGGGCCCGCACTAATTCAGACCAGAAGGATTTAGTATCGGAGAGAGATATATTTTCTCGGTACTTATGCAGGCATGTCGTGGGGCAGCGATACCGGTGGCGCTGGTGAACTGTGCCGGACCTATAACTGACCGGCAGGGGCTCGGACGAAGGCGAGATGAAATAAATGTGGTCGTACTCCCTTAGTCACATTGCACTATGCGTGCTGAGGTGCGATGTGGTCAACATAGTCATTTTGCTTTGTTCTATATTGCATTGAGCATATTACCAACTATTAACAAACGAGGAAGATGAAGTGAGATAACCCTCCCCTCTTGCTTCAAAACATTTGCTGCTAATCGTCATCGAAATTAGTGTCTATGGGTCATTCATAAACATATCCAACGGCTTCTTGATGATAATTAGCTGCCTGCTCTACTTACCATGCTGAGCTGTGCATTTGTTTTCGAAGTTTCCCTGCGGCTCTTGGTCAACAAGACACCCGAAGTTTGAAAATAACGTTAGCTGGTTTGTGGCCAGATGGTAGTGAGCACTCCTAATTTGAAATGCTTTTTTTTTACTTTGGCTCCTCCCACAACTCCATTCAGCTAAGCAAAGTCTTGTTGCTGGGTGGAATGTGGGAGGAACTATGGTTGGGTGTTTTCAACTTGTATATATATATATATGCATATCTTTGGAAATGAAAACAGTCTTTTTAGTGCAAGCATTTCAAGTTGTACTCATATCTCAATAAGCTATATGTGATTTTCCAAAGAAGTGGCACCCAAGGAAGATGCTGGGTAAGATTCAACAAGTCCAGTCCATGCATTCGTGTTTCTGATTTGCCCTCAGTGCGATTGCAGTCTTTAACACGCGCCCTGGAGGGGGGGGGCGAAATCCGCCCACGCCTCCTGTTTTTCGTAGGTAACTCCAGATTTTACCGGCCAATATACGTCATTGTTTGTGTACCTGCTTAGAAATGAACTGCACATTGTTTAAAGTAAGACAAATGAAAATCAACCGAAAATTTTTCGAGTTAGGGGTCGGTAAACTCAAAAAATTATCTGAGCCAGACCACAAATATCGGCGCTGATGCGCTTCCATTATATCGGCAAAAGGAAGTGTTCTTGGCAACACTAGCGACTTGTTTGATGTATATTGTTATGCTACATTGTTCCAAAGTCATGTCAGGTCACCGAGGTCAAGTCAGGTCAAGTTCATGACAGGTTAATACACGCCCTGGAGGGGAGGATGGCGAAATCCGCCCACCCCTCCGATTTTTCGTACATAACTCTATATTGTACTGGCCGATATGAGCCATTTTTCCGTACCTGCTTAGAAATGACCGGCGCATTGTTTAAGTCAAGAAACATTAAAATCGGCAGAAATGTTTTCAGGTTATGGGCCGTTAAAATGTTTAAAGAAATTGCAGCGCCAGACCAGAAAAATCTGCGCTGATGCGCTTCCAGTATATTAGCAAAAGGGAAGTGTTCTTGACAACACTAGCGACTTGTTTGATGCATATTGTTCTGCTATGTGATTTAAAAGTCATGTTAGGTCGCCGAGGTTATCATGACAGGCTAATGGAACCAAGCATGGTCAACTGGAATGTTGTACATGGAAATGACTGTCATGCGATTGACGTCACTTTGCATGTTCCCTACACATCCTACTGTTTGTCATTGTGTGCTTAAGTATTTCTATACTTTATTCATGCATTTCACTCCTTTCTTTGCGAAGTCGATAGTGCCGAGCCGCCCAACGGAGCAGTCAGATGGGCAGCCCGGTTCCGGTAACTGGAGCAGGTAATGACCTGATAAAGTGTTCCTATATAGGTGACCTGAGGTCAAATGGCGGATCTGGCACATGCATTACATCATTAGTAATGTCCAAAACATCATTAATGCCAATTTTGGAACATTTAAACACAATCACAGCGATCCATACCAATGACAAGCCAAGCCACGCAAAACCAGAAAATATTTCTATTTTGACCTCATTTGACCTTGAAGATATTGACCTAAGGTCACGAAATTTGCACAACTGAGTTAACTATCGTGCCCATCCACTCTGCGAATTTCGTTGCTCTAGCCTTGATGGGAGCCGAGATCTTGGGGGCGGAATCCGCCCCCTCCAGTGGCGTAATTTTCAGAGGCCCTCCAGGGTGTGTTAAGCCGTTTTGTAAATGTGGGTCCTGAAGCCGATCAGCCAATATTTCCAAATTACATCAAGACATGGGGAAGACAATTTTTTTACCAAGGAAAAGGCCCTGGGAGCGTTCTATATATTTACACAAATTGCATGCATTCTGTCGATCTCGAAAGTTGGTTTTGAGTCATTTTGCAGGGCCCAGTAAAAAACTAATTCTCAGAAATTTGCTAATTCCCTGGATTTGGAAAGCTTAATCTGTGCCAAACTATCTAAGCATGAGCTTGTTATGAAGCGAAACCGCAATACATGGTGATATCTGTCCGAGGTTTACATCTGCCGACCGGTGATAGAGCTGTTTTGAAGCCAAGAAGTTATTGTTAACTTCAATTTTCACTATAACGACGAGTCGCCCATGCATATTTGTTTCCAGTTTTACAACTTTTCGATTGCCCAGTGGATGAAAGCATCATTTTGTACGAAAATAGCATACAAAAATACTTACCAGCTCTACTCAGGTGAGGCACTGCTTTAAGTGCCTAACTGGTCCGACCGCCCCTGATCTCGACTCCTTCATTGAAGTTACGTCCTGTTCAAGGTGACAAGGAGGACTAGACTGGGATGCCCGAGAGGCACGGAAGGGGTCCTTATGAATAGAACATGGCCCCCTGGGATCTAAAGAAAGCCCCCGAGGGATAGCGTTGTTTGTGGGGAATACTGAAAGCCGGTTATATAGCTAGAATGGCATTGCTAGCCCGAAAGATTGTCGAGGACTCTGAGTCGAGGTCCTCTGAGAGCTAGAGCGGAAGACTGCGATGCTCCTGAGGCTTGGGAGGAACATTGAGGGATGAACAGAGATACCTAAGAGCTAAGGGAAGTTCCGAGAGCTGGCTTGTTTGGCCAGAAATTGTAGGGCCTGTCTAAGAACTGCAGAATTCCTCTGAAAGCTAGACAAGTTTGTCGAGGACTGGGACTGGCCTGTGTAGGATGGAGAGTGCTGCTAATGGATGAATATGTCCCCTGAGAGCCAGAGAGAACTGGACTGAGATGCTCCTGAACTTTGGGGCGGGCGCCTGAGGGATCGCGGCGATTTGAGAACGAAGAGGGTCCTTGAAAACTAGCGATAGGTGCGAGGAATACTGAGGGCCATCCTCAGAGATAGAATATCCTTGAGAGCTATAAATGCTGCCAAGGACTGGGAACGCCACCCACCGCCACCTCGGCGGGTGGTTTCGGTCGCCCCAACGGCCACAGCAGTCCTGGCGGTGCGCACCATCCAAGCGGCCACAGCCGGCCCAGTGGCCTGACCACAGCTGCTCCAGCAGCTACGGTCGCCCTAGCGACGACGAAACAAACAGCCCAGCGATAACTGTGATGGTAGGGTTCGTCACTTGTCACCGACTTTCAAGTTTTCCAGGAGGAAATAGTTTTCCCCATCCTTTCAGTGAATTATAATAGTATGACATATTTTTCTCCGCCACAAAATCACGATTTCTATGTCCGAAATTGAGATTTCGAAATAATGTTTTCTTCGATTTTCGCATTTGCAATATTTTTAACCAGATGGCGTAGATGCATCATTAGGTAGTGTTTCGGAATCGGCTCGACGAGACAAAGCGATTGAGACGACACATTACAGGTCCAGAAAGTACAGTTCAGAAGTTATAGCCGTTCAAAGTTGCATTATTTCACATTGATGGCGCTCATGTAACTAAATTCGGTATTCCTCTATTTATATTCATAAATACTCAACGTTGGCTCAAATTATGTTGGGTATTTTTCTTTCACATTGTGAAATATTCAACGTTGGCTCAAATTATGTTCCATGAATCTGAGCACAGCATATACTCTAATCTCAAAACAATCTCAAACGTAATCTCAAAACAATCTCAAACATAATCTCAAAACACACCGTGGTGGGTACATAACTTACCAGAACTTTAGGATTTACAGCGACGACTTTTTGAAGTCTGGAAACCTCTTCCTATGTGCTTCCACGCACTGCAGAAGCCACCGCAAACCAGTTTCGCTCTTGGTGATTGCGTTCACGAACTGCCCTACCAGCTGAACTGCCCTTTCGGCAGTGTCATTTGTAATCCTGAGTGAGGACACGAACCGCTGCATGGAAGCGTACCCTGATGTCCCACTCCACTCCTCGGGATCTTCCGCCAGCCATTCACCCGACATGCCCAGGACCTTGAACAGCATCCATGAGTTCTCATCCACCAAGCTCTGTAGGTCTATTTTTTATCGTCGAATATCACTGGTTTGTTGCCCCCAACCGCATGTTCACTTGGCCGAACAGTAACCAATAGCCTGTGAGCCATCACTCTTTTCGTCTCCGGACTCACTTTGTCGCTGCAGAGGGCGAAGATCACTGTTTCTGGCGCCAAGTTCCACGTGTGTCGCCGTGGAACCTTGATTGCCGCGTCTGCCACCTCCTCATCCAAGACCTTGTACTCCTGTAGTCCGTTGTACAGTTGCGCATCGTTGAATGCTGCTTCAGCAGTCTGCGAGGCGTCCAGCCACGCCGGAACGTAGAGAAGTGCGATGAACTTCGCCATTCTTTCGAGAGATGGGAGGAGGTCTGCGCCCTGGACTAGCTGGCTTTGGAGGAGCTGGATTTTCGCATTGTAGATTACCTTTGGACGGAGCAGGAAATGCATATGACACTGTGAGGAAGAGAGCAGGATTTCAGAAAACTAAGAAATGGGGAATATATCATTTGGGGGTGATGGGGGTGATTATAACATAAGAAATGGGGGTAATGCCATTTGGAGCAAACTGCACTGATGATATTCGCTTTGATGTAGTTTTCCTATTGAATTCACCTTGCACATCCACCTGGCGTTATGAACGGCGCCAGGGCGCAGCCAGTGAACTCCGCGAAGCGGCGTCTCTCCCAGTTGCTGAAGAGCGAGCTCCGCGCTCTCTCTGTAGTCGTCTCGCGGTAGACGGTGCTGCAGGAAGTGCGTCAACCTCTGCACCGCAGCCTCTCGCTGCTCGAGCGCCCACGGTTCACTGAGCGAGAGCTTGTTTACGGGCTGGTTGAGATCCAGGCTTGGCCACCTGAAATGGAATGATTGGGAATAGGTAAACAAAACGATCATGTTTTGAGGATGGAGCAAGAATGTGGGTAAAAGGAATGTGATTAAAAGCATAGCGCTGCGGAATATCCAAAGATGCTTCTTCAAGTAACCGTCCGTATTAATGCGTTAGACATGGACTAACGGATTAAAGGCATTGATTATAGGGTTGAAAGTCAATTTATAACTACCTTGCTTTCAGTGCCTCGAACACCGGGTTGATTTGTCCGGTGGAGTGGCCGAAGACACTGGTACCCACGGCACCAACTATCAACTCGAGCTCGTGATGGTGACACCCGAGCCGGAACAGTCTGCGACCGAGTGCCAACTCCAGGCGCACCATTGCACCCCTTTGTCGACCCGTGTTGCTCGCGGTTGTATCGAAGCAGAGTGCTCGTACGTTGTCTCGCACACGCCACTCCTGGAGGGCAGTGATGGTAGCATGTGCCTGCTCCAGCCCGGTGCCGTCAGCTGCGACGGGGACGCAGAGGAGTTTGCCTTCCTCGTAGCCAGCTCTAGAAACAAGGATAGCCAGACTGTGCTGACGAAGGCCTAGGGTGTCCTGCGACAAAAAAAAATGTACTTGCTAAACCATCTTAGGTTGGGTTCGCCAAGAGCACAAAGCAGAACAATTTCAGAAATATAATTAAAATATTAATGAAATTTCCAATATTTAAACAAATTTCTTTAGCTCTGTATTGTACGCCTACTATCCATAAAATAATGACTATTTTTTTAGCTCAGTGTCAGGTTGATGTCAGTAAAGGCAGCAGCAGTAGGGCCTACATAACTCGTGAAAATTATGCTGGTATATTCGCCTTCAGCATTTTGCTATCCCAGTGGACAACCACGTTATCTGGCGGGACGAAGCTTGCCTTAATCTTCTCGCCGAGCGTCTCACGGCAGCGGCGTCTCTAACGTCGCACGGTGGCTTCCGATAGGCTGAACTGTTCCAGGCCCACTGGAGGGCCAGCGGACCGTATAACCGCGCTCACGATGCCCACCACCTGACGAAATGAACATTTCAAAGGAAACTCTATTTAAAGCTGGCTTTTAGACAGTTTAGATAATTCATCAACAAATACCATTCTGGCCGAGCATAGCTGAAAGCGCAGGCTGATACAAGTATGTACCTACATATTGGTTACGAAGCACTGACCTGATTGGAGGATAAGTGGAGCCGATCAGCCATCTGACACACAGAAGGATTCATTTTTTCTGGGCAAGTTGAGAGTGGCTGTCTTCGTTTTTGATCCTGTTCTCTTCCTTTTCTGGAGTTCGTCATCATCGCTCTCTTCTTCAGCTTCACTGACTTCTGTGATGTCTATTTGTTCAGTGCTTGCGCTTGCATCTTCGCCAACATCCATAGCGACAGAACTGCAACTGGGTCCCTGTGCAGAGCCGTCTCCGGATTTCCTTAGCACTCTCTCCATTCTTCTCCCCTTGCTTGTGACCTTTTTCCGATATGCTCCATCTCTAAATCCCATCGATCCCTTTCTTTCACACTTCTGATCAAGATCAAGACGAATGTCTTGATCTTTGTCGTCGCTGGACAGAAGGCGGTCTTTCCTGAATCCACCTCTCCATGTCGGCACTAGCAATGTCAAAAAGAGCAGGACATATTTTCTCCAACTCGGCGGTCACCGTTTGCTCGTATCCTTGTTTTGATCGCCTCAAATACAGCTCATATGTGTTCATGAGCTTCCGTACGATTGTCTTCTTGTTCAGAGTGCAGATGTTCGCCTTTGTCCATAACTCGCACACTTCATCGACCACTTCTCTTACAAGATCGCTCGTCTTCCCCTTAGAGCACCTTTCCTTCAGATGCATCAAACGAGCAAGAGCTTGTCTCAAAGTTGGAAGATTGTTTTGTGGGCGCCTTTCGATGCTTGACCCGATAATTTCATATTTTTGCGGGTCTCCATGTCATTCGAAACTAGACTCACCAAAATTCACACATTACGGAGATTAAATATTAGATAACTCGCTTATGCTCTGTATTTCTGTAAGAAATGGTACAGGATCAGTCACTGAAAGTCAAAATCGAATCGGGTGATAGGAGGGCGAGATGCCAACATTACGTAGATCGTGCCTTGAAATGGAACGAAACGGGACATCTGGAAACTTTGAACGGCTATAACTACTGAACTGTACTTTCTAGACCTGTAATGTGTCGTCTCAATCGCTTTGTCTCGTCGAGCCGATTCCGAAACACTACCTAATAATGCATCTACGCCATCTGGTTCAAAATATTGCAAATGCGAAAATCGAAGAAAACATTATTTCGAAATATCAATTTCGGACATAGAAATCGGGATTTCTTTGGCGGAAAAAATATGTCATGCTATTATAATTTGCTGAAAGCATGGGAAAACTACGTCCCCATGGACAATTTGAAAGTCGGTGCCAGGTGACGAACCCTACTGTGATGGCGGCCGCTCCAATGGTGCCAGTTACTTCGCCTTGGATCCTGGTGACGCCAGTTGAGCAAAAAGAAAGATAAAATAATTTGCAGGATACTGTGCGTTTGGCAAACCTGGCCAGGCATGTTGCTAGTCCTTCCCCTGTCTCCAAATCTGGCACTTATTTTTCACCGCTAGTAATCATGCCTCATTTTGGGAAAATATGACGGTGTTGAAAAGGCTGAACAATATGGGCGCCACCAGAGGCACAGTCAAGGGGGCCACAGCGGCCGCCCCCTTAGCAACATAAAATATACTAGATCATGCAAGAAATTCTGATATTTTGACGATACAACACCCTAAACTTCCGGCGTACTTCGCGCGCCGAAAGATTTCTCTGTTTCATTGCATCTATTGGTCGGGCCCCCTCCCCTTGGAAAAATGCTGTCTGGGGTACTGGGCCCCACCCTTGAATATCCTTCCTATTAAGCCGCCTGAGCGTGGCGGATAACAGAAAGAAACAACTGTGTACATGGTGATGGGCACTAGTATTTTACTCAAGCTACTAAAATGAATACTTTCGTTAGACATGTGCTAATGTCCGTTTATTTTCCGTGATAGGTATTATTTCTTGGTTGTTGTTGGCGGTTAAACGGTATGATTTTCTTTCTGGTATTAAGGACTGTTCACATCTAGCGTAATATCGACGCACTGTCAGAATCGACGCAAAGCGAGCGGACAGTTCGCATGGGGCCCAATGAGTCTGCCGATTCTGCCATTGCGTCGGCCCTGCGTCAGCTGTCTGCCGAGTCCTACAAAACGCTGGCGATTTCCGAGCGGACAAAGTTGAGTTTTCTCAAAGCTTTCCGCTCGGCGCACCAGCGGCCTCGACGCAAGGTCGATAGACTGCTCGAGATAAACTGCGGTCGCCATATTTGCTGATCTTCGGCGGATTGGGGCCACATCTGCTGCGGTTTTTCAGCTTGTAAGTTGGAACAAGTCTTAACATGAGCGTCGGTATTACGCCTAGTTCATCATTGCGCTGGCTATTTTGCGTCGAGATTACGCTAGGTGTGAACAGTCCTTTAAACTGATTGTCGGACCTTGATTGCAGGTCTCGCACTAGTCACGCTAGCACGGAGTGCGTGTTTTCCAACGGATTTAATATATAGTGTATATATATTTATATATATATATATATATATATATATATATATATATATATATATATATATATATATATATAACACCCCAATAGAACGCTCAGGATATGGACGCTAAGGCTAAGAACAAACAGGGAACCGCTCATTGAGATAACTTTAGTCTAACCAAATACAGATGTTACAAAATATGAGACTGCATACACATTTCCAGTGGAAAATGGCCTGAAATAATCTCTTGAGGTGAAAAAATTAACAGAAATCAACATAACATAACATTTCCATGCAGCCGAAGGTGGTAAACATGGACGAAGGTGGTAAGCAAGGTGGTAAACATGGGCGCTGCATGACCGACGCAGTCGATGCGCCCTTAAACTCCAATAACTAACTAAGATGGTAAAAAGCTCGGCATTTGTTGTCCCTATCTCTAGATATTTACAACCGTGAAGTGGGTGCAAATTCATGCATACTTTTCAGTATCATATTCATCAGCAAGCAGCCTACTTCTGCACTTACACAGACACCGGACCACGCTTCAGCAAACATTGACATCGACGTCATCGACGCATTATTTTTCTTCTAAAATTTGGGGATGTTCGCCTGTGCTCATCAACAACATGAATCATTGCTTCCCTTCAATCATGGCTAACTGTGATGACGTGAAAGATAACCGTACTCAGTCACCGATGACAACTCTCGGCTGCGTCATTACCAACCTCAACAGTGCTGATCAACTTCGCTACTGCTACAGGGTCGGATCGCCACTCGTGATAATGTGTATTGCGGTCGCTCGCCGCTGACACCAAGAAGATGGGATACAAAATATGGATGGTGAAATTTCTTCCTTCGCTGGTCTTATGAACGTAGATGCCACTATCCATTGATATGCCCAGTCTATGCTCATCTGGCAGACTGACCATTTTCTCTTTCATGGTGTTTACCTCTTTTTTGTGCGACAAGAAGAGAGAAAACAGCCAACCCATGAATGAAGTACCACCGGTGTCCAGCAACATATACCGAAAAGCAACATACCTTATTCAGAACTAGATGTGCTATTCATTGGTCTGATTTTAAACAACTTAGTTGTGTTCTGAATTAACGGCAAACAGCTTAGGGGCACACCAGCCTTTTTGATCGCCATGTTCCCAAATGATATGTTGCCAAAAAAACTTGTAAAAAAACTTATTCACTGAGTGCAGCTCGTCAGGTGTGCATTGACGAAGATCTAACTGATGGCGTATGAGCTGGCAACGTCAAATATGTCCATCCCGGAGGTCCTGTGAATTGGTCCAAGAAGCTAACCCATGCCCCGCAAGCATTTCCTCTACCCAAAACAGGCTTTATTGGTGAATTACGCAGTGCAGGCTCCATAAACCTCTTGACGAGTGGAGACCTAACCCGGTATAAGAAGAAGTCGAAAAGTTCACCAGAACTGTTGCAGTTGCTCAATATGTAGCCGAAAGTGGTGTATAGCTGCAGGTGGAAAACGCTATCGCCACAGTCAAGAATTCTTCAGGTGGTGGCTGAGCACAGGTGGACCTCACCAGATTTCCGTAAAACAGCCCTGCACCGGTGGCACTGATATAAGCATACACTTAATTGTTGCTCGATTATTGTGGATACCCGCAGCAAGTTTATCTGAAGATATCAATGTGGTCCTCAGATTTATGCGCGAACTTACCACGCGTTCTGTACATATCTTGGGTCGAGCAAATGAATGCCAAATTTTGTACTACCTTTGGATATACCAATATTACAAGCGAGGTTGGTAGACAATTGCCCTATATTGACTTCTAACGATCTTTACCTATGGGAAGAGTTCCAGCCTTTTTATCATATATTCGTAGACAATGCATCTTTTTACAACATAGCAACGATAACTGGGTCCACTATTACGAAGGTACTTTATGGAAATTGATGCCCAAATAACATATTTACAAACAATTCGATTCAGGTGTGTCTTTTACATACTTTTGTAGGGGCATGAGCTCCCCAATGTTCAACTTTGCCCCTTCGATAGTGAATTTCCCCCTCTCCTCATATGAAATGGAAATGGGCATGCAGCAAAAAGGATGGAACTGCGGGTTGCAATCGTAGCGGGAGCGCCGATGGCTCCGACCGAAGGCCCCTCCGATGGCACCGCCATGGCCCGCCGATAATCCCGCCGATGGCTCCGACCGAAGGCCCCTCCGATGGCACCGCCTATGGCCCCGCCGATAATACCGCCGATGGTCCTGGAACCAGTGACGTCCCCCCGTTCAATCTAGTGACCTGCCACTCAGGACGGTTGTTTCCAGGCGACTGACCGCCACCGTTAACGTCACGACCATACCCTGTAGTGTGGCCAGCGTGCTGGTGTCCGGAGACACTGCGCCGACTGGCACCACCTGCGCTGCTGATTATCCCGCCGCCATTGCTGACACCAGGCCTGAAGCCGAGGTTTCCAAGAAACTGTCAGCTGTGGTAGCCAGTTTGCCCAGATGGCAGCGATAATCCTGCCCAAGCTGCCTGCGACAGTCCTGAAGGAAATAGTCTTCAACGGCTCGCGGACGTATAGGGCACCTCCTGCTGCATCCAGTTCTGAGTGTATACGCAGGAGAAGCTGGAGCGACTTCTGGTCTCCGAGCTGCTGGCAGACAAATAGGGCTTCTCGGAGGGACGCTAGCGATTGCGCGATCCTACGCCTCCGGGCGTTAATAAATGCCACGAAACTGGGCGTCAGGGCAGTGATGATATCGATCAGCACCTGCGTGGTGATCGACACAGAAAGGTTTGCCACCAGCAGGCTGAGCTTGGATTTCATCCACCCGAAACGCGCAGTTCGTCTGCATCGATTAGAGGTCCGTCTTCTCCAGAAACAAATGAGAAAACTGTGATGGCCTGAACGCGCCCAGCTGCTGACTTGCAGATACAGGAGTCAGGGACAGATACAGGGGGGGGGGGGGAGTTCCTCTTTCCCATATAATTCGGCCGCTCCTCTGGCCGGGAAAAGGCGCCCATCCTAGATGGCTCGAGTGAACTCCCTATAATTTGTTAGTCAGGAGCGCCCCTCGGGGAGAAAAAGGTTCCTCTACTGTGCGCTCAAATACACTTCAACTTCTTGGCCAGAGGGTCCCCTCGGAAGGAAAAGGCACCCCTTCAGGCAAGAGCGGGCTCAGAAATTGTCATGAAGGCAACAGGGTCTCTGGAGGGGCGCCTTTAGCCGCAAGATTTTGACGGATGAGGTGCACTCGGGCCTTCTCGAAGGGGCACTATTACCTTCGAAGGTGCGCCTCCGGCTGAGAAATCCGAGGGAGTTCACGCAAACGCACTGAATGGGGGCTATTTCCTTCCAAGGAGTGCCTCTGGCTCAATAATTCGAGGGAGTGCACTAGAGAGCACTGAAAGCACGCGCCTTTTCTTCTGAGAGGGGCCGCCTCTGGCTGAAACATTTGACGGGGATGCACTCGAGTTCTCTCGGCGTGGAGCATCTTCCCGTCCGAAAGGGCACACATTTCCATGTGGCACATGCCTGCAGTGCCACCCATGTATCCTCCCCTGCCTCCAAGTACTGTCGCAGTGGCGACCTTCCGAAGAAATGGCGCCCCTTCAGACTAGTGCCCCGCGACAATTCCTGAACCTGCCCCTGTCAGGAATCCCCGGCACTGGCAGGGCCGCCGTGCCGCGGACGTTGAAATGTTGGGTTTTGAAACTTACTTTTAATAATCATCGCCGATTCCTCCGGGCTACAACACGGTGTGTGATCAATCACCCGATGCTCAATCTTCATAATGGGGAATAATTATTTTCGTATACATGTTTGGATGCATATGTGATAAAATACTGTCTTTTATCTTATCCGTGACATGCACTATAACTACTTTGCTTATTACGCAGGCACGTACCTACTTGGGAAGTGGCGACGTATACGTATTTTACCATGTACGATATATAGGACATATAAGACGGAGAGACATCAGAAATGGTTACTTCTTAGAACAGCTAGAGAAACCCGCAAAATATTATACATGCAGTGTGATGATAGACGATAAATGAGAACCATCTTAATTCCGTAAGAACAGCGAATCAGCCAGCCAGACAGAGAGTGGTCCACATTTGATGGCTTGTACTGTCTGTCATAATACAGGCAGCGGGTGTGCACCTGCAAGCTTTCGTTTTACGCTGGTGACGAGGGGCCTAATTCAATATCGACAGCTTTGTTTTGTCTACTTGAGTTTACACACGCTACGAGACGTGGATCGAGATCCCCTTTACATCGCTCACGACGGCTGCTTCATTTCACCCCGTGCACACCCTTCTTAGTAGGGCACTGGCACTGGTAACGGGGCTGAGGTTACAGGGGTGTAATATGATGGGCTACAGGGGGTGATATGATCACACACATGCATTTATACACCTTGATGTTGTAGTCTGCCTGTTGGTGGGAGACCACTGCAGATGACACATGACGGTGTTCTTCTTAAATACTTATTAACTTTACGTTATGTACCCTCAGATTATTAAAGGGAGATGCCATGCATTATTTTCTTCATCAGGGAATTTTGCAACAGCCAGCACAACTTCATATTTTGAAGACAAGTCACTAGAATGGGAAGGTCAGAAAGGACGCGATTTGATTTAGATGGTCACATACAGCCATACTTGGCACGTATCCGCCCACGGACGTTTCCCAGGCAGCGTTCACCTCACTAGTTTACACAGGCTGTTCAGACAGAGTGAGCGAGCGTTCGGAGCAAACGCCGTGATACAAATGCTGAGACACACTTGGTCTTCCTTGCTTGGATTTTCAGGATGTGTTCAACTCGGCTTCTTTTCAGGTGATATTGTCATGAGATGAACTGATGTAAAGACTGTGCGTTAGGTAGATTTTGCTGGCAACTGCATTGTATGAAGATGAAATATTGTTATTTTTCACCATCAAGAAAGAACACCTAAATATGACCACGAATCGATAACAAAGCTTCATATAGGAACTCCACATCTATATTGAATGTCCGAACGAGAGGCGGGGATGGCCGAGTGGCTAAGATGTCGGGATATGGGTACCAAAGGTCCCATGTTTGACACTAGCGTCGGTCGGAACATTTCTCATTCCCGTGGCCTACCGGCGAAACAGTGTGGGCGGCGCCATGAGCCGTAAATTTGCATAAAGTGCGTCGTGAACCACGCAATAAACAAAACAAACAACAAACGAATGTCCGAACGCAGTTCTCTCAACCGTGTAATGCATTTTGACTGACCGGAGCAATGATTCCGGACCTGGGTGTATTTTTGAGTGTCTTGCCCACAAATATTAATATTGTTAATATATGAATAATTCGCCATGATCTTGTGTTTGGGTGGGCTCGTCGATTATTCGTTGATAAGCAACGGAGGAAGCGTGGCTTGGAAATTCCTGATACGGATAGAAAGGAGCGTTTCGAAAATTGCATTCGCTGTTCTTTTGACGGGCTTTCAATTGAGTTCGACAAATATATACCTGACAAATATATAAATATATAAGTGATAGCTTGGTCTTCTAGATGCGTGGTTGCATTTTTATCTGTATCTTGAGCATCACATGAATTGCAAAGTTATCCTATCTGCAAATTAAGTGGCCTAAATCAAGCATTTAAACATAATTGAGGACATTGTAGATTAACACGAGCGCCGAAGGGCTTCTCACGAAACACGCACAGGAGGGGGATGAGGATTCTGCCGCTGCCTCTAAGACTTCGGAAACTATTGAAGGGTACTTCGGAAACTTCGGAAACACATGCAATCTGAAGGGTAGATTACCGATATAGTGAATTACAAATGTCATGATCCTAAGCTTTTAAGGTCAAATGAGGTCGTGATCGGCTGCCTCACCGAACCGCCGCTCCACCGCACCGACGAAGCCATTGTGACCTTGAACGCACGCCAGCCGCCACCAGGTCAATCAACTTGGCACCCCCGCAATTCCTATATTTACTAAGGGGCTTCGATTTTGTGTTGCATATGATGCACGTATCAATTTTTTGCAAAGTCACAAGATTGCATTACAATATCGCCCCACCCCGTTTATGAGATGATGTAAAGAAACGAGAGAGGTGGGCGGATTCCTCCACCCCCTCCTTCGGTGCGAGTGTGAAACGGTCACATCTTAGACGTACATCATTTCTGTAGCACTTTGCCCCCCCCCACACAAAAATAAAGCAACACCTATGGTTAGATTACTCTTTCCGACGTCCAATCAAATTCAATCAACAACTTCACGAGGTATTAGCACAACTTTAACTGACCACTGATCTGAGAAGTCATCACGTGGTCCTGAAGGTGAAATCTGCATATGATTGGACTCAGGTGATCTGAAGCCGCCTAGCGCTGGTGAATAGCTAGCTTGTCCGCAAGTCTAAATTACACGCACTGAAATGATATTCAAAACTTCATCATTTTTGTTCAAATTCAATCAATTAATACTTCAACATATCACATTGAAATAAATTTAAGTCAGAATGGTCATGGTTATTCTCACTTTTGGTGGGAGCATCCTTCAATGAACAACGTCACAGGCTTTGTGCGTGAGGTCAGAAACTTTCCATTTTGATGAAGATGGCATCAGCATCACAATATTTATCATATTATGGAAAGATACCTACAATGCTTTCTTTTACATTTCAAACATTCGGTTTATTTTTGCTACACCACTACGTCTAAACCTATATTCAGAAATGCATGAACCTGGCTCAGGAAATTCATGCCCTGAGCGTAAGGGGAACCAAAAGATATGCCGGGCTCACTACCCAGACTCGGAGGGGGCTAGGCGGAAATTCACTGGTGAATCTAGGGTACGGGATGCAGGGACCAGGTCCCCAAACGGCTTGAATATGGTAGGACTATCTTGGAGCCCCGAAACGGGACTGAAAAATGACCCCAATATACCAGCTTTATGGCACATCCCAGGTATATTTTAGCAAGTTTTCTTGAGGGGGACACGGCGACAAAGTATGCACGGAAGTGAAGAATTGTATCGGTATGGGAGAGTTTGATCCTAAAAAGGAATATATTTGCGGACCACTAGTTACCCCCATAGATAACATACTAAAATAGACCTTGACATATTCGATAACTTGAGTTAAAGATACAAAAAGCTGAAGATGGAGTGTTTTGTCACATAAAACAAAATATGATTACACATACATATCCAGAACATCCTGCCAATCCCTCAGCACTTCCTCACCCATACTGCACGAGTCCGACGTAACATCACAGGCGTTCTTGAATTCAGCATAGTTGTGTTATTCGTAGTTGTTGAAAACGACGCAGAGGAGACCATGCTATTCGTGAGCAACCATTACAACAATACAAAACGCTTCTGCTGCGCGGCAGCGCGCTGGCGGAGCAGTGCCAGCTACAGGGCCGGTTGGGGCTCTTCGTGAGTGGGTAAGCTAATCTTGCCCGGTCTCATCTACTAGAAATATGCTACTGATCACTACTAGCATGCGGCAGCCGGCGCGAGAGGCCGTGTGTGAGATTATCCCCTTGCCCGTATGGTAGAGAGCCCTTGGCGCTCTCTTCGACAAGAGTAAGTTGATGTCGGAAGAGCCGCAGAATTCCCTTTCTTGCCAACCCTCCCCCACCACAAGCACAAAATAACTTGTGGAGGAGTAGGCAAAGTATAAACTAAGCTTTATTAAAACCGCCTCAAGCATCTGGGAGCAGATCCACCCTCCCCTTTCCAGTCTTAAGCACCTGAACGTCACATACACTAACGGAAAGCTCCTTTGACGTAAACGTATACGCCTTGAACTTGCATGCAAAACTCATTCGCCTGTAAGGCGGCGCTAGTGACCTCTGTGGCTAAGCACTTTCCACACTCGGCAGGTCTCTTGAGGAGGATCAGCAGTCGCTAAGTAACGTGACCAGTGCTAGTTTTGTCGCCTGTGCTTCAGCTGTGCCAAAGCCCTCAAATGTAAACAAACTATTTACTCAAACCTAGCCTTCCTCAAAGCAGGGCGAGTGTTCCAGTCGATTTGCTTACATTCATCGGCCTTGGGTTGATACTGGGTTTAGCCAGCTGATTGCAGCAGAGACTCAGGACATTTGTCGACTCCATGTTAGTTCTGCCTCCCCGCCAGTCGTGGGGCTAAAGGTATGTCATGTAAGTGTTCGGTTCTGTAGCCAATCTAGGAGCACGTTTAAACAGACGTGAGGTACATACGTCGAAGTTCAGAGGGGTATCCGGATTCCTTTTCCACAGAAAATGTGCGAATAAGAGAAATAACCTCGAATTAAATCCACCGAGCTTTCCCACCGAATCCCCATAGGAAGCATCCCTTGACGTCAAATATGGCACAAGACCATCGTATGGCAGCAGTTATGAGCACGGCAGCAACTATTAACACTAGGGGACCTAGCAAATCGCGCATAAATAGCACAAAAATAACAGGTGTGGCGAATGCGACGAATGCGCCAGGCGGGTGTACACGTGCACGAACGTTGACTTTGTGGCGACCGGGTGTCATTGATTGGAAGGAGTGAAACTGAGAAATGTTGAATTTTAAAGTAAGTTGTACAGGTGCTATTTGAGCTGACTTGTCAATAGATGCAAGAAAAAACACCTCCGAATGGAGGGGGTTGAAATCCGGTGATTTAGAAACCATGGCGGTAGATTGGTCCCGTCCACAGGAAAATCATGTCCTTCATTATTTAAGCTATACATGAGCCCCTTAAAAAAATATTGGTCGACATCCGGTGACTGAAAATATTGGTAGGCTGGGCAGCCTCAAATCCACTTTCCGCCTACCCAACGAAAATCCTAGGCACGCCACTGGGGGAGGGGGTTTGGGTTTGGCAGGACCAGAATGTTCCTTGCCCCCGCCCCAGCCGGTGAACAAGATCCGACAGTGGGCGAATGACCTAGATGTCGCCACTGTTCACACAGGGGTATAGTTTTAAAAAAGTGCTTTTGGGAGGCCACTTTCCCCATAATAATTTAAACTTGCATCATGAGACCGTATGTGGTATGCCCCCAATCCATTTGGGCGCACCCTTGCCTCTATTTTGTATCGCGCATCAATATTTTCCAGAAGCCTACACCTGTGTTGACAGAGTCGTCACGCACGCATCAAATATGGCCCGTGCAAGAACTGTCATTATCGACATGCTTCACGACTGCGCTGTGCATTAATATATATTATACGTCCAATTAGATTGTATTATATATTTGCCATACGAGTGCCGTGCCGGTAGCAGTTGTTCCAGGCGCTGAGCCGCCGCTGGCTCGGCGTCCGTTCCCAGTGGCAGAGCCGCGCCGGCCGCCGGGTCAGCGGCCGCGCGCCGGCGGGTCAACGGCCCCGCAGGCGTGCGGCCCGGCCTGCACGCACGGGCCGGCGGCGCACCGCCGCGCCGACTCACGTGCGCGACTGCGCAGCGCGACGGGCGCGACAGCGGCCGGCCGCAGGTGGACCCGACGTCGGGAAACCCCGCCGCCGCGAACTTGCCGCGCGCAGCAGAGCCATCTGGTTTGGCGTGGAACAGGAAACACGTTCAAAGATGGCCGTCGCCGGCGCGGCGGCCGCGGCGGTTATCCGAGTCGGCGCGCGGCGGCCGGCGGCCGCTCAGCTCGGCGCTGCGACGCCGCTATCGATGCTTCCCCACGATCGTTCTGTTTGACGAAGCAGATAGCGAGGTACGATTGCCCGGATACGCTATCGGCGTGTCCGACTACAACCGTGGCGTGCTGGCCGGCAGCGGCGTCTCCAAGTAGGCCAGCGGCGAGACACGGGCGATCGGGCATCGGACGATGTGCCGGCCACTACCCTGAACAATCCGAAAATGTTAACAGATTTGGAAGCAAATTCGACCGCCAGCGACTCCAGCAACGATAAAGTGGTAGTCTGCTAAAGAAATATGCCGTAAAAACTATCGTGTAAGATCCATCGTTTTGTTCAGTGCTGTTGCCTTCGCCAGGCAGCCTTTTCTTGGGCTAGTAGATTGGCAATTTTGCTCTCCAATTTCGACTTGGCTCATTAAAAGACTCCAAGATTGAACGTGGAACCTATAGAGTTTGACCTCATGGTCGAGATTCTGCAGGTCGTGATTGCGCTGTTCGAAACTAAATAATTTCGTTAAAAGAAGACTTTGCCATGAGTTGGGCTCTCGGGCGCATTCACTTCCCATCTTTGCATCACCCATCCTGCGCGCGCCGAATGGTCACGGACGGACACAAATTCTCCGGAGCGATTAGTTTTCAAATCATTCGCATTATTTTTCACATAGGGAGATCTGAAGCAACCTGAGTGCGCTCTTGTTCGTAGGCCGGAAATTGCACCGTTTTAAGACGAGGAGGCGTGCAGATGCTGACATCTAGTGCGCAATCTGGTACTTAAGGTACATAATTAGCACGTAGATTAGCGTTAGAGCAGCTTCAGAAAGTTCACGTCCTGCCATCTAGGAGACAAAAGTAGAAGCACAGTTCTGTGAGTATGCCGCGACAGCATGCCGCACATATCGCTGGCTGCTGTTGAAGCCATCCTTGGATATTGGGAGTGACGTGAATAGGATTTTATGGAGGCAAGGTCACACACGCGAGTAGAAAGGTCACTCATTAGATGGGCATTCTGTTTTTCCTAAGCTATTCTGAGAGTAGGATTTCAAGAACACAGCAAAAACCTTACACTCAATGAGGAACTAGCCACATTCTAGTTCGGTCCTGTGTAGTGGAGGAGTGATGGGGCTGGGTCCGCTCCAGGCGTGCAACTAGGGAGTTTTTTTCTCGATAGGATCCAAAAGCCTATCAGCTCCGCATCATGATTAAGTGTTTCAAGAGATACTAATTAGGAAAACTCTGAGTCTGAAACTTCAAATTGAATTAGCATTCATATATTAAATTTTAACTAAAAGACATCAAATAAACCATTGAAAGTCTATTGAAAAAGAACCATCGGGCGAGATCCAACGATGCCGAGGGACCCGTGGGAACGGAAGTTGCTTATCCCTTCCATAATTTCGTTTTTGTGCTCACCTGTGCTCATCTTGCACTCATGTTGCGCCCTGCCAATGAATCAGGGGCGGACGCAGGGATTTTCGTGGGGAGGAACTGTGTCGGTCGGGGCGCCATTTCATTAGAGGGGCGCCACTGCCAAAATTTATGGAGGGGTGCCTTCGGCTGAAATATCTGTTGAGCGGGGGAAGGGATCTACTCGAACTTGTTCGGGCACCTTTCCCTCTCTACGACGGGAGCCTTTAGCTTAAAAACAAATCCTTGAGCGGGCGGGCATGCATTCAAGGCTTCCCCGAGCGGCGGCTTTTTCTTTTCAGAGGGGTGCTGCATTTCTGTGGGGAAGGAGGCGCACATACCCGTGTGCCTCGGTGTCTTTTAATTTAAAACGAGATGTCCTCTGCAGATTCTGAGTATTCAGTGAATGGTGAAGACATAAAGACATAAAGACATAAAAGATTAGTGCAACTATGAGCCACAAGGGCCCTTCTTGGTTGCACTCTGTACACTGAACCAGTTGCCCACCAAATCTGTCAATCTGCCTTCCCTGCAATACTGAAAAGCAAGCCCTCTATTCTTATAATGATTGTCTATGCTGTTTTTAAAGATGTTCAATGTGCTCCTACTGACAATGTTTTCTGGCAGCTGGTTCCAGTGTTCTACTACCCTGTTGGTGAAGAAAGTTTGCCTTAACCTTGTTCTCCTGTGGTTAACTTTAATTTTGAATTTATGACCTCTAATTGCATCATTTCTGTTCAATTCAAACATTTCCCCAAGGTATCCCCTCTCCAGACCACGGATAAATTTAAAGACCTCGATGAGATCTCTCAGCCTTCTATTTCTAATTAGTGAAAACATATTCAATTTCTTCAATCTTTCCTCATATTCCAGGTTGCTTATGCCATTAACCATTTTTGTAGCCCTCTTTTATACTCTCTCTAAAAGCCAACAATCTTTTTCATAGCTAGGAGACCAAGCTTGGATGCAGTATTCCAAACGTGGTCTGACGTATGCACAGTAAAACATCCTGATCACTTCCTCACTTCTGTATGATACATTCCTATTTATTGCCCCAAGCATTTTCAGTGCCTTCTTCCTGGCTTCCTTTGTCTGTTCTGATGCCCCAGTTTTGTGTTTAGAATAACACCTAATTGTTATTAGGTATCCTTCTCCTGTTGAGTCACTGATAGCACCTGGCCACCTATCAAGTATGGAGCCTTCAAATGCTGCTTACCTACATGCATGATTTTGCACTTATCAAAATTAAATTAAATTTGCCATTCTTCGGACCACTTCACAAGTTCGTCTAAGTCTTTTTGCAGCGAGATATGCTCATCTTGACCCGTTATTGCCCTAAAGACCTTCAAATCATCCGCAAATTTTAAAACTTTACTGCTTAGGCCACTTTCAATGCTATTTACAAATATAATGAACAATAGTGGCCCCAGTACTGACCCCTGGGGGACTCCACTAAGAACATTTTGCCATGATGACTTTGTACCATTTAGCATCACTCTTTGCTGTTTATCTGAAAGCCACAACTCTATCCATTTTAAGATGCTACCTGCAATACCATGGGACTGAAGCTGTATCATTAACCGTTTATGGGGTACCTTGTCAAAGGCCTTACTAAGGTCAAGATATGCTACATCAACCTGATTTCCCTGATCAAATTGTCCTGTGGCGAAGTTCAAAAAGTCCAAGAGGTTTGTGAGACACGATCGTCTTTTTCTAAACCCATGTTGAGTATCTTGAATCAATCTGCTACCTTCCAGATAACTAACTATTCTATCCTTGCTAATTGATTCGAGTACCTTGCAGACTAGGGATGTGAGACTTACTAGCCTATAGTTTTCAACTTGCCCTCTTTCTCCTTTCATCACTATCAATGAAATCAACATCATTTGTCAGATCCCATGTCACTGAACTATGGTGTACGGTCGGCAGATTGGTCATATCTTCCAATGTAAACACTGATTTGAACTGCTTGCTCAGCTCCTGAACCATCTCACTATCCTCACCCAATGTAGTCCCGTTTACCTCCAGTGGACCAATTGTGCTAGAAACTTTACTCAGCTTGTAGAAACTAAAGAACTTTTTACTGTCCCCATTACAGTTTCTAGCTAAATCCAGTTCTTTTGCTCGCTTTGCTGCTCTGGTTTTTTGCTTCACAGTGTGTCTAGCTCTTCGATACGCCTTTATATTAACGACATTTGAGGCTTCTTTAAAGACTCTAAATGCAGTTTTCTTAGCCTTAATTGCTTTTACCAAGTTTGGTGTAAGCCATGCTGGCTTTCCTACCCTTCTTTTGCGTCTTTGCTTTTGGGGGACATGTCTAATCTGAGTTTCCTTCAAGTAAGATTTGAACTTTTCCCACATTTCACAGGCATTTAAATTGGAGAATTCTTCTTCCCATCTGATGGCACTTAAAGCCGCTCTCATGCCGTCAAAGTCTGCTCTGTTGAAATTTGGAACCTTTATCAAATTATCCTTGATAATTTCCCCTACATGTGCCTTGAATTTAACTATGTTATGGTCACTTTTTTCCCAGAGTTTCGCATACAGTCAAGTCTTGAACGAAGTCACTTAAATCCGAGAATACAAGGTCCAAGAATGAACCATGCCTGGTAAGTTCCGATGCAAACTTGTTTAAGAACAGGTCCTCTTCAAGGCATTTCCTAAACATTTTGCATGATGGGGAGCCAACACCAACATTTTCATATCCTTTTAGATTAAAGTCACCAAGAATAAGGCACTTCCTCTTAAAGTTTGTACTGATTTCCTCACAAATCACCTTGTCAAGCTCCAGTTGCTGATAATGTGGCAGGGTTCCTGATCGGTAGAAAGCTCCTATCCTAAGAGTATTGCTGCTGCCTTTTCCGACAGTGACATCAAGCCAAATGGACTCCACAGACACATTTTTATCCCCACCTGCTACTTTTTGAAAACTGAATAAGCTGTTCATATAGAGCATTACACCACCCCCTTTCATTGCTGGACCCATATTGCACGAAAACATATTGTATCCCTGGATCTCATTGTCCTGTAAGTTATCTCCAAAATACCCTTCACTGACCCATGCCTCCGTAATGCAAACAAAATCTGGTTCCTCCTCAGCAACATAACACTTGAACTCATCAAATTTGGAACGGATACTCTGAGCATTAAACATCATGCACTTAACAAATGCTCCATAACCACCTTTGGCTTTTTCATACTGAGGAGTTCTTTTATCACTAGATGAACTATCACTCTATCCCCTTGAACTGCTGCTGTCCCTATTTGCTGACTTTGAGGTTCTATTGCCCTGGCTGACGCTATTGGAATATTTCTGAGTTGGCAATGTAATTTCATCCCTCCCCACCCCATTTCCTAGTTTCCCTTAAGGACATGCTCGTACACTTTGCCTAACACATGGACCCCCTTCTCAGAGAAGTGCAGCCCATCCCTCTGATAAAGGTCCCACGATGCATAAAACCTGCTCCACTCGTCTACAAGTGTGAAACCTAGCTCATGGCAGAGCTTACCTACCCTGGCGTTAGCTGCCAGTGCCCTAGAGCTCCACTCAGGGGAGGCTCTAGCCCTATGCAAAATTGCTGTTACAATGACTCTATTGGTACCCTTCAGGGTGGCCCTATGCTCCCGCAGAAACTCCTCACTCCTAGCAGGACCTACGCTATTTACCCCTACATGCACTATGACTGTACTCAACTGGTGATCACTGGTGACCTGTGCCACCCTCAGGTACCAGATCCTTCACCATGGCACCAGGCCTGGTGATGCACCTCCTGTCCCTCCTGCCTTTACAAAATACCCGCTCTAAATGTCGCACACGAGAGTCTCCTACGACCAGCACCGACTCCTTACTACTACTATCCTGGGGGCAGTCATCCAATGCCTGGAACCTATTTCATGTTAATATGCCTGCCCGCTGGGCCGTTCGGCTAGGCTTCCTCCCGCTCCTACCACCTGCTACGTGCCACTCACTGACCATTTCCTTAGGTTCGCGTCTCCAAATCCTCCACCCCCTGACCTCATGCCACTTCCCCTCCTGTGACCTACCAGAACTACCCCTCCTCTGTTCACTATTAACACTCCCCTCTCGAGAGATCCCAGCCACCTCCACAGTAGGGGAAGCCTCAGCTACCTGGTGGCCTGTGACCACCTGGGCATATGATGTCCCTGCTACGGAGTAACCCCTTGTTGCTTTATCTTGCCTACCCTGTGCAACAAAGGCAGCCTTGAGCTTGGAAAGCTCTGCCTTAAGGGTCCTAATCTCTTCCTCTAGTGCCTGCATCCTGGTCGAAAACATCCTAAACGCTGCAGCTTATGCCTATATTTAGATTCAAATTAACTCGCTAAACAACCGACAAAAAGCCAACTATCATTCACTATAAATCGCTACCTCCTATACTGTGAGTCAATTATCTGAGTACCTCAGGAAAAGCAACACGCTAAGCAGAAACTATTAAACAATTTAAAAAAAGAAGTCTAATCTAATCGTCTTCGTCACAAGTAGACAACTATATGAATATCCCTTTTGATATCACTTATGGCTAGACAGAAAAATGAACAGTCACACAGCACTTATGAATACCACCAACTTACTACCAATTAAACTCCATCTTAAACTTCAACACCAAACACACTATGCACCACAAAAATAAATAAAGTATGTTAGGATAGTATGAATGTTGACTAATGTACTTATGAAATCTACACACTTGTAATATCTCCTACTACAGAAATCGAAGCGACGAGAACACGCCTAAAGCCACTAGGCCTCGCCTAAAAAGAAGATGGCGCACAGCAGCGTCGCTAGGTTGATATAGTATAGTTTGGGTGCTACGAAAATACTTATCAGATAAAAACTAATGAAATATAATCACAGAAGTAATTGCTAAACACCTATCCACAGCTTAGACTTGAGTACTGCCCTGTTCTGCAACGACTTATCTGGAAAGCTCGAGCTCTTTAGGGCAATAACAGGTCAAAATGAGCATGTCTCGCTACAAAAAGACTTAGACGAACATGTGAAGTGGTCCGAAGAATGGCAAATGAAATTTAATTTTGATAAGTGCAAAATCATGCATGTAGGTAAGCAGCATATGAAGGCTCCACACTTGATGGGTGGCCAAGTGCTATCAGTGACCCAACAGGAGAAGGATTTAGGTGTTATTCTAAACACAAAACTGGGGGCATCAGAACAGACCAAGGAAGCCAGGAAGAAGGCACTGAGAATGCTCCGGGTAATAAATAGGAATGTATCATACAGAAGTGAGGAAGTCATCAGGAAGCTTTACTGTGCATATGTCAGGCCATATTTGGAATACTGCATCGAAGCTTGGTCTCCTAGCTATGAAAAAGATTGTTGGCTTTTAGAGAGAGAGTACAAAAGAGGGCTACAAAAATGGTTAATGGCATAAGCAACCTGGCATATGAGGAAAGATTGAAGAACTTGAATATGTTTTCACTGAGATATAGAAGGCTGAGAGGAGATCTCATTGAGGTCTTTAAATTTGTCCATGGTCTGGAGAGGGGATATCTTGGGGAAATGTTTGAATGGAACAGAAATGATGCAATTAGAGGTCATAAATTCAAAATTAAAGTTAACCACAGGAGAACAAGGTTAAGACAGACTTTCTTCACCAACAGGGTAGTAGAACACTGGAACCAGCTGCCAGAAAACATTGTCAGTAGGAGCACATTGAACATCTTTAAAAACAGCATAGACAATCATTATAAGAATAGATGGCTTGCTTTTCAGTATTACAGGGAGGGCTGATTGACAGATTTGGTGGGCAACTGGTTCAGTGTACAGAGTGCAACCAAGAAGGGCCCTTGTGGCTCATAGTTGCACTAATCTTTTATGTTTTTATGTCTTTATGCTGAGTGACCATTACCAGACTAGTACTCAACTCGAGTTGAATTGAGAATGGACTCATGAATCAATCGTTTTTGGATGAGTTGCGAGTTGAATCGACTCTTTTCCACAAAATATATCTTAAGTCATGAGTTGAATCAGATCGTACTAAAAACTGATTCGAATCATGAATCAATCATTCAAATATCATGTGTGGGCAGTGCACACCGAATCATATGGCTCATCAGTCTGTTTGAGTCGCGAGTCGAATCAGATCTCAAGATCTATGAGTCACATGTGAGTCTACTAAAAAAAATTAGCCGCGCGCAAGTCTGACCATTAGGAGAGCAATCGAAATGTTCCGATGTGAAGGGCCTCTGGACCGATGAAAGGGGCACCAGACTGACGACGTAGGTCCCGGGCCGACGAAGAAGACCTCGAGTCAACGAACAGTCCGCTCGGCAAAATGTTGAGGGTTCGGCTAGTATGAAAGACTGCTATAATCGATGGAGGGTGCCCTGGGTTGATGGAAGGGCCCGGGCTGATGGGGAGGGCCCCAAGTCGATATGAAAGGTCCCTGGACTGACGGCGGGGCCAGGCCGAAGAAAGAGCTCCTGACCTGATGAGGGCCCAAGCGTTTGAAAAGGGGCCTGCGGCGTGCCGGAAAAGCCACCGGGACGTGAAGAAGGACCCTGGGACGAGGTGGTGGTTGTTGGTTTTGCGACACGTCGACCGTCGAGTCATGTAGCGTCGCCAGCCTCTCACGCCGATTGGTCACGGGCGAAGAGTAGCGATAGGTGAGACACGAACCCACAATCTCTCGATCGTGAGACGGATAACTTACCCCTAGACTACTCGTCCCCGGACCCTGGGATGATGGAGGGGACTTAGCTGCCAGAGAGGACCTCGGTCCGTCAAAAAGAGACTCTCGGTCGATGGATAGGGTCCAAGCCGTACAAGAACCCCTAGCCTGATGAAGGGGCCCCAAGTTATCGAAATGAGTTTCTGGCCCGACAGAGGAGGCCCTCCTGGATCGTTCAGGAAAGCCCCTGCGCCGACAAAGAGAACCCCAAGTAACGGGAGGAACTCGGATCGTCGGAGAGGGCCCGGAGCCGACATGGGTCGGCCCCTTGGCCGACGGAGGAGACCGAAACCTCACTAGGAGCCCCTTGCATGATAAAGGAGGTCCAACATTTCGAAGGAGGTGACTCCGGTAGGACGGAGTGTCCTGAGCCGTGAGAGGGTCCATACGCCGGGCCTGACGGAAGGGGGGGGGGCGTGCAGGGCACTTGGTCGATTTTGGCTTACGCTGATGGATAGGGGCTCAGAGCTGACAGCGGACCTCAGGCCGATAAAGAGGCTCCGGATCTACGGAGACGATCCCCGGCCGAAGCGGAGGGTTCCCGGTGCTACCTAAAAGGCTACGCAAAATTCAAACACATCGTATATAACACTAGCGTCGCTTTGGACATTTCCAAATCCCGCGGCCCACCGGCGAAACAGTGTGGGCAGCGCCATTAGCCGTGCATGTGCATAAAGTGCGTCGTGAACCAACCAATGAACAAACAACAAACACATTGTATAGCGTGTGTGGAGAGGGCCATTCTGGCCTGCAGACGTTCACCCTATGGACTGACAAAGGTCGTGAAGACGGGAGAGAGCCCGCCGGAGAGCTGGAATGCCCACGACAGCTGGAAAGAGCAGTATCAGCTGGAATTTCCCCCTGGCAGCTGATGAATAAACAGGGTTCCTGAGCGTCAGAGGGCTGAGATATTTTTGAGATTTGAAAGGACCTCTGAGGATGAACAGGACATTTAAGAGCTCAATAAGGCGTGTGAATGCCCACCTAAGAGCTGAAATACCCTAGACGTTGAACCTAGACAGGGCTATTAAGGACTATGATGGGCCCAAAGATAATGAGAGGGCCCTGAGGGATGAAGAGAATCTCTGAGAGTCGGACAGGGGTGAACTGGGGTCCTCCTGAAGTTGAGAGCGGCCAGTAATGGACGAATATGCTGCCCTGAGAAATGAATAATTCCCTGCTGTCCGGCGATTGTGAGAAATATTGAGTGTCAGCCTCAGCACGGAAATGTTCTTGGAACCACAAGAGCTGTCAAAAACTGGGAATGGCCCCTAGCAGCTGAGAAGGACTCTGTTTGCCCCTTGGTAGGCTAACAGAGAAATTATGGGTCCCTAAGGCTAGCGATAGTTGTGAGGAATATCCGTGTCAGAACCAGAAAGCTATTGAGGCTACAAATTTAATATATATATATATATATATATATATATATATATATATATATATATATATATATATATATATATATATATATATATATATTTGGCTTTGAGGCCGAACGTTTTGAAAAAATAAAACTGACATTGAGATCACATTTGGTCCTTGTAAGGTCTTCCAGAATAGGCATGTCTAAGTATAGTAATTTATGAATTAGCTTCGCAGGATGTTCTGTTATTAAAGTCAATGCCATTTTGATAATTTTCGCCGGCAGGTTATCTGGACCGTGTGACTTGTTGGAATCCTCATTGGACTCAAACAATGAGATCCAACATTGGATTCCATTCCATTCAGTAACTTGAGTACTTACCCTTCTACGACCTGAATTTGCCGGAGAACAGATGCCGTTGATGTTGACAACGCATAACCAAGTATTCGCATTCAAATACGCATTCGTGTACCCACAGACTGATGCAAAACGTGGACAGTAGGAGTCCCGAGGAGGGAACAAACACCCGCTGAGCGCATTTGTTTGCCACACTTAACCACCTGCCCGCTAGAGGTGAACATGGACGAGAAGCAGCACATCCCACCACATCCTATTCATTCAACAAACCAGCATACGCATTACCATTGCATACCCTGGCATTTATAATTTAGATTTAGAATATTGAGATAGTAGACTATATTATTACGCATAGAATATAAGATAGAGGTAATATAATATTACAATGTTGTCATTTAGAATATTCACCTGATACCCACAGAGCTGTTACACAGAGCCACCCACTGCACGTGGCTAGCGTCACCTTCGACAATTCCGCCGATCTTAAGAAACCATTAACTTCAAATAGCGACTCGAATACAATCGTCCCGCACAAGCTCAGAGAGCACTGCACCTTATATTTGGGTGCCATGCCAGAATATAATCCAGGATGTAGATCTTGCACCCACACTACTACCACACATGGTATGTTTGTTAATATTTTATAATGTAAGATAGTGGGACGTACGATTACACAACTGTAAGGCGAGGTGTATGTCGGGTTGTTGTCTGAGCGTGTGACTTACGATGGGATTCCAGACGCCATTTGAAGTTAATAACGTGTTAATACCGGCGGTATTGTGAAAGGCGACGCTAGCCAAATGCAGTGGGCGGCCCCCGTGCAGTATCTGTTGGTGTCAGGTGAATAGTGTGGAATAACACGACATGCGAGGACAATGTGCATGCTGGACTTCTCCCAGCTTGTGGCGTACGATAATTTAGTCGCTATCTGAAGTTAATGTCTTAATATATGGCGATATTGTCGCAAGTGTCGCCAGCCACATGCAGTTGGTGACTTTCTGTGTACGATTCGTGGTCGCCAGGGGAATGCTCTACAAATGGCAGGATGCGCCTCGGTATGGTGTGTGTTGGCACGGTGTGCATCTCTGCAGCGTTGGCCTGCAGTCGGCTGTGAGCTGGCTCCACAGCATCTGGGAGGCCTCTTGCCCTGCAGAGCGCAGCGGCGGCCGATAATCACTGGCCACTCCGGACCCGCCATCACTGAGCAACACGCCGAACGACAGCTGGGAGAGCCCACTCTCTGTGTCAGTTTCCTAAAATTACTTCACCATTAACTGTGTGGATGAAGAAAGAAGTTGCTTGGAAATGGTGAAAGATTGGAAGAAAATAAAGGATCTCCACTTAAGGATTAAAAAAGCAGAATGCCTTTCACTTCAGTCACATGCATTTTACATTCTTTAACAGTTGTGTGATGATGACTGCCCACACATCATGTGGCAAAACGGAAAAAACCTAAGGCAAGGATGAAATAGCACAATTCCATTAACTGTGAATTTCCAGGCCAAATTGTCAATTATTTTACACTGCTCTGTGTTGACAAACACCGCTCGCCGAACACCGCGCTTCAGGATCCAAACACAACAAACATCGGCAAAGATCACTCACGCGTATATTAATCTCAACACAAATACCGGTTTAGTAACACGCCTAGCGATTTAAAATGCAATTACAGCCTTATTATGAGTTTCTGAACACAACCGACCCACTGTCAAACCGTCAAATGGCGGCACTGTCAGACCAGACTTGGATCACCCGTCTCCGCAGATCAGTTCGAATGGCAGCGACGAACACACGACAGTGCAGGGAAAGGCACTGGTGGCGAACACATGTGCTCTCCCTCCCCCACCAGACGAGACTCGATCTTTTGGACTATAAAAGTTGTTAAAAGACCAATTGATTGTTAATCAGACAAGTAAGGCCACACGCACTCACAGGCAGGAAGCAGTTCATTTCAGCGTATCAAAAAGGATGCCCCGGGACACTGGAAGACCAACACCATCGGCCTTGGATGCAGCACATGGCAGCCAACCAAACACCTGCTGATACGCGACCAGACGTCCCCAACCCGACCACCCCCGAGGACGCCTGACCGGACGTCCCCAACCAAACTACCGACCGCCTCAACCTGCCTTTCAGCACACATCAGCAAAGCTTGGTCCCCGTTTCCCTTGGTCCTTCACGTGGATATGCCGCTCGTTTAAAACAAAATTGTGAATGTAGTAATACCTATCGGAAGCCAACTGGGTATCACACATGCTGAGTTAACATTGCACATCAACCCGAGTTGAGTATGGCACGCAGTCCTATGGCGATGGTCAGCAGTGGCTTGACCTGTGGAGACTTGACCCGGGTAACATCTCCCACTCAGACGCGCCGCGCGCCGCCAGGTGGGACGCGGCTGACCTGAAGCTGGCCTGGTGACCGCCTCAGGCGCCGACGAGCCAGCTTTTGGCACCAGTCTGTCATCCCAGCTCTGGCGCAGTCGGCCACAGATCTGAGCTGAAATCCAGGCCCGAGACGAGCCGGTCCAGACCCGGTCCAGACCACACCGGACACACAGCAGGCCGCTCAAGACCGTAGACGGCGCCGCCGGGAACAGGTCCGATCCAGATGCCGGACGGACCGGCACAGACACGAGACCACGTCACACCCGAGGCGGGCCACTTCAGATCGGAGAAGAACTACACCGCACCCGAAACGGGCCGCACTAGACTACAGCCAGTCCGGTCCGGCGCACCACCGGGCAGCGCCTGTAGGAGACAGCCGCCGGTCAGGCCAGGCTCGAGATGGACCGGTCCAGTGTGCCGCTCCTGCCCAGACCGGAGTCCTCCGGACCCGGCAGCCGGACGCCGGTCGGGGGACGGCTGCCGGGCCCCGCCGCCGGCGGGTCGGACCGGCCGAGGCCGTCGCACGCCGACCCGCAGTCGGACGACACCAGCACGGTGCGGCCCAGCTGGACGTCCCGGGCGAGCGACAGGCCGTCCGCCGGCTGAGCCGAGCCTCGCGCGGCGCCCCGGAACACGCTGGCGCGCCAGGTGGCCGGCGCCGCCCACTGGCGGCGGTCCGCGTCGCCGGCGCCGAAGCCGGCGCCGCACCTGTCGAGCCTGCCGTTGGCCTGCGACGCGGCCGCGCCGCGCAGGTCCAGACCGAGCCGGGCGTCGGCCGTCTCCGGACACGGCTCGCTGTCCGCGCACGGCGGACACGGCGGACACGGGGCGGCGACCGTGCCCAGCGCCAGTCGGGCGTCGGTGCAGCCGAGCGCGTCGGGCCGACCGCCGCCCTCCTCGCCGACGGGCGGCGGCGCGTCCGGGCCGGCCCCGCCGGCGCGCCGGCAGCCTCCCGCGCCGTCCGCGTCCCAGCCGGCGGCGCCACCGTCGCCCCAGTCGGCGCACGGCTCGGCGAAGATGCGCCGGCGGCCGGTCGGCTTCAGCGTGTGCTGGCCGAACTGCGGGACAGACGCACAGGTGAGCCGTCCGTCGCTCACGAGGTTCCGCCACCAGTCTCGCCACCACGCGCAACGCCATGTGGTGCCGCGATCGATGTGGGTAGCTCTACAGCTCCAGATGACAGACAGAATATCGTGGGTGGCACGACATACCAGTTCGAGCATCGGTGGCACACATGTCAGTCGATATCGGGGCACAGTGGATCGGCGGCACACATGTCAATCAGACCAGCGCTGGCGGCACACATGTCAGTCAGATCATCAGCGGCACACATGTCAATCAGACCAGCGCTGGCGGCACACATGTCAGTCAGATCATCGGCGGCACACATGTCAGTCAGACCAGCGCTGGCGGCACACATGTCAGTCAGACCAGCGTCGGCGGCACACATGTTAGTCAGATCATCAGCGGCACACATGTCAGTCAGACCAGCGTCAGCGGCACACATGTTAGTCAGATCATCAGCGGCACACATGTCAGTCGGACCAGCGTCGGCGCACACATGTCAGTCAGACCGGTGCGCTGGCGGCACACATGTCAGTTAGACCAGCGCCGGTGACACACATGTTAATTAGACTAGCGCCGGCGGCACACAGTCTGCCAAGCTAACTCATGGTAGAAGAAGGAACGCTGAATGAACTATTTTGTCAAACCATCTACTATAAATGGCTACAAAGGTAGTGCACTGCAAATATTACCCAGTTGGCCCGGCTAGCCATGTCGTTCTCGATTTCGAACGCCGAGACTTTTCGAACTTCCGTTCCAAATAAATATCTAACTAACAAAGCGATAATCGTTCCAACACACAAGCTCTTTCCCCGTCCTCTCCCGGCTTTCAACCTCCTTCCCACCGCCTTGCTTCGGGATACACCCACCAGCCATCAGCAGCTGGTTTATGTATTATCTGGATTTTCGGGCGCGCCGAATATGTGGATATTTAGCATTCAACCTGAGAGTAAACGACCGCAAATAATTATAACTCTGTCCTAGTAACGCAAATAATTATAACTCTGTGTCCTATCTACGCAACAGCGCCGACATTAACACAATCAGCGGATCGCGTTCATACCCTTTGCGTGTATACGTGAAAATAAAAATATACATCACGATTAGCATATACGGGATTTCAAGCCGTTGCTTCAACAAAGGAACCATCATTCTGTTCCACCCCGAATTTTAAATAACAATACATGATCAGGCAGTGGATGACACAAAATTATTTGTGCTTGGGCGACTTTTTCCGCTTTTGGCGCTCTGATTTCAATGCTGAAATCACTCCATGCAGTTCATAATTTGTGTTGGACACGTGGCTTCGATCACGAGCAATGCATAACGGACACTTCTTGTGGCAACATCTCCGAAAATAAGTCGCTACATGAAAACACTACAATGCTGAGTGTGAGAGATGATACGTGTCACTGCAATCGGCTCACAATATATTTCACCGTGTGTGGATATTGCGGGCCCAAATAAAAATCGCAACCTCATTAAACATGCATGAGCAAACACAAGTACCTGATATTACCCTCATGATCCCGACCAAGAAAACGCAGCAAAAACAGACATATACAGATATACCAAGAGTAACGAAGCCAACTGCTGGCCGTCGTTTCGGTGACGAGTCACGCAGCCAAGTGCGGCTGCACCAGTGTGTAAATGTGCGCCGACTCGCTGGGACTGGTGACAGCTCCAGCCCCAGCCGGAAACACCTCCACCTCCCACCGGTACCAGTCGGTGGCGCCGACGTACTCGACACTCGACACGAGCCTACGCTTCAGAGCGTGACGACAGACGACCTCTGTGACCTCCCGTTCGCCGCGGGGCTCCGACGGTGGTGCTGTGCTGGTGCTGTGACTGGTGTAGGCACCACTTGTCAGGCGACATGCAGTGAGCCGCTGGCTGGCTGGTTACCAGACGGCCGGGACACGTGGCGAGCCCGGATTTGTCATTCGAGGGGTGCGTTCCCCACTCGTGGGAGGGTAGAAATGGATCTTCTGATTCATTTCTGAAGAAATGCTCTCGAAGGATAGGAAAAGTAAGTAATTGAGCCACGTCCAGTTCCCAGATTATGACTGCATACAGTATATCATCTACCTGGGCCTGTCATCATCTACCTAGTATATAGGCACCGATGCATTGCGTACATTACACATCGATTTCGTAAGGCTTTTTGTGTAGTTGAAACCTGGATATTGATATCGAATAAGCAATGTATAGTCCATTCTGATCCAGGTCAGGGTCTGGAGGCTGCAGGCATATGCGTAGTATGGGCTGCACGTACACATGACATGTGCTGACACTTAGTTATGTGAATAAAGGATATTACCACCAGAGTTGGGTACCTAGTTGGGTGAATTTAATAAAATTACATGATTTGGTCCAAAATGGTAAATGGTAGTACGCAACGCCTGTCCAATGGTTGAGTGCAGTTGGGACTTTTGGGAGAGTCAGCTGCTTCGGCTATGTTGCACCCATCTGCCCGATAGTTGTAAGGGAGCCTGCAGCTAACTCACCTCTAATACAACCTTCCTATCGCATCTGATCTGGCAAGCTATGCCCAGCCTTATAAACCACCAACATGCATCAACTAAGTACAAAACCATAGAGCATATCATCGCAAAGGTTGCAATTCGCCCTTTTCTATTATACTTTACACACACCTACACGACCTTTTTCACGGAGTTTCTAAGTCCGACACCCTGGCATGAAATGAACTGTGGGGCACTGCATTGTGGGACTACGTCATGTTTTAAAAACCACAAAATATAACTAGATGCAACATCTGAACCATACACAAAAAGCGTCACGAGAGGGTCTCGTGACAATAGCATTTTCATTCTGGAGCGTGGAATACCTTTCCGGGCAGGAACTTGGCAGCGACGTTATAAATACGTGTATGATGTCTAACCATCGCGCGCCACACCGACTAACGTACCGACGAGCCCCTGGCGCGCAGACCATCCCCAGCGATCGTGTCGGAGCCCGCTGACGAGACGGTGCCGTCCTGGAAAACGTGAACAGGATTGGGCACAGGTCGGAGAGGACGCGGAACCATGACGGAGTTGGGTACGGGGCGGGGAGAACACGGAATCGTGTTCGAAACCACGGGTAGACTCGGGTATAGCACACGAAAAGCATGGGAATCATGGCGAAAACACATGCAGAGTAACACGTACAGGTGCAGGGAGGACGCCGCACCACGTGATAATCGTGCGAAGGATCGCTCACAGTTCAGGTGCGCACAATCATGCCGAAACCATAGGCAGCTACGCCGATAACCATGCACGGGCTCGGTTACGGGTAAAGGGGCATGGAACCATGCTAAAAACTAAAAGGCTGTGCTAAAAAGGATGTGTACTAAAAAGGCTGTGTACTACACAACGTACACAGCCTACCTCCCTGGTCGAGGGGTATGCGCAGCATGAACAACATTCGCCACACAACGTCCACCGCACAATGTTTCTGATTGGACCACACGCTACTCTGGGGTGACCGGCGGTCAGTGGCGACTCGCTCCCTCCCGGTCCGGACTGTCCTCTCACCAGGGGTGTGGGGTGGCCGGCGGTCGGCGGCGACTCGTCGCTCTCCCGGTCCGGACCGTCCTCTCACCAGGGGTGTGGGGTGGCCGGCGGTCGGCGGCGACTCGCCCCCTCCCGCTCCGGACTGTCCTCTCACCAGGGGTGTGGGGTGCGACCCCCCCTACCCGGCGGTCGGTGGCGACTCCTCGTCCCTCCCGGTTTGCTGCAGGGGTGTGGGGTGGCCGGCGGTCGGTGCGACCCCCCCCTCCGGACTGTCCTCTCACCAGGGGTGTGGGGTGGCCGGCGGTCGGTGGCGACTCGCCCCCTCCCGCTCCTGACTGTCCTCTCACCAGGGGTGTGGGGTGGCGACCCGCCCCTCCCGCTCCGGACTGTCCTCTCACCAGGGGTGTGGGGTGGCGACCCGCCCCCTCCCGCTCCTGACTGTCCTCTCACCAGGGGTGTGGGGTGGCCGGCGGTCGGTGGCGACCCGCCCCCTCCCGCTCCTGTCCTCTCACCAGGGGTGTGGGGTGGCCGGCGGTCGGTGGCGACCCGCCCCCTCCCGCTCCCGACTGTCCTCTCACCAGGGGTGTGGGGTGGCCGGCGGTCGGCGGCGACTCGTCGCTCTCCCGGTCCGGACTGTCCTGGATGTGCGCGAACCTCCGTCGCAGGGCCGCCGCCAGCATCGCCGCCGGGTCGAGCGGGTCGGCCGGCTTGGGCGCCACGCGCAGCGGGGTACCTCCCGGAGACCTGCCGAGACACAGCACTGGTGGCGTCAGAACACAGCCGAACCTGTAGACTTACGACAAGAACACCTGCGCAGGCAACGACGCCACCGTCCAGGCAACACAAACACGTCCAGACGGCCACGGTGGGGCGAGGATGGCCGAGTGGTTAAGGTGTTGAGCTCTGGGTGCCAAAGGTCACAGGTTCGACACAAGCACCGCTCGGGACATTTCCAAATCCCGCGGCCCACCGGCGAAACAGTGTAGGCGGCGCCATTAGCCGTGAATGTGCATAAAGTGCGTCGTGAACCACCCAACAAACAAACAAACAAACGAGACGGCCATGGTGCAATTATCTACAAAACAACGGGGACCCCATTCTACACGATTACAAGAACAACACAACCGGAACCACTGTGTGTGGCGTCAAGGACAGGAACACGGCCAGCAGCAGAGCGACGTGGTGAGAGCAGCGAGCACACCAGACACCAGTGGCACTGCTGAGATCACGGTCACCACAAGCGACTCTGCCATGGCAGAGGAAAAGCGATGACACGCGCAGGATTAGACCTCCAAGATGAAGCGAAAGGTAACGGATGCTCAGCCGCCAGACAAAAAAAAAGAGAAAAACAAAAACAAACGAAACAATCATAACAATTCGTATTTATTCGATCAATGAGAGAGTTACTGTTTCAGTAATGCACAGCAGCTGCATTAAATACAAAGGGACTGACGCAATTGGTAACCATCCACTCTTGGTATGTGGGGCATCCCAACGAAACTTCTAACCTCGGTGGCAACCATGGTCTGAAACGGACCAGCCCAACCGCCAGTTCCCCTGACAGCAGTCCCTCGACGGGCCCCGTCAGTTCCTCTGACTGACACCGCCGGTTCTCCTTACTGACACCCCAGCTCCCCTGACTGTCACCGCCAGTTCCCCGACTGCCATCACCAGTTCCCCTGACTGACACCGCCGGTTCCCCTGACTGACACCACAGTCCCTGACTGCACCCCCCGAGCTCACCGGCCCTGACTCACCGCCGGTCCCCTGACTGCACCCAGCTCCCCTACCGACTGCCTACGTTCCTGACCGACACCGCCGTGCCATACACCATCGGCTCCATCTCACCAGCTCCCCCGACTGCCACCACCACGTCCCGCCGACGGCGAGCACACCCACCTGGCGATCCTCTTCAGCCGGACGGAGCCCATGCCGCGCAGCACGTCCGTCATGGACGGCACCGACGGCAGACCCTTCTCTCGATCGCCGCCCGCCGCCCTGTTCCGAGCTATCTGCTGCCGCAGATCCTCGGCCGCCGATCCGGCCCCGGCGAGCGGCGGAGGCGGGGGCGGGGGCGGGGGGGCGGGGGCGGGGCGGCGGAGGCGGAGCTCCGGCGCCAGGCGTGGTCGGGCCCGCCAGCAGCCGGGTGGAGCACATGATCGGACTGTTGGGCTGAGAGCCGAGCCGACTCAGACCTGCAGGCCCAGCTGCCAGTCAGTACGTGCCCAGGTGGCCGACAGTACAGTGTGATGCAGCGCAAGTCAGGCCCTTACGGCCACACAAGGGGCACAGTTACTGCATTCACCTCATTGGAGGGAGGTCAAGGGTGCGTGGTGCCCGGCGTGGGCACCACGCACCCCAGCCCGGAGCGGCGCGCCAACACAACACAGTCGGCGCGCCACCCCGCGGCCTGACAGTCACGCGGCCGGGCAAAAGGCCGGGGCGGCAACACCCAGCGCTGCTCCAGGCAGCGCCAGCCGCCGCCGCAACGCCCGAAGGGTAGGTGGGTCCTGGGGAAGGACAAGGAACCCCCAGGGCGGAGCCATCGAGAGTCCCTCGCCCCTCCACCCAGGGCCCCACATGGTATGGTGTGCATATGTATGGGTGCATATGTATGCAGCATGAGTGTGCATATGTACGAGTATGTATGCTGCTATGTTAAGTTTTCATTTTCCCCACTCATTCTGAAAATGTCTTGAAAATAAGAAATTGGACTCACTGGCTTCGTGAAGGATCTGCAACCCTGAGCTGAATACTGTTTGTCTGACAAAGACCCCATAATCTAACTCCACAAAGACTCCGGAATATAATCACGGACACAGGCACTTTCACAGGTAAAGATGCTAGAGTATATATCCAATCCTGTATAGTACAATGCACAATGTCTCTGATAGGCCAGAGTCGCTCCATGTAGACACAGACTCTTCAACAGTAGAAGCTCTAGGGCAGGGCAGGTTCTATTTCCAGCACCGCTGCTCCAAACTCATGATTGCCTGCTGGGACATTGCTTTACCTCATGCACACCCACTACTAACTGAAAATGACGCGCATACAAGTCGGACCTTATAATCTGGTAGACAACGTCACAGCACGTCACAGGAAGTCACCTACCCTGTGCAATGCCTTCCGTGGAACAGGGTGTTACCCGTTGCATGACCGCTCTTCATTCCAGCAGCTTGGATGAGTTAAACGAAGGGAAGCATCCAACACATTCCCACACACTGTCGTTGGCGGGGTAGGCGCTCGCTCCCTACCACGGTGGCCCTCTGAAGTGACGTAGCACTCCCGAACACTGCGTACCCCTGGCTGGACAAGGTCGCCGCGCCCACCCACCCCTCTCGAACGAGTCGGGACGTACCGTCTGAAGCACTCCCTCTCCAGCACGACGGCGGCCACCTGCGAGTCGGGACGTACCGTCTGAACACTCCCTCTCCAGCACGATGGCGGCCACCTGCGAGTCGGGACGTACCGTCTGAACACTCCCTCTCCAGCACGATGGCGGCCACCTGCGAGTCGGGACGTACCGTCTGAAGCACTCCCTCTCCAGCACGACGGCGGCCACCTGCGAGTCGGGACGTACCGTCTGAACGCTCCCTCTCCAGCACGATGGGCGGCCACCTGCGAGTCGGGACGTACCGTCTGAACGCTCCCTCTCCAGCACGACGGCGGCCACCTGCGAGTCGGGACGTACCGTCTGAACACTCCCTCTCCAGCACGATGGCGGCCACCTGCGAGTCGGGACGTACCGTCTGAACACTCCCTCTCCAGCACGACGGCGGCCACCTGCGAGTCGGGACGTACCGTCTGAACACTCCCTCTCCAGCACGATGGCGGCCACCTGCGAGTCGGGACGTACCGTCTGAACACTCCCTCTCCAGCACGATGGCGGCCACCTGCGAGTCGGGACATACCGTCTGAACACTCCCTCTCCAGCACGATGGCGGCCACCTGCGCCCGCAGGCGCGCCAGCTCCTCCTCCAGGCTCTGCAGCTTGGTGACGTCGACAGCGGTCATCTGAGGGGGCGGCACGATGTCAGTCGTGTCGTGGAGACCGACCCAGTTCAGCCGGGAACGTCTGCACAGCGGGACGGGCAACGATCTGACATTGAATTTCAACCGGCGGGGCACGAAGTCAGGACGCTCAGGCCATCGATGGCGCAAACAAAGGACAGAATGACAATTATAAGCATGTGCGTATGTAGAAAACAGCACTTGCGAACAACATCTAGAGCGCACTAGTGACATCACGGTTACGAGGTGAAGCGTAGGCGGACAATGCTATTGACTTGAGTTCCGTCCGGTTGTGCTTCGTGAGACACAATTCGAGAAACGAAAACCTTGTGTTCAGAAGTTGGAGGAACTTTGCATGTAGCATATCATTCCCGGCTCAATTTTGGAACTTCAAGGCACCATCAGGGCGAAGGAGGCCGGTCCAGCACACAGATGAGGGAGGCTCTAAGCATGTCAGCTGAGCACGTATGGGGACCGAGCAGTGACACTCATGCACACTATCGAGGGCCCATTGCCATTTCAATGCTAATTTTGGCTCCTGTGTATCTCACATTTAAGAATGCATCCTAAGGAGTCACTCACAATCCGTAGGGGCGTCACAGACAATGCATGCATTGGCCCCGAATTAATTTGACGAAGCATCTCCCGTAATGGGTGCTGCATAACCGATGCAGGTGATGCGTCTCTAAAACCAAATAACAACGAAGCATCACCTGTAGACCCAGGTGTCCGATCCAAACATCACCATCACTACCGTGGGCCCCAGCACTCCTGTGGGGGTCACAACTCATACAATTCTGATCAAGATATGTCGATGAGGCATCTTCGTTGCTGAAATCGACCACCATTTCTGGTAACACAAGGGTTACACCTCCCTTGACCAGTCATAACCATATGGTTGGGCACCCACGCTGTGCACGCGCTACTGGGAGACAAACAGTGGGTGCATATATTGAGTTTTCTTCGATGGAGTTGGGTAACAGTCAGATGCCGGCACCAGAGTCGAATTCCCATTGCAAATCCTCATGCAAATCCCTCCCATGTCATTGGGTGAGGGGGGCTAAATGACCAAACCTGGTCGACGCGCCATAAACTCAAATAACCAACCAATCACTGGGTGAGGAGGCTCAGCATTTTCACCACATGACATCTCCCGGGATGACGTTCCTCGCCTCTGTAGTGTCAGTCAGGGGTCCGGAGTAGGGGAGGATGCTATTCACCTCCGTGGCGTCCGTCGCGGGTGGAAAGGAGGGGGACACCTCTGATTGTAGTGGCGTCCCCCAGGGGATGGGCACGACGTTTCTTGCCTCTGTGGTGTCAGTCAAGGGGCGGGGACGACGCCCCTCACCTCAGTGGCGTCCGTCACGGTGACCGAGCGCTCCTCGAGCGGCGTGCTGGACCGAGGCGACTCGCCGTCGCAGAGTTCGGGCCGCGCCGGCAGCGCCGCCCCCTCGACGGTGTCTGCCGCCAGGCTGAGGCAGCTGGCCAGGCTCAGCTGGCTGTCGGAGCGCCTGATGAGGCGGATGTAGGGCCGCTGTGCGGGCGCCAGCGGCAGCAGCGAGCCGGCCAGGCGCACCGCCGACCGGTGTCGGCCGTGCCGCCGGAACAGCAGCGCCGACAACTGTCGACAGTCACCTCGTCACGGACACACACCGACAACTGTCGACAGTCACATCATCAGAGACATACACCGACAACTGTCGACCAGTCACATCATCAGAGACATACACCGACAACTGTCGACAGTCACCTCGTCACGGACATACACCGACAACTGTCGACAGTCACCTCGTCACGGGCACACACCGACAACTGTCGACAGTCACCTCGTCACGGGCACACACCGACAACTGTCGACCAGTCACATCATCAGAGACATACACCGACAACTGTCGACCAGTCACCTCGTCACGGACACACGGACATACACCGACAACTGTCGACAGTCACCTCGTCACGGACATACACCGACAACTGTCGACAGTCACCTCGTCACGGACATACACCGACAACTGTCGACAGTCACCTCGTCACGGGCACACACCGACAACTGTCGACCAGTCACATCATCAGAGACATACACCGACAACTGTCGACCAGTCACCTCGTCACGGACATACACCGACAACTGTCGACCAGTCACATCATCAGAGACATACACCGACAACTGTCGACCAGTCACATCATCAGAGACATACACCGACAACTGTCGACCAGTCACATCATCAGAGACATACACCGACAACTGTCGACCAGTCACATCATCAGAGACATACACCGACAACTGTCGACCAGTCACATCATCAGAGACATACACCGACAACTGTCGACCAGTCACATCATCAGAGACATACACCGACAACTGTCGGCCAGTCACATCATCAGAGACATACACCGACAGCTGTCGACAGTTACTTCGTCAGAGACATACACCGACAACTGTCGACCAGTCACATCATCAGAGACATACACCGACAACTGTCGACCAGTCACATCATCAGAGACATACATCGACAACTGTCGACCAGTCACATCATCAGATGCATACACCGACAACTGTCGACCATTCACATCATCAGAGACATACACCGACAACTGTCGACCAGTTACCTCGTCACGGACACACACCGGTAGCGTCGACAACTGACAGATGGGGGGGGGGACAGATAGGACAACTGCACCACTGACACTGACAGACCGGATGGATCACAGAGCGGTCCTCTCGGCAGCACGGACAAAGACCAGGGTAGGGGAGCACCAGTCTGGGCCCTCGTCCCCCAGCGACACTACTGCAGAGACGCCGGCCAGACCCCACAGGTGTTGCCACATACCTCGGCCGTGACGGCGCGTGCGGCCGCATCCAGCCTGGTCTGGGTCAGCACCAGCCACAGCACGTCCTCCAGGTCGGTGGCCAGCTCGTGCGCCACGCCGCGCACCAGCTCCAGCGCGCCACCAGACGTCGACATCTGGCGACGTGACACAGTGGCAGATCAAACCAGACACGTAACAGTGGTCTAACGAGACCTGCAGAGACACTGTCAATGTGACACAGTGGCAGATCAAACCAGACACGTAACAGTGGTCTAACGAGACCTGCAGAGACACTGTCAATGTGACACAGTGGCAGATCAAACCAGACACGTAACAGTGTAGTCTCAACGAGACCTGCAGAGACACTGTCAATGTGACACAGTGGCAGATCAAACCAGACACGTAACAGTGGTCTAACGAGACCTGCAGAGACACTGTCAATGTAACACAGTGGCAGATCAAACCAGACACGTAACAGTGGTCTAACGAGACCTGCAGAGACACTGTCAATGTGACACAGTGGCAGATCAAACCAGACACGTAACAGTGGTCTAACGAGACCTGCAGAGACACTGTCAATGTGACGCAGTGGCAGATCAAACCAGACATGCAGTGGTAGTCTCACCACGAGTCCTGCTGAGACACTGTCAATGCAACACAGTGGCAGATCAAACCAGACACGTAACAGTAGTCTAACGAGACCTGCAGAGACACTGTCAATGTGACACAGTGGCAGATCAAACCAGACACGTAACAGTGGTCTAACGAGACCTGCAGAGACACTGTCAATGTGACACAGTGGCAGATCAAACCAGACACGTAACAGTGGTCTAACGAGACCTGCAGAGACACTGTCAATGTGACACAGTGGCAGATCAAACCAGACACGTAACAGTGGTCTAACGAGACCTGCAGAGACACTGTCAATGTGACACAGTGGCAGATCAAACCAGACACGTAACAGTGGTCTAACGAGACCTGCAGAGACACTGTCAATGTAGCACAGTGGCAGATCAAACCAGACACGTAACAGTGGTCTAACGAGACCTGCAGAGACACTGTCAATGTAGACACAGTGGCAGATCAAGCCAGACACGACAGTGGTAGTCTCACAAGACCTGCAGAGACACTGTCAATGTGACGCAGTGGCAGATCAAACCAGACACGTAACAGTGGTCTAACGAGACCTGCAGAGACACTGTCAATGTGACACAGTGGCAGATCAAACCAGACACGTAACAGTGGTCTAACGAGACCTGCAGAGACACTGTCAATGTGACACAGTGGCAGATCAAACCAGACACGTAACAGTGGTCTAACGAGACCTGCAGAGACACTGTCAATGTGACACAGTGGCAGATCAAACCAGACACGTAACAGTGGTCTAACGAGACCTGCAGAGACACTGTCAATGTGACACAGTGGCAGATCAAACCAGACACGTAACAGTGGTCTAACGAGACCTGCAGAGACACTGTCAATGTGACACAGTGGCAGATCAAACCAGACACGTAACAGTGGTCTAACGAGACCTGCAGAGACACTGTCAATGAGACACAGTGGCAGATCAAACCAGACACGTAACAGTGGTCTAACGAGACCTGCAGAGACACTGTCAATGTGACACAGTGGCAGATCAAACCAGACACGTAACAGTGGTCTAACGAGACCTGCAGAGACACTGTCAATGTAACACAGTGGCAGATCAAACCAGACACGTAACAGTGGTCTAACGAGACCTGCAGAGACACTGTCAATGTGACACAGTGGCAGATCAAACCAGACACGTAACAGTGGTCTAACGAGACCTGCAGAGACACTGTCAATGTGACGCAGTGGCAGATCAAACCAGACACGTAACAGTGGTCTAACGAGACCTGCAGAGACACTGTCAATGTGACAGTGGCAGATCAAACCAGACACGTAACTGTACGAGACCTGCGAACACTGTAATGTGAGAGTACAACCTGCGAGACACTGTCAATGTGACGCAGTGGCAAATCAAACCAGACATCAGTGGTAGTCTCACCACGAGTCCTGCTGAGACACTGTCAATGTAACACAGTGGCAGATCAAACCAGACACGTAACAGTGGTCTAACGAGACCTGCAGAGACACTGTCAATGTAACACAGTGGCAGATCAAGTCAGACATGCAGCGGTAGTCTCACAAGACCTGCAGAGACACTGTCAATGTAACACAGTGGCAGATCAAGTCAGACATGCAGCGGTAGTCTCACAAGACCTGCAGAGACACTGTCAATGTAATGCAGTGGCAGATCAAGCCAGACACGCAGTGCTAGTCTCACCACGAGTCCTGCTGAGACACTGTCAATGTAACACAGTGGCAGGCCAAATCAGACATGCAGTAGTAGTAGGGTTAAAATTATGATTTTTCATTAGGTGCAAGATGTTGAAAGAGCACAGTAGGACATAAAAATTGCCCATGGAATTAGTGTCCCATGGAAAAAGGCGTATCGAAAAGCTAGAGACACTGTGAAGCAAAACAAACCAGAGCAGCAAAGCGAGCAAAAGAACTGGATTTAGCTAGAAACTATAATGGGGACAGTAAAAAGTTCTTTAGTTTCTACAAGCTGAGTCAAGTTTCTAGCACAATTGGTCCACTGGAAGTAAACGGGACTACATTGGGTGAGGATAGTGAGATGGTTGAGGAGCTGAGCAAGCAGTTCAAATCAGTGTTTACATTGGAAGATATGACCAATCTGCCGACCGTACACCATAGTTCAGTGACATGGGATCTGACAAATGATGTTGATTTCATTGATAGTGATGTTGTTTACAATCATATCAGGAAAATAAAGCCAAATAAGGCAGCAGAACCTGATGAAATTTATGCTAGGGTGTTGCGGGAAACTGAAAAGGAACTGGCATTTCCACTTAGTATCATATTTTGTAGATCAGTTTCACATAATGAAATTCCAACCGATTGGAAAAGGGCAAATGTAGTTCCTATTTTAAAGAAAGGAGAAAGAGGGAAAGTTGAAAACTATAGGCCAATAAGTCTCACATCCCTAGTCTGCAAGGTACTCGAATCAATTATCAAGGATAGAATAGTTAGTTATCTGGAAGGTAGCAGATTGATTCAAGATACTCAACATGGGTTTAGAAAAGGACGATCGTGTCTCACAAACCTCTTGGAATTTTTGAACTTCGCCACAGAACAATTTGATCAGGGAAATCAGATTGATGTAGCATATCTTGACTTTAGTAAGGCCTTTGACAAGGTACCCCATAAATGGTTAATGATACAGCTTCAGTCCCATGGTTTTACAGGTAGCATCTTAAAATGGATAGAGTTCTGGCTTTCAGATAGACAGCAAAGAGTGATGCTAAATGGTACAAAGTCATCACGGCAAAATGTTCTTAGTGGAGTCCCCCAGGGGTCAGTACTAGGGCCATTACTGTTCATTATATTTGTAAATAACATTGAAAGTGGCCTAAGCAGTAAAGTTTTGAAATTTGCGGATGATTTGAAGGTATTTAGGGCAATAACAGGTCAGGATGAGCATATCTCGCTGCAAAAAGACTTAGACGAACTTGTGAAGTGGTCCGAAGAATGGCAAATTAAATTTAACTTCTATCAGAGTGCTATCAGAGACTCAACAGGAGAAGGATTTAGGTGTTTTCACTTAGATATAGAAGCCTGAGAGGAGATCTCATCGAGGTCTTTAAATTTGTCAATGGTCTGGAGAGGGGATACCTTGGGTAAATGTTTCAATTTAACCGAAATGATGCAATTAGAGGTCATAAATTCAAAATTAAAGTTAACCACAGCAGAACAAGGTTAAGGCAAACTTTCCTCACCAACAGGGTAGTGGAACACTGGAACCAGCTGCCAGAAAACATCGTCAGTAGCAGCACATTGAACATCTTTAAAAACAGCATAGACAATCATTATAAGAATAGAGGGCTTGCTTTTCAGTATTACAGGGAGGGCTGATTGACAGATTTGGTGGGCAACTGGTTAAGTGTACAGAGTGCAACCAAGAAGGGCCCTTGTGGCTCATAGTTGCACTAATCTTTTATGTCTTTATGTCTTTATGTGTCATATTGACAATGTATCTGCAAGTCTTGTGAGACTACCTCTGTGTGTCTCGTTTGGCCTGCCACTCCATTGCATTGACAGTGTCTCTGCAGGTCTCATTAGGCTACTACTGAGTGTCTGGTTTGATCTGCCACTGTGCTACATTGGCAGTGTCTCTTCAGGTCTCATGAGACTACTACTCAGTGATAAATTATTCGTAAAATAGGGTGGGATATACCACTTTCTGAATGCTCATTTGACATCCTTCTCCAAGAAGTATTGACATCCTGCTCCTTGATGCATGCTTATGAAGTCTCTGTTTCCTTTCTAACAGTATCTTGTTTATAAGTAGCATGTGCATGCTCTTGACAAGGAATGTGATATGCGAACATTTCGCAGTAGAATTTCAAGTAAAGGGATTGCCTATAATGTGATATGGCATACAATAGCAGTACATAGACAGTTATTATTATTTCTATCCCACATATAGCTCTTCTTAAATTATGAATCTCAAAACAAATGATAAGGTACAGTCATAAGTGCCTATACCATGGGCTTGAATTTGAGACTGAAAGGCATCAAAAGCATTTTAAATGACACTAATTCCATGGGCAATTTTGATGTCCTACTGTGCTCTTTCAACATCTTGCACCTAATGAAAAATCATAATTTTAACCCTACTACTACTGCATGTCTGATTTGGCCTGCCACTGTGTTACATTGACAGTGTCTCAGCAGGACTCGTGGTGAGACTAGCACTGTGTGTCTGGCTTGATCTGCCACTGCATTACATTGACAGTGTCTCTGCAGGTCTTGTGAGACTACCGCTGCATGTCTGACACAGTGACAGATCAAACCAAACACACAGTAGTAGTTTCACGAGGCCCGCAGAAACACAAGACACAGGCCAACAGAATTGCATGCATAGTCACATGTGTAACATTTTAGAAGTGGAGGTAGTCAGAAGGCCTAAAGGGGTAGGTGTTGCTTATGTTAAAAATGAGGAAAATTCATATTGCACTTTGAATAAAGATCAGCTTACCACCCAGCGATATTTTTTGTTCTCCCTTACATAACATTTGGCAAATAAATTCCATTGAGTGTTAGAATGGATTTAAGGATCAGACCACAAACTAAGCTGAGCTATTTTCATGCATGAAACTGTGACGATTCACAACATCGCGGAGGAGACCCAGGACAATCATGAGGAGCTGACAGCACATCACCACAAGTTGTCAGAAAGCCCAAACATCTGTGCAATATATATACATACACACATATATATATATATATATATATATATATATATTGTATGCAACACCATAAGGCAAGATCTTCACTATTTAAGACAATGTAACTTGGAAATGGAATGGCAGATGATGTGGACTCCTCTGGTGATGTAATGACATTAGGTGATCCAGCATCAGTAGGTTAGGCTGGGTTAGGTTTGGTTAGATTTTGTTTGTAATGTGTGATTATTCCTTGTTGTATATATCCCACCCAAGACCCCCTTTTCAATACACTTTCCATATTTTGTTTGGGGATCATCAGGGGTGCTTATGTTCCCCTGATAATCATCAAGTTTGAATAATTCTTGGAATTTCCACAATATAACATTCAGGAGCATGACTAAGATAATGTAACCACTCATTTCCTCTGCAAGTACTTACTTTTCATTTAGTTATTAGGGCTTTTTGGCATATTAAATGAATATGCCAAAAAGCAAGCAAAACTTGGTTTTAAGTTGGCAAGCAAAATAACACAAAAGTGGATACACTAGGGTGACATAAGATATAAATTGTTAGAAAAATCAATCATTGCCTAGTCTAGGCCAGTAGGCCAACCTCCTTTTTCATGAAAAAAGAAAACAATGGGGGAAATGTTGGTCAACTTGTATTCCCAAATGCTCCAGATTAAAAACCCAACTCAACCTTACCTAGTCTGAAGATCAAATTTAACAAAACATCAAGTTTTTTGGGAATGATTTCCAAGAGATAAAAATTATCTAAAAAATAGAAAGATACTTTTATTTGCTTCATGGAGGGAAGAGGTTGGTCAAATATATCCCATGAACACATACCAAAATAATGCTGGTTTTGAAGTCTGGCAAGGTCTGATTTTGCTAGAAATTGAATTATTATGCCTACTATCAGCAGGCAGATTTGTCAATGTATTCAATATTCATACAAGTATTTTTTTTCTCTTCAGGACATGAACTGGTATTTTGTGTGGCAGCAAAAGCATAGCATATATGACTTGCCACTCATTTTTGTTTGTGTTCAGATTTTGATTCAGTGCCTCCTGAAATTATTAGACTTTTTCTTCTGAAGAATCCTGGTAGTTTGGATTTTTAGCTGCCACAACATCTATCCTGAATGAAGTGATTTGTTCAAGATGTGACAGGGCATGTTGCTGCCAAGAAGATAGGTCAGTGGGAGCAATACTAGGATGTCATAGAATGCTGGATGATGCAGTACATACCTATTTGGTTGTAAACTTGAACTGAAAAGCAAGCATTAATGACAGCAATGAGTGTTCACATCATCTCAATATTAATAAACATTGCAGGTAGGCATTTATGTATGGTGGTATTGAAGGATATTTTTTCTCTGAAAATTTGGAAAATGAAAATGTTAATTTACCTTTCAAACATGCAGTACATCTCAGTAAATATATACTTTCAGGGGTTTTATGAATTTTTACATGTCAGACATCATGTTGGTGAATGTGACAAAGATGACAGGACCACTAATTTTGTGTAATTGCTTATTTTCAGCTTGTGAGGAAATTAACACCAAAAAATAGACCATAGCATAGGCAGCTAGGTAGATAGCAGACCTAGGTAGCATATCATGAAAAGTAATGGTTAAATAATACAATATAACAAAACACTACCCAATCTGAGCTCGCCTGAACTCCCATTAGATAAAAATAATGGATATCAAAAAGAAATTTAAAAAATGTACTTTCATCAAATTTTCGAAATGATATTACAAAAAATAAACTTTTGCAACCTGGTTTTGAAATAACAATCACAAAAATATAAGTAAACAAAACTTTTCCAATGAAAAAAACACAACGACCCTAGCATAGCCAAACCCAACCAAACTGTTTGCTTTATGGAGGCAAAATGTTTGCAAAACGTGTCTTGTAAACACCATAAAGCACAACTATACACAAATGTTGGAGAGCGAACACACCGTAGGCATTCCAGCATTACAAACTATCTAACACTTTGTTGACACCTACGCTAGGCATGGATCTTGCAGAAGTAATACTCACCTCTTTGCTAATTATTCAATGACCAGTGGTTGAACACTGCGAATTATCAAAAGGAAAACAGCCAGTATAAAGTGAAGGATAAAGTATAGAACACAGGCACGCACATCGGACTCATCAGGCTCTTTGGTGTTAGCAGTGCGGAGGAAATAATGATATAATACTACTAATTCTGGAGAACAATATAAGTAGATCTGCGACCTAAGCAGGTGAGTAGGTGGATACCTAGGTCGTCTCTAGTTATCTCGGGTAGGCACCTACTATAGGCGTCGATCAGTCATGCCCAGGAATCAGCAACGTTCGAAGCCAGCTGCCACCCGATATTCCCGAAATTCATAGATGGACCTACTTTAGTTGCTTTTAATTGTAATTATTTTTCAATTATAAATTTAAAATTCACAAAACAATTAACTAATCATAGCTGATAATTATTTGAAGAGTAATAAACAACTTCAAAGTAGTTGCAAGTGTTTTTAAATACTTATTTATCAACGGATCGGCCTTGGGTGACAGGTAGCATATCAATGCAAGGCCCTTTCTAATACTGTTTGGTAATCCGTGACGTCACATGGGCTCAACCCGCGGGCAGTGTACCCAAACTTCCGTGATTCCTACACGGAATATACGGGCATAAATATTATCGAAATTGGACATAATTGAGTTCATTTGAAAACTTGAAGAATCCTCTCTACGAATATGATATTTATTTTTCCATTAAACATATCAATTTTAATTGCAGCCAGTATGATCTTTCGATGTCTAGCGCCACAAGCATTTCACGATGCTACGGGTAGGATCGGTATTACGAGACAGGTCAAATGAAGATCAGGGATAGCAAGGAGGAGTAGGAACAAATTGCAGACAACTACTACACCATAATTCCTCCAAGACCTATCACCCCATCACCACTCTATCACTTATCACCCCAAACCGCTCTATCTGGGATATGTAGGCATGAAGTCCTAGTAGCCCCTGGTTCCCTTAAGTTCCCTTATGTTCTCAGGGGTCTCAGTTTGTTTAGGTGATCTTGGGGTCTGTTCCTGACCCTGCTCCAAGCTAGTCCGAGCAACTTGGAGTAGCTGCTCCGTGTTCCCGTGCGTTTTCGGAACAGAACGTAGTAGCTCCAATCTACTCCAATTTACTCCAACTTACTCCTGCCGAGAGCAGGGACAGCTTGGAGCAGCTTGGAGCAGCTTGGAGTAGCACAAATGTGGCGCTGACGATACATTTGCGAAGCGCTTTCGGGCATCTGCGTCACCAAGTTTTGAACATCTGCGTCATAGATGTAACCATAATACAAGCACAAACAGCTGATTTTTACTCCAAGTTACTCCGGACGTTCCAGCGCTCGCTTTTACCGAGCTTGCTCCGAACTGATCCAAGTTGCTCCAAGTTGCTCTACTCTTTTTTTTTGGAGCAGGGTCAGGAACAGACCCTTGGGCACACATGTATGTGCAAACGGGACGAACCAGCCAATGCATTACACATGGATGCATGAGCGGTGCACGGTCACCAGCCGTCGCTAGATGCATTACCCTTCAAACGTGTTTCATGGCGGCTACGTAACGAATCGACTGAGGGCTAGCTGACAAAAGATCGCACTGGGATACAGAAAAAACCTGGGCGTCGAAAATTCAGCACAGATTTGTAAAATCACGTCGGGCTTGGAAAATCATCTTGGGGTCTCCGAAATCGTGTAAAACCTTGGCAAATCATGCCGAGACCCTGAAGAACCGTGCTGTGCTTCATAGAATCCCACCGATCACAAAAATATAGTATTGTGCCCGACGAATCCATCTGGAGCCCCGGATACTTGCACCGAAGCTCACAAAATTCGCGCTTTTGCCCCAGATATTGTCGTTGGGGTCCCAAAAATTCGCGTTGAGGTTCTGAATACACATACCAAGAGCCAAAAACATCCCGGAGGGTTTCAAAATGCGCCGAGGTCCTGAAAGCATGCCTGGGCCGCAAAGGCTCCATGAGGGCCAAAAGAAGCAGACCGGGCCGCAAAAAGCGACATGGTGCAAAAAATACGTACCAGGGCCTGACAAATGCGTTGGGGGTCTTCGAAAATGCGCAGGGAACTCCAGAAACATTTGAACACGGGGAGGATGCGGTTAAATTGGTTAATTAGGTATTTGGGCTTGAGGGCGAGACAACTATGGTCACATTGCCTGCAGAGGATGCGGTTGGAATGCAATTATATTGAAACGAATACGATAGATTGGACCTTCCACCTAAGAGACCTTCCCCTTCCACATACAAATTAATATGTTGTCACCTATAATTATAATGTAAAAATGGGCTACTCTGAAACATAGTGGTCGAAACAAGAGAACTTTAGATAATGGGGATATATTGAGCCCCTTCTAAATCCGATTCCTCCACTCTTAACACAAATCCTAGGCACGCCACTTGCTGTTACAAGTATGTTGTTATCAATGTCAATAGCATGCACCTAGTTGGAGAAAATTCAGCTCGACAGAATCTTAGTTGAACAGCTTAGAATCCTGTCAGAAATTCAGCAGCATGCCTTAAAAGGATTCCTAGTTAGCATGGAAATCAATTCAACGGTAAGTCCAAATAGGATTTCTAGTCGTATAAAATGGAAATGCGGCTGATATTAAGTCGGGGCCCAAATGGAATTTCCAGTCAAGCAACATTGCATTTTGCATGGCATTTGATAGCAGACCTCAACATGCTTCCTCGGATTAGACAGACAGTATGGGATCCTACCTGGAATTCAGCCGCAAATTTTAATCCGATTCCCTGTCGGATCGTGAACGATTCAGAATATGATTCTGCATGGAATACGCCATAACATTCAGCATGCAATTCTGAGTGGAATTTATTATAAGACAGTATGCGATTCCATATCAGATTCATTTGGGGAGGCTTAGTCTAGTTGATGCAAGTTTGATGAAACTCAAAAACAAATCATCACTTTGGAAAGATAACGAGGAGATAGCTACACCTACGCCAGGGCTAAACCTTCTGGAATCACCCCCGATAATTATTGTTTGATTGCATCCTCTGGGCTTTCCATCAGATAGCAAAACATCGCACAACTACCGATTCCTCAACTTATGGAACCCCGCTATACGGATAAGCTGTTATTGACGATGGGGTATGTGAGCAAAATGTGGGTTAAACAAAATAGATTATATTTAGGTGGCAACACTTTACGACATCTAAAAGGTACACATTTAACGCTTACAGTAATAACACTGGTTTGAGTCCTGACTAACCATAACGCATGCCTGATGTCATTTATAGAACGCTCAAACATTCCTACCGCAGTTGCACCTTTTCCGTGATTTCCGTGTGGTGATATTCAATAATCCGACGGGAATTTCTCAAGGCCATCTTGAAACTGTTTCAGCAAACACATGAACACACATAGGCGAGCATGTGGTTATTTTATTTCACTACCAGCCGACAAAACGTTGATACAGGCTGATGTTGATACAGGCTGATTAAGTTGATGCAGACTATCAATTATCCCGCAGGTTTTCTGGTGCAGGCTGCAACATGTGATGGAACATAGCGAGCACGGTGTAGCGGCAAACGACGGAAGTATTTCACCATTGCAAAGCTGAGAGAACATGGCAACGACAACACACACCTAAAAAGTTAGCAAGTGGACGATACATTAAAAATGACGGGCGAAACACCGACATTGAAATTTTACATTCGTTCCAAAAAAACATGCCACACCGTCACCGTTACGCAACTGTGTGTGGAAAGGACTAGCGGGGACGTGGGTTTGCTGTTGTCGCGAGAAGAGGGTGCCGGTAGCAGCACGTGTGGTAGCCATGGACACTGGCTTCACACTTTTCCAGTTACACGCTGTTGTATCGTTGATTGATTCAATCAACGACACAATTTAGTACAAGTGCCCAGGTATCAACTAAACCCGGTAACCCCTATTGGGTTCAGGTTGGGATTCAGGATGGGATTAGGTAGCAATTCGTAGCATGGAAGACCTCATACCCTCCCTGCAAGACAATCCCAAATACCATAGGAATTTGCTTTTACTTAGGGGGAAAGGGTGATGCAGAATGATAAGAACTCCTGGGAATTGGTACCTTGGTAGTGGAGGGTGGGGATGGTTCTGACAAGTATAGGTGACAGTACGGTTCGGAATGTACCAAAACACCACCATTATTAGGAATGTTTTTCTTTTGTTTTCGAACCTAACCCACTGAGATGTGTGAACGCAGCATGGGTTCGATTATATATATATATAAACATATATATATATATATATATATATATATATATATATATATATATATATATACAGCCACGCATTCAGCTTGGTGTTCAAAGGCGAATGTTAACGTTAATGTCAAAAGATCTGCCAGCTGACAACAAGCAGATAGTTGTAGAATAACTTGTAACCCAGGTCGATGTGTAGCAGAGGCCACCGCCAGATTGCAGCCATATGCATTAGAAACATAAGTGAAGGTTCCGTATAATTATTGGCGTTGCCAATATGTGATTCAACCGCATTGTTTTCACATAACGATTTACACTGGATGCTCAACTTGAAATTATTCGTGTCTCATTGGCAGTAGTAGACACATAGGCGCGTTTCCATCAATGAAGAATGCTGCTTCATGCACGCTGATGTATTGAGCAATATATGTCTCCTAATACAAGGTGTTTGGCGCCACTTCAAATGCAGGGAGTGAATACAACTAAGAAGGTGAGAGGCGGACACTAGTAGGGAAATCGAAATATTGGTGTTGCATTGTAATACCAATGTTTTGATTGATTCTGCACTGGCAATACTAAATGTACACGATCCTCCACCCGTGATAAAAAATTAGGGCAGTTATGGGTGTCAGTGGACACAAGAAGACAAGAAGATCTCAGAACTGATGTTCAGCATGAGGCATCAATAAAGCTTTTCAGATATTAAAAACAAATTACAAATAAGCACATGTTCTAACCATCAGATGAAACGCCCTGGACAACAGGGAATCTTATGTAATTTGATAGTCATGGGCGAATCTAGTTCGCTCATTTTCTCTTCAAACATGCTGAATAATGTGTCACATGACAACTTCACGCTTCTTTGCCGGGTATTGCCTTCATTGCTATACAGAGGTGGTTAAGATGGCCACATTTTTCAAGTTCGATATGTATCCCTTGGAACACGATCATTGATAATGCTGAGGCTTCCTCAATGCAGGCCAGTGCGTGAACAACGCCGGTGAACATCATCAGCCCGACGTCAGGTGTGGACGATGCGAAGCGACAGGGCGATCTGAAGGGATAGTGAAACACTGAAGCAAGGGAATCCCAGCCAGCCCGATGTCAGTCCACGCACGTCACACCGTTTTTGTTCCACAGGTCCTGTCCTGTATAATGAACTGACACACGAACTGAAGCAACTGCTGGTTCCCACGTTCGGTCGCCGCCTCAGGCGGCATTTGTGCGTGGGACCGGTCAGATTGACCTGATCTGGTTCCTGACTTCTTATCATACTCGACATCTTTCATACTTGCTGTGTTATCTTCATATCTGCTGACTTCTTATTATACTTACCGTACTTGGTAACTCTGTGCCGCTGGCATGAATAATTGTTGTATGTTTTAGGCGTGTCTGTGACGGCCGTTTTTCATGTGACGTATGTTTCAAAATCGACAACCGGCTGCAATAGTCGCGAGTTTATTGTGTATGGCCCGAATATACGTTTTTGTCTTTGTCTTTGTCACAGCTCAGTCGAGTAGCGCCTGCGGCACACAGCGCGGCCCAGCCGACGCGTGCCCGCGGGAACACCCGTCCAGACCGGCCAGTCAGACAGCACACACACACACACACACACACACACACACACACACACACACACACACACACACACACACACACACACACACACACACACACACACACACACACACACACACACACACACACACACACACACACACACACACACACACACACACACACACACACACACACACACACACACACACACACACACACACACACACACACACACACACACACACACACACACACACACACACACACACACACACACACACACACACACACACACACACACACACACACACACACACACACACACACACACACACACACACACACACACACACACACACACGCGCGCGCGCACTTCAAGCAACACGGACACCTTTTTGGCCGATGGCGCTAACATTTTTCGCACCTGTTGCGCGCCGTCTTGTCTTTCTTCCTTTCTACCTCTGCTCCCCATCCTTGAAGAATGAAAACAATTGCCCCGTCAGTAGTTGTGCTTGTATTTATTATGTCCTGAACATCAGCAGCCTCATTTTCTAAGTACTGATGAATTGAGTGAAAAAAAAAAACAGGCTAGCTCTGAGCGGCACTAGCCATGCCATGCCCATGGGTGGCAAAACAGGCTGATTTTGTTCCTTATGGCCGCGAAATCACCAAGTAGTCGCAGTGCCCTCAATCACCAATCGACCACGACCGACAGCATTCTTTGCCTCAGGGATCATCTTTGTGGTAATGTCGTAAAATATTGCATCGGTGATCATCCGTCCAAAGTACACTATGAGGGGCTGGCTGAGCGCACAAACGCCAATGTTGCCCGGTGTCCGCCGCCAGGCGTGGCCAACAGCGACGGAAACTGCGTTTGGTGCGGGTGTCGGCATTGTGAAGCCGACCTGTAGTAATATAATCTTCTTCTGTATAATCCTTCTTCTGTAGTAATAGAATAGTAATAAAATAGTGCTTAGTGCTCAGAAGAGTAGTTCATTTCTCTCAGTGCCATGGAGTTAGCAGCCATTGCTATGTCAGCGGAGTAAGTCCGCGGCCGTCTCCTGTATCAGGCGGGGTTCGAACCTTAGAGACACCAGCGGGACCAGGATCCCAGGGACACCAGCGGGACCAGGATCCCAGGGACACCAACGGGGTTCGGCCCCAGGGACACCAACGGGGTTTGACCCCAGGGACACCAACGGGGTTTGGGCCCCAGGGACACCGACGGGGTTTGGGCCCCAGGGACACCAACGGGGTTCGGCCCCAGGGACACCAACGGGGTTTTGACCCCAGGGACACCAACGGGGTTTGGACCCCAGGGACACCAGCGGGACCAGGATCCCAGGGACACCAGCTGCGTTCGGACCCCTGGACGCCAGCGGGGTTCCCGACCCCCGGGATACCAGCAGTGACGACGCCCCTGGCAGCGGGTACCGTGCAATCTCGGCGGACGGCAGCAATCTGCGCGCGGACGATGCTGCAGCGGATGCAGCACCGTCGGCGCCCAACACCGCACACAGTCGCCAACTCCACGTGCTGCCCTCCCCCGTCCCCACCCCCGCCCCGCAGCCGGCCGCGGCATCTCGGGCACGCCGGCGCGTCGTCGTCGCCATGGACACGGCCGCCGACGTCCACCTGTTCGGTGGCGGCGGACCGTGCGCGTGCGCCGGTCGGGCCCGCGGGCGGTCGGCCGGTCAGTGTCGGGCCGGCGCGGCGCGCGGGGCGGCGCGCTCGTGCGGGTCGAGTGGGATTGGACGTGGCTGTGGACACTGGGGGTGGACGCGTGGTGGACGCTGGGTGGACGCGGGTGGACGGTGACACCCAGGAGGGCGTCTGGTGCCAGGAGTCGTCATGCAGGTGAGATCTTTATGTGGCCGTGTGCAATGCGTTGGAAATAGGTGTTGACACGACAATTGTGCTAGTGTTGGGCATGTTCTGACAACCCTTCACGCCCAGAAGCACCCTTGGATCCTTTAAGATTTGTGAAGTACCTTTTGATTTAGCGTGAAATCAATTGGGCTGGCGCCTACCCACATGCTTCGAAAAACACCCCTAATCAGTTCTCCAATCATACCTTGATGAGTGTGGCTTCATTGCGACGTAGATTGTATATTCTTTTTCAAGCTACGATCAGGTGTTTTTCGAAAGTGTTGAATCCGTGGAACAGGACCGTGGAACACGACAGCCCTGTCCTGTTCCGGCAAAGTTTCCGGGAGTCCAGCAAAGCTTGTCTTATAGCATCCCTGGATGCTATAAGACAAACTTTGCCCACGATCTCGATACGGTGCGTAGCAATGACCTTGATACCTGTATTACAACCTGATACTATCACCATACACCACACTAACATAGCGGCCAAATGGATAGTTCCCGATTACAGCAGGAGTTTTTCAAAACAGACAGATGGGGGGGGGGGGTTATTTCGAATGTTTCATCTGATATGTCATCCAGTTCGTTGTGGGAGACGATCAGACAGCCTTTCCTATGGCACAGTCCTGCATCACAGACGATCGAGGAATTTTGATCGGGGACAAATTATTAACATAAAGAAAAAAAAATCGAAATATGGGACCGCTATAAAAATGGCTCGAGGATAGTGTATATATAAAAGTTCTTCAGATGTAGCATCCGCCCGTAAGCGCAGCAGCAGTGGGGGAGGGGATGCCCGACACATTTATCGGATCTTAACCATTAACCCTATGCGCTTTGAATGAAATAATTTACCTAAAATTCGGCTTCGCCCCCACTCCCCCACTTTTCCTTCGAAAAAAATGTTGCCCCACCAGCTGAGTGCCCAAATAATAATTTCTGCATCAGTCCCTGGACTCTTCCACAGTCGTTAATTCCTTTCATGCAACGCATTATAGCCAATGCTAAAATTATGGATTATGGATATCGCTGCTCACCACAGGAGCTTCTTTTCGTGAAAATCATCCACGGATCCAATATATAGAGGCAATGGCAGGACGGAAATCGATTGGGGATGGGGAGGCACCGATACGGTTCCATGCTCAAATTGAAGTTGTGTGTGTGGGGAGGGGGAGGGCATACGGGTGCCCAGACCCCAATATGTATGTACATCCTCGTCCCTACTCATGCGCCAGTCCTCCGTGTGTCAGAGTTGAGCGCGAATGATCGACTCCGGTCCAAGTGCCCTAGAGTCGAAATAACTAACGTGTGCCGTAGTGGGTGCTGCGACCAGAGGCATTAGGAGCAACAAGAAAAGAGGCTGCGACGTTTTTTTAAAGGGGAGAAGCGCTATTTCCTCGGAGAAGCACCAATGACTGAGATAATCTTAGGGGGAAGGTGCACTCGAGTGTCCCTGATTATAGGTGTAAGCTTCTGAACATTATTATTGGGAGGGCACAATACATGATGGCAATGAGCGCGCCCAAATGCATTGGTGAGGGGGGTGGGGGCGTACCATTTGGAGTCCAATGTTCAAAGTTGAAATAATCGTGACGGTAAAACCAACTTGGGGGGTGGGAGGCAGTGCCATCCCAAAAGCAAACAAAGCTACACCCCTCTCCCAGGGTGGGCACCTTTCGTACTCAGTGGACCTTCGGCTGAAAATTGCTAGGATTGGTACATCCTGTAGGGGCGTATCTCCCCATTCAGAAAAGTGCCGCCGGCCATCACCCCGCTAACCATGCCCATGGCTATAACAGATATTTATAATGTGGAAAATTATATGTGTTCCTTGGATGAGAAGGAAATTAGGCCACAATAAATATTTTTCTTGATTTAATATGACATATTTTCCCAAGTATTATAAATCATATAGACATAAAGACATAAAATATTAATGCAACTATTAGCCACAAGGGCCTTTCTTGGTTGCACCCTGGAGACTGAACCAGTTGCAATAGTATTATGCTTTGAAGTAAGTTATAGAACAATAATTTCAGTGAAACTAGTTTTTCCGTTCTATTCTGGTGACATACCATCTAAATTTGGATATTTAATACTCCGCGTCAGCAATCAAGCCCTTACTTCTTCCATCAACTATACTTATTTTTAATTCCTGAAACCGTGTCGGAAGCAGCGCTCTTGCGACAAAAGTTGTCAGGATTTGTTTTGGTCAATGTTTATGTCAATTGTGTTTATCGGCATCTCAATCTTTGTCGGTATCTCTGCATGGCGTGATCTGCCTCAATGATTGGATGCTATATATCAAGTTGACTAAGAACGAAGACCACATGACGTAAGGCAAAGCAAAGACTTAACACCTGATGTAAACTAATGGAAGTGGTACCTGAAACCGGAACCGTAAGGAGAAATGTGAGTTGTTCATCTTACATGTTAGAAGCAACTTCTAGATACATTGTTCTGCCATAATTTTATTTATATTATTTTAGCTTGAAATATTATTTTCAAGGCACGTAAAGATTACTACAATTTGACTAGGAAGGGGAGGGAGGCACTGGGGAAACCATAAGCCTGTTTTAAATCGTTCGAGAGAGGACATAGGAAAGTAGTATCATACCTTTGAATCTCCTCGGATTGCGTTGTACGTATTGCAAGGGTCTTTTTAAGAAGATGTATCCAGCTTAAGTTGTTGAGGCTCGATAGTATTGTGAGGCTTCATTTAAATAGTGGTTAAGGCTTGATGGTTGAGGTAGTGGCAACCTCCGATTTCATGAATAGCCCCTATGCTCTTAGACGAAATTAACGCCATAAAATGTATCGTCCCGAACTCTGAGATCGTTTTCAATCCTCGAGGCATATTAGGAACAAGGATGTATTACAAAGACTGCCTTTGAAGCTCCAAGGTCTAGGTTCGTAGAGTAGACATATATTTGGGTCATTTTTTTTGCGTGCAAGATTATCATGTAGCCATGCAATTTTGCATTCAAGGAACCAGAACCCTACCTTGGGTTAAGGTAAGCGTTGAGTATTTGCGAAACTTGAAAGTACAACCGTCAGGCACCTCTATGGGTTGCTACTAAAAGCAGATCTAGCCTACCGGCTTGGGGGCAGGGACGGATCCAGGAAGGGGGTCGAAGGTACAACCGCCATTTAGAACCAAAAAGACACCCCATGGAGATGCGGCATCCCTCCAAGATGTCCGGGTACATCCCACTGAATTTGTGTGTAGAAGACTGGACGAGCGGAAGAGGCTGGGGAGCTCGAGCGTTCTTGCTTCCCCGGCTGACCAGTTTTTTTTTCTCAGCAGAAGGTGTCCGTTGCGCAGTTGAAATGAAACCCACACCACTTAACAGATATGTCGACCAAAGAATGTCCATTCACAAGTAAGTAATTCAGTCCCTTCAGGGATCCTGAATGCTCTCAAAATTACGCCCCATCCCTTTGACGAAATCCTAGATCCGTCAGTGCTGCTGGCGCGTAATGGTCTTGACCAAGAAGTGTTTAGGTCGTAAAAGATGGTACCTAATTTAGAAAGTTCGGTGTTTGAACGATGTGTGAATAAAGATGAATTTAAACGTGTAATGTTGCGGTAGACGTGTTAATATTTCAAGAAAATTATACCAAAACCTTGTGAAGTTTTCCCATGCTAGCCCTTCAGACCTGGGAGGGGAGGGGTACTTTCAATCTCTGTCAAGCTCATCCTGTTCCAACATTGGTTACCTGCAATGGAAACATGGTCGTTGATTTATGAAAATTATTCGGGGGGGGGGGCACACCACATGGGATCAACGGGCGAGTCCAAATTGAATGAGGATGGGGTGGAGATGGTGGAACAAACTCCATGGTATCACGTGTTAGAGTTTAAATTATTGGGGGGGGGGCAAAGCCAACATTGAGGGGAAGATGCTCCTTGAAAGGCATGAAAAGCTACACCCATGGATGGAAATCAAGGAAAGGAAATTCACCCCAAACGCTTCTAGTTTCGGTCTCATACTTTTCTTGTGATTCTTCAAAGCTCTGGCATAGGGTTGGCGCCACTGGAGAGGTGCAGCCATCCCCTGCATGTACAAGGTGGGGTGGGTGACGAGCATATCTTTTGTCCCCGGCCCTGACATTTCAGAAGAACTTTACCACAAAATGAAGCCAATCATGTTCTCTTGAAGTTCTAAACCAAGATGCCTGTTGGTATTGATAAGAGGTTGCTGGAGCCTTGGAATATTCAGTAGGCCTAGCCGGGAGACTGGTGTTTTTTTTCAAGATGTCTATCGTTCACGAGAAGATCGCAATACCCGACGGGAGGCCGAGGATGTGGTTCAGTGGTCCCAGGCTAGGAGGCCTAATTAGTCTTCACGGCAGGCCACTAAAGATCACGCAATTCAAGTAACTCACGGGTTTTTGCTATAATATTCACTGTAGTTCACGATACTCCAGTGTAATATCCGAAATATTGTTAAAGGTAGATCAGAATTGCAGCTTACTTAATTCGCACGTCATTTTTTATTTGCTTCCACGAAGCTTTATCATGTTTTCACGGCAACCTGGATGAAACTAGTTTTTTTTAGGTTCTGCCATAACCATAATTTTAATATATTTTAGCCGTCAAGTGGATATAAATTCCCAAACCTGATTGTTCTGTAAGATGCTGCGGTCTTATGGATTGCTTTTGGCTCATTGTACTCGCGTATGTACACTGAGTCATTTTAACCGGTGAGTAGGGCATGGGGACTTGTTATGAACCCAATATTTAACAAAGAAGACCTTAAGACCATTGATATTTGCATTTTTGTTTTTGTTTTTGATGATAGTGGTAGGGTCCCTCAAATATCGATTTGAACCCTGCAATGGTGGTCACCAATCCTAAAATGTGAAATTATGCCCACTCAAAGTTAAATCCGAAAATTCAAATATACACCCCTTCCGCTGAACGCATTTTCCCCTGCAGCGCAAGCAAATCCTTACAATATCACAATTAAGCATAAGTTTTTCTACCATGAGCGTATTGTGCCCCCTGAACTGCGTAGATAATGCAACAACCATGATCAGTGATAAAATATTGTCCTTTTATTTGGGCCAGCCGGAGGATGATGGGCGGGGCTGGGGAAGCACTTTACTAACCCAGACCATGTGCAAGGAACGAGGCCCTCGAGAGCCACAGCCCCACTTCTCGCATTGGTTTGTTACTGGTTTTACGACACGTCGACCGTTGAGTCGTGCAGCGTCGCCAATCTCTCACGCCGATTGGTCGCGGGTGAAGAGTAGCGACAGGCGAGACTCGAACCCACAACCTTTCGATTGTGAGACGAGCAACTTACCCCTAGGCTACTCGTCCCCCCACTTCTCGGAAGCGCAGCCATTAACCCCATGAACATTAGCCATCGACCGCAACCACTTGATGGACTTGGAGTGGAACAGATTCCAGTTAAGGAATGGCTCGTCATCCACTTCTGTGGGTAGCTCGTAACCCATTGGCCCACATTGACATATTTTAAGCCAATCCTAAGCTGGTGGGATCAAATACAGCAATCGAAATATGGAAATTGTATTTTGACTTCAGCCAGTTGGACTTCGGTAGCATTGTGATTATGCGCCATGACTCTAATATTATATAAAACCATTTACGCTACTGGAGACATTTATTTTTAGGCAAACCTCGGGAAAGCTTCGTTTCAGATCCGAAGTAAATGGCGGGTTCAAAAGCAAGGGATAGCCGATCACGGTGGAGGAGGGGAGGAGGGAGTAAGCTACTCACACAGAGGGAGTTAGCAAAGCGTTGTTATTTTCTCAACATTCCTCTGCTTTACGTGCATTTCAACGTTCTGACTACAACTGATAATCATACATCTACAATAGAATAAATATAAATTGATAAAATATGAATTATGTGTCTAGAAGCAAACGTTGAGGTGGGAGTGGATGTCTTTCCCATCGCCCGGCCCGTGCCTGGCTTCCCATAATCGTACAGTAGCTTCGCTGCTTCCAAATGAGCTGAATCATCGCATGATGTTCCTTCGAAGGCAGTCACGAAGGTGGAGCGGCCTTTTAGCGCGCGCTTAAATCAATACCTGCGGTAATCGGGGCTGCCATCAGGATCAGAAGCCGACACGTGACATCGGGGAAGTCGACCACTGATAAATGGTAATGCCCTCTCGCCTATTGTGCCGCTGATGCTGGTGGACGTTCACTGTGAAGGTGTGTATGGCCGTTTGGCCGTGCCGTGCCGTGCCGTGCCGTGCCGTGCCGTGCATGACCCAATCGCTGCAGAACGTTCAGCTGGAGGTCTCTGTTGTTCTCTTCGTGAAGAACGACGACGTGTCGCTCCCAGCAGGCACGGCTGCTACCGTGTTCGGGGCCAGAATATACAATCACTTGCGATGGCGTCAAATGGTGCTATGGTGACGGCGAAAATAGATTGCATACATACATACATTTGCATACACGATGACGGCGGATATAGATTGCCATTATCTAAATTGGTCGGGCGTGTTCTAACCATACGAGCGGTGGCACGTACAGTGGTTGCACGGGGTTTAATTGTGTTTGCTAGCGCGAGCCGCTGTGTAGATATATATTTAAGCGTTAGGGAATGACATACGTGGACGAATATCAGCAATGCTGTTGCTGGGATTTGCTTAGCTATTGCTAGCATATTATGTAATCGACAATTGAAGATAAACAATGCCAATCTGGAGAACGGTGTTACAACCAAGGGCTGATTTTGGGTCTGTGACGGATATGACGCGGCGGGATTCAACACGACAAGAAATGCTTGATACCGTCCATCCTGATCCTTTTCGGCCGGCTTGATTTTCCGGGACGAGATGTGACCTGACTCGGTCTGAATTTGGCATGCATTGACCTGACCTGACCTGACCTGTTGCAGGCCACTCGATGATCTGCGGTGGAGGAGTGACCTGACCCCGCTCTTTCCCCGCAAACTATGAGGGGTGTCGGCCTGTCGTTCGGTAAGCACTACTCACTTCCGGGTCGTCGCTCATCGGCTTGCTTTGCTTTATTTTTGGTGCCGAGTAATATTTTGCTGCTTACCGACCCTTACTAACCGCAAGGCACTAAATGCATCGAATGTGTCGGATCTCCCGCGGCGGGAGCACAGTAGGCGCATGATGTGCATGGTCTGCTCTGCATTTTCGCCTTAGAACTGATGACATAAACTCGATTAGAGGGCTTCAGCGTATTTTGTCTCGTCCTATAGCATGTTCTCTCTGTATGTTTAACCCAGATGGATTCCGGTGTCTTAAATATGCATGACTCGATTTGATTGCACATGACCTGATCCCCATTTGGGTTGTGGCGATGCAAATAGTCCCAAGCACCTGGTGACCACAGCATGACCACACCGATGATTGCTCTTCGTCATTGGTCTGGAGGCTTGACATTTCTTGCGCCCTGATTAGCACGTGCGTGCGTGCGTGCGTGCGTGCGTGCGTGCGTGCGTGCGTGCGTGCGTGCGTGCGTGCGTGCGTGCGTGCGTGCGTGCGTGCGTGCTTGCACGAAAAGTTAATATGGCCAAAGCGAGCCTACCTGAGTTGACCATCGTATTGATGAAACATTCAAAAGTTTTCGGTGGATCTCTTTAATTGCTAATTTATCTACGAAAAGTGGGCCTCCTCTTTAAATCTTCACGAATGTTAATCACAGCAATTCTCCGAAAACACTACGAATAATCGCAATCTCTGCTGAAGAAGTTATCTACTGCGGCACTTGTGGCGCCCGTACATCTAACCGTCTAGATAAGAAAGGAGAACCGGAACGTGGGCTCATACAATATAAATATCGGCGAGCCCCTTCCGGAAATCCTCAAAAACAACAGCCACATGGCGCGTCTGGACACGCATTTTAGGATCACCTGCGATGCGATTAGTGCCACAGATATCAGGATCTCAGTCAGTGGTGCCTATCAGTTGATGAGTCACGGACATCACGGGAAGACTCCACCAAGTGCCACGGAAACGCACTGCGGTTGTCGACATGCACAGGGGAGACACAAGGTGCTTAGGGGATCCTCAACGGATCATGAACGGACCCTCAACGGATCCTCAACGGATGTGATGTGTCCATTGAGTGTACTGAATCATCACGATGTGATGTGTGCAAGTGCAGATGATTCGAACCAGACACTGCAGATGATGGTAAGCCTCATCCACTGCAAGGACCCTGGACAGGTTCCGGCTGCAGTATTAGACCGGCCGGCGCCGGTTACACGAGCTGCGAGCGGCCTGGCGAGCGGCGGCTGGCAATGCACACGTGATGGCGTGACATAGCAGCGTGTCATGCGCCTCAGTCCCGCCGGTCCGTGTGACCCGCGCAGCCGTCACAGCCGTGGGAGCTGTGAGAGCATCCACCCTTCGTGGTGTCGCCGCGGATACGTCGTATGCGATGTCTTGACACGGGGTCGTATACTTGGGATGGGGGACGAGTGGCCTAGGGGTAAGTTGCTCGTCTCACAATTGAAAGGGTTGTGGGTTCGAGTCTCACCTGTCGCTACTCTTCGCCTGGGACCGATCGGCGTGAGAGATTGGCGACGCTACATGACTTAATGGTCGATGTGTCGTAAACCAATAACCAACCATACTTGGGATGCGATGCACTCTTTACGTGGGCAACTAATGTGCCGTATCAGAAATGTGTGAAAAGCATAGGGACGGTTTGATATGAAGCTTCAGCAACACTGTAGAATACGAAGCGCGTAGCTTGCTTTGCCTGTTGTGCTTCGAAGAAGCGCAAAGCAGACGTGACCGGAATTGATCGAGATGAGAAGCAAGGCTGTTACTTAATCTGGACTGTCTTTAGATATGAAGACTCAATTTCAATCAATTTTCAATGCAATGAGTAACAAATAATTTCCGCTTCACCCAACTGAAGCGGATATTATTTGGGGCAGTACTCTTCAACATTTATCACAATAACCCGGGTTTAGCAAAACAGTTTCCAGAATCATGAACGCCCGACGCGAATGATCAATTCTGGTCAAAGCGCCCCAAAGCCCATTCAACTTACAAATCGCCCGAGAACACGCATCATAACTCGGGTCAAGTTCGGTTGCATGGGCGACAGCCGGCTTCAATGGGCCAGACGAGGTCGTATCAGCCGACCACCGCCAGTGCCTGCCGGGTAGGATCGCCGTGGTAGCCAGAGTGGCCATGACCAGCTGCCCTGCTGTGGGCAGGAGAGTCCATGACCAGCTGCCCTGCTGTGGGCAGGAGTGGTCATGACCAGCTGGTCTGCTGTGGGCAGGAGTGGCCATGACCAGCTGCCCTGCTGTGGGCAGGAGAGGTCATGACCAGCTGCCCTGCTGTGGGCAGGAGAGGTCATGACCAGCTGGCCTGCTGTGGGCAGGAGAGGTCATGACCAGCTGCCCTGCTGTGGGCAGGAGAGGCCATGACCAGCTGGTCTGCTGTGGGCAGGAGTGGTCATGACCAGCTGACCTGCTGTGGGCAGGAGTGGCCATGACCAGCTGCCTGCTGTGGGCAGGGCTGCTGCTGTGGGGTGCTGCTGTGGGCAGGAGTGGCCATGACCAGCTGCCCTGCTGTGGGCAGGAGTGGCCATGACCAGCTGGCCTGCTGTGGGCAGGAGTGGCCATGACCAGCTGACCTGCTGTGGGCAGACGGGACTATCTGCCCACCACCCGGCTGCCCAGTTGGCCAGTGTTCGGTGCTCGGTGCTCGGTGCTCGGTGCTCGGTGCTCGGTGCTCGGTGCTCGGTACTCGGTGCTCGGTGCTCGGTGCTCGGTGCTCGGTGCTCGGTGCTCGGTGCTCGGTGCTCGGTGCTCGGTGCTCGGTGCTCGGTGCTCGGTGCTCGGTGCTCGGTGCTCGGTGCTCGGTGCTCGGTGCTCGGTGCTCGGTGCTCGGTGCTCGGTGCTCGGTACTCGGTGCTCGGTGCTCGGTGCTCGGTGCTCGGTGCTCGGTGCTCGGTGCTCGGTGCTCGGTGCTCGGTGCTCGGTGCTCGAGCCGGTGCCAGCTATTCGCGGTGTGTGCGGTCTGTGCCAGGGCGGCATGGGCGCCGTCAGCCGACCGCCGCCGCTCGACTGTTCCGCCAACGGCCAGCTGATCGTGGCTCCGCCTGGTGCCGTGTCAGCTGATCGTGGCTCCGCCTGGTGCCGTGTCAGCTGATCGTGCTTCAGCCTGGTGCGGTGTCAGCTGATCGGGAGTCTGACTGCGCCGCTGACGGTCGGAGCTCACCGAGGCTCCCGGACAGGCCGGCCGTGGCGGATCCCTGGATCCGGCGGCTGCGCCGGCCGCGCCTCGGGCGCTCATCCGCCGGGACGGGAGCTACTCCAGATAACACCGCCCCCGACTTGGATTGTTGGATCTGCTGGATTGTTGGATCTGCTGGATTGTTGGATCTGCTGGATCGTTGGACCTGATGGACTGTTGGATCTGCTGGATTGTTGGATCTGCTGGATTGTTGGATCTGCTGGACTGTTGGATCTTGTCGTGCGGGCAGGACCACAGAGATCGTACCGGCGTTCCGGAGAGCATCCAACTGTCCGCACAACAGTCTTGCTGACGTCTTGATGGCCGTTTGGCAACACGTCTGACGCGGTCGACTGCTGGACGGGGGATGCATAGTGAGCTGCGTGGCGGACATGCCTGTCGGCGGCTGTTTCAAGTGCGGTACGCTGGATTTGGAGGGCGGGGAGGGCGGAGTTGGGGGTGGGGGCGTGGCAGTTCGTCACCTGGCGGTGCGTCTGGCGGCTCTGGCGGTGAGCTGGCGGTGAGCTGGCGGTGAGCTGGTGGAGCCCGCGGCAATCGTCGGTTCCTTATCATCTGCTGATTGGGACGTGTACTGTTCGTATTCGAACACTCGCCACAAACACTCGACACATATAACACAGCATGGACCACACATACCTGCCTTCAATTCTGACTGCATGCGTTCCCTATGCTTATCACTGCATGCAACTTTAGCCGTATGCATGCAGGTTCGCAGATAGGACATTTTTTCCCAGGGCAGGAACCTGTACAGGAGTAAAACAATCTAGCCAGGTATGCTAAAAATCGCATGAGCGTGCGATTTTCTCGAAATGTAAGTGACCTGGCGAGATGTGGGGAGGAGCCCGAGTCTCTCTCTGGCTGCGGTATGGGGGGGGGGATCAGGAGTAGGAGTAGACACGAGATGGCTCGACCGTTGTGAACAAAATATATGTGATGAATGGTGGGCACACACCGTTCATATCTGACCACCTGGCCATTCATGTGGTACCACACGGTGCGGCGGTCACAGGGTGGGCACACACTGTCCATATCCGACCACCTGACCGTTCACATGCAGTTACCCCGGTGTAGAGTTATCGAGAACGCCGCGACGACGGTGTCGGAGGCGTTCATGAGACCAGTCACAGCTGCTCACTGGGCTGTCTATGACGACGACACGTGCGAGGCGGCCAGGGTGTGGGAGGCGTCGCCACCGCGTCGGCACCGATCGGGCGGACGTGACGCCGAAGCCGAAATTCCAGGCGGTTGGCGGGGATTGAACCGGGGATCGGACGGATGGCGGACGAGCGCGGCACCCGCGCGGCCGCCGCTTGTTGCGTGGCCGCGTCCGCGCGGCAAAACGAGCGGTGTCCGGTGACGGAGCTGCATCGGCGCTTCAGCAGTACCAGCGCTGGTGTGGCGCCAGCGGCATCAGCGCTAGTGTGGCGCGTGCATCGGCATGTGTACTGGCGCGTGCACCCCATGGCGGCTGGTCGCCTGCTGAAGAAGAACCTTGGGTTCTTTTATGACGCATTCAACCGCTAGGTTATATAGCGTCGCCAACCTCTCACGCCGGTTGGTCGCGGGTGGACTCGGTAAATACAGCTGGTTGGGAGATTCGAACCCACAATCTTGAGATCAAGAGTCCGACGCTCTACAAACTGAGCTAGGCCGCCCGCTGGTGTCGACGACATTAGCGCGGGCTAAGCAACACCACGGCGCGAGGCGAGCCGAGCCGCGAGCCGTCCAGCCGACAGGAGCAACGCCAGCGTCGCGTCATCGATCGTGTCCAGGGGCGCGCCGAGTCGCGCATCTCCCGGCCAGTGCTGTGCCCAGCCAGCCGGTACTGCACCGGCCGGCTGGGTGTCACCCATCGGCCGGCAGCCACATGAGCCGCCGCCGCCGCTGCTCGTCCGTGCGCGCGACGAGGCGGCGCTCGCCGAGCACACCGGCCCTGCCGCTGTGCGGCCTGTGCACTGTGCACTGTGCACTGTGCACTGTGCACTGTGCACTGTGCACTGTGCACTGTGCACTGTGCACTGTGCACTGTGCACTGTGCACTGTGCACTGTGCACTGTGCACTGTGCACTGTGCAGTGTGCAGTGTGCAGTGCACCCGGCGCATCGCCCGGCCGGCGCTATCTAATCGGCGCGCCGGCCGCACCGGCAGATAGGGGAGGACGGGGGCGGGGTGCGGGACTATCGGCGGCCAGCGCGGCCACGGTGTCGCCGCCGCCGTCAGGTGCCTGCGTCCCGCGCCGGGGAATGCCGCAGCCGAGCCAACAGCCCGGCCGCGACCGTCGCGGCGCCGGGGCGGGTCTGGCGAGTGTGTGGCGCGCGCGACAGGTGTGACAGCCGGTCACAGGTGTGGCGGGCGTGATTGGTGCGGCTGATCAGCGTGCGCCGGCGGCTCGCGGTCGCGGAGATCCGGCGTTCTGCACAGCCCCCGGCGCCACCAGTACGTTCGGCCGTGCAGCAGCGCTGTACTCGGCCGTGCAGCAGCGCTGTACTCGGCCGTGCAGCAGCGCTGTACTCGGCCGTGCAGCAGCGCTGTACTCGGCCGTGCAGCAGCGCTGTGTTCGGCCGTGCAGCAGCGCTGTGTTTGGCCGTGCAGCAGCGCTGTGCTCGGCCGTGCAGCAGCGCTGTACTCGGCCGTGCAGCAGCGCTGTGTTCGGCCGTGCAGCAGCGCTGTGTTCGGCCGTGCAGCAGCGCTGTGTTTGGCCGTGCAGCAGCGCTGTACTCGGCCGTGCAGCAGCGCTGTGTTCGGCCGTGCAGCAGCGCTGTGTTTGGCCGTGCAGCAGAGCTGTGTTTGGCGGCCATGTAACACCACTGCATGCACAGATTTGCTTGCACTGTCAATCGTGCTACACCTGTAGTCGGAAGCTGCCAGTATGGGTGACGGCTTCGCTAAAGGTGGGTATAACCGTGTAGTAAATACCAGTGGCTGTGCGGCGTGATACCAGTGGGAATGGCGGTGCGGTGCCAATGGGTATGACGGAGCGATGTCAGTGAGTATGATGGTGCGGTACCAGTAAGTACGACGATGCGGTACCAGTGAGTATGGTGATGCGGTGCCGTTGGCTGTGATAGTATACCAATAAGGACGATGGCATGCCACTTGGTATACTGGTACGTTATTATTCAGCATGCCTGCTTTTTCGTCGTCTCCTGTGACACTGTCAGTGAGGCGGTCGGCTGTTGTCCAGCGTGGCGTGAAGCATTAGCCAGTGTTCAGGGTCCAAGCCTCCGTAAAAGGTTGGCGAGTATTTGGGTCCCGCCTTCCTGCAGGGCTTGCCGGTGGCTAGACCCCCGCTGTTGTAAAGAGTTAGCAGGCGTTTTGGATCCTCGCCGTCTTGAAGAGTTGGCGAGTGTTTGGGTTCCTCACTGCCGTAAAGCGTTGGCGGGTGATTGGGTGTGTATCTTCGTGAGGTGGAAGCGGGTGGTGGGGTCCGTATCTTCGTGAGGTGGAAGTGGGTGGTGGGGTCCGTATCTTCGTGAGGTGGAAGTGGGTGGTGGGGTCCGTATCTTCGTGAGAGAGTGCTGGTGTACGGGTGCCCGTCGTCGTGAGAGTGGTGGGTGTTCACGCAGCCGCCGCTGTTGACACCAAAAAAGTAGTGGACACAAAAGTTGACAATGTGCTGCCCTTCATGTCTAGAACGAGAATCCGGCAAACTCCGCAGCGGAATAGGCGGGCTGGGGTTGTGGCCGTATTCCAACGCCTTGTGTGGTATTCTTCGACACGCTAATAACGCGTTTGTTATTGGGGCCGCGAGTTACCAAACAAGTTTACTTAGCTTGCCAAAACACGGCGGCGTATGTTTGTTTGACTCGGCTTCCACTTTAATCAGTGGTCGGTCGGGCTGTGGGGTATGGTAGTGGCATGTCAGTGTGGCATATCGCACAGCACGTCTGGCGGTCAGTAAAAGCTGCCAGCTGGACATAACTTCCGATACCATGATTTGGCCTAATTGATCCCAGATAAACGTGATTTGCCATAGCAAGTTTTTTTTTCGAGATGTAAGCTACTGACTAATGTGCGGGTGGGTGTGTGTACACTTGACTGAGTGGTACCAGTTCGATTGCTTGGGATGCTTCGACAAACGCAGTATTTGAAGTTATCCTGATGACTTATGCCAACTGAAAAGCGGTACCGGAACGCGAAAGTCCGCATGCGCGATCCTGACCTTGCTACGTCCAAATGGCCCGGAAGTCGGGTGACCACCAATCAATGTACCATACGCACCACACAAAGAGCCCCGGCACCCCTGTTGATGCAATCACGTTCGCAATTACTGGGCTTCTGATATTAATTGGTGGTGTATTGTGTGTGCGTTACAGGTGTTGATGTCGCCATCGGTGGGATGTGAGGTAGGAGGGCTGGCCGAGCCATCCATGGATCGGCTCCTATTTCAGTTGTGCGTCACACGTGTTGATGTGCCGCCATGGTGGGATGTAAAGGAGGAGGAGGGCTGGCCGAACCATCCATGGATCGGCTCCTGCCTCTGTTGTGGACTTAGTAGAAATTGGGCGCGAATGATCTAAGCCTGGTCGAAGCGCCCTAAAACTCAGACAACGAACTGAAAATAGAGACGAGCCGCTGATGTCGCAGTGCTGGAGAGCAGCGTCTGTGACCATGTGTGGAGTTGTTCAGTCAGTGTCTGGGGAGGGGACAAAATGTCAATAAAAATGTCCGGCATCCTGCCACATCATCTACTAAGAGCCAAATAATACAGAAGTAAGTCTACTTAACAAAATCTTGACTCCGTGTCAGGTCAGTTCACTGACCTAGGTCTTATAAAAAAGGCCACATCCAGACCAATCGTTGATCTCTCATAACGTTGCCAACGGACAAGGAGATGAATGGAAATTCCTTATGAGTAGAACTATGTGACCTACAAAACTTATATCTCGGACTGTTTGTTGAAGTCGTCAGGGCACTGTGTGCCATGACAGACCTCACGCGATTTTGAGGTTTTCGGATATTTCGTGCAAATTGTAGTTTTTGCATGACAATGTTTGCCCAGTGTTCGCTTCGCTAGTGTCCTGGGAAAACCTCCACACACCTTTGACCGATCAGCGTCAAATGACTGAAGCTCAACGTGGATTGCGCACAATATACTAAACCTATTTGCCCCATCGTGAAAACGTCCCATTGTCATGTTTTATGCTATATTTATACGATAAATGGTAACAAAATCCACTTCTGCGGCCCCGATTACCCTACCTAGCCATAATTGGAGATCAAGGTCAAGGTCAAGTTTATTCGAGACCAATGACGTACATTTCCACAAGTTTTTTTTCCACATACGAAAGGTGCGTTCGAGTGCTTATGTGCTCTTTAAACTCCGATAGAAATCAAGTCGAGTTGTCGCAATAAAACGCCAACTGAGAATCTGTCGTTGCGGCCATCATTCACATCCGGTGAAACTTTTTTTTTGGTGAAAAATGTACTTGCCGTTATATTAGCTATCGTTTGACTTATTGTTTGCTTCTGAGGATTTATTCGATTCTGAAATGTTAAGCATATCACCACTTTTCTATCTCTTCGAAACTTATTGATGAAGTTTTTGTTTTATTCAAACTGATATCAGTTTCCGGTTCTACTCCTCATGTGCTTTCCAATCACCTATCTTCGATTTTCCTCCAACGCACAGTTCTGTAGTTATAGGAAGATCGAGGGGCGATGTTCAAACACCCATCTGATATGAGGTGGAAGGATCCAGAAGTGGAAGGACCCGGAAGTGGAATGACCCGTCCCATGGCACCTGGATTAATATGTTTGACCCGAATGTGGAAGGATCCTACCCTGTGGGGTTAAAATGTCACGAAGTCAGGGCGGAAACCAATGCCAACAAAGTCATGGCTCCTCGAAGCCGAAGCCGAAGCCGAAGCCGAAGTCGGCTTCGCCCCACATCTGGTTACTCAACACCATTGCTCCCGAATTTTATAGTTGAATGGGTGTAACTGTCCTTGACATGTCTTGGGGATTTTTCGTTTTTTTCTTAGGGAGCCAGCAGGGATGCGGAGCCGGAGCCGGAGCCGCCGGAGCCGGAGCCGGAAAATTTTGCCCGGAGCCGGAGCCGGAGCCGCCGGGACATTTTACTCTGAGCCGGAGTCAGAGCCGGAGCCGTCAAAAGCAGGGCGGCTCCGACTCCGAAAGAGGTGCAAATTAAACAAAGTTAGCGAACGTGAAATGAACACATTATACCTAGTAACGTATGGTATGGTATGGTATGAAAACGCATTTAAAAGCCAAAATGTTTAAATACGAGTAACATGTAAAAATATCATCAAATAATGGTAAAATAACCAATAACCATATTCTAGCTTCAGTAGTCAATGCAATAGTTCCATGTTTAGTTTAATTAAGTTCATTGTTTCCACCATCAACGGGTTGTTGTACCTTATTAGATATGAGGTCAAACATTACAATTTACAACAATGGTGTTCCTTGGACCGTTCACGGGATGGAGATTGTTGTTGATTCGAGTCTCCCCTCTTCTGATTGCCCCAATACGGCACGAAGCGAGCGTCAGTTTACGAGGGCATAACACCGAAAAGTGATTTGGGAAGGGGCGGGTGTTTATTTAGAGATAGATACAGGGTTTATATGGGAAAGTTGCTTATAATTGTCTGAAGTTTGCGCCTCTGAGTGGTCGCGGCTAACTTAAAAAAAACATTCCCCTAGCTCTTACTTAATGGATCGATCACGTTTGAGATGTACGGAGCCGGAGCCGGAGCCGGAGCCGCCGGGACATTTTACTCGGAGCCGGAGCCGGAGCCGGAGCCGGGATACTTTCCCGGAGCCGGAGTCGGAGCCGGAGCCGTCCAAAATTTCACCAGCTCCGCATCCCTGGGAGCCAGTCTTCAAGACTAGCATGGTCCCACCCCACTGCCTCTGGGGTTTGATGCGAGCAAGTCCGCCCCCACACTGCTGACTAATGGTTAGCCATCGATCTGATAATGCATACCCATTGGACATGCGAGTGAATGTCGGCTCACATGTCGGCGGTCAGCTCTTCCGATCGGTCATCTATGAAGTAGTCGGTGTGCCGCCCGATTCTAGGCCGTTGTAGCCGGTTGGTGCTGCAGTCAACTGTGTGTGACCAGTTGGCTGGCTTCGTAACTGGTGGGGTGGCTGCGGTCCATTGCAATTCGGTGCACTGCACTAACTAACGGAAATTTCACCAGCTGGACTTCCAACAATATATTTATCTAGCGTTTCACCAGCCACGTCATGTCTGTGGCTGGCCATAGCTGTTTTATTTTTTCCTGAGCCTGAGTGTGATATATTTTTACGTTGGTGTGTCGTGTGAGATGCCTGCTGAGTAACGGACCGCAGCCGGACTTATTATTTGAGCCCCGCGATTTGGGGAAAACAACGGTGGAGCTATGCGATTTCGAGGTAATAATTTTGTGTTTAGCCATCCGATTTCTCAATTTCCGGCGTCAGTTCCCTGACCGCAGGAATGATTACCTTCACCTGACAGGTGATCGCTGTGTTTGATTTGTGTTTGGAAACAATGCAACGAGATTAACCCAATCAATAACGTATGAGAGGCAGCCTTGTTTCTCTTGCACAACTAATAACCATCCAAAGCAGGTTGTATACTGTTTTTAGAATGAAAGCAATATACTAATGATCACAGCAGATATATATATTTTTTAAAATTGTTATTTTTTATTTTCTTCAAAGAGCAATGAACTTGGATCAGTACGGATGAAACAGGGTTACTCCATTCTCCAGCCGGAAAACAAGACAATATTTTGGAGTTTGTAACCTTGTCGTGACTAATCTTACCGTGACCAAAGACCACGATAGAGCTCTTCCAGCATGAGGTGGACACAGTTCCCACCGCAGCGATCCAGCACACAGTAAATGCCGGGCGACACAGAGGTCGGCAGCTGTCACAGATACCACAGGTGTCACACTGCCGTGCGCAGAACACTGCGACAAAACGGTGATAACATGATAGTTTCTTGTTATGTGTGAGATATCCAAGCGAGTACAGTAGGGCGTCGAATTTAGATTTGTTGTCGTTGTCGTTAGATTTGTTGTCGTCGTAGATTTGTTGTTGTAGTTGGATGTCGAAATTAGCCATCAAAATGGTGTGGCTTGAAATACATTTTTTAGTCGTTGAAGCACAATTTGATACTAATTTCATGCCTAAAAGGGTGCCTTTGTGCTTTTTTTACGTGTACAAATATGATAGTTAACGGAAGAAACCCAATGCTATGTTATGGTATAACAGACCACATCAGTCATTTCTTTATCTGGAACTTTGCTACGAGTTCGTTTGGGACAAATGTTTGTGTGTCACAATATGTAACGGTGATCATAAGCACGACATTTGTAAACGAGATGTTCTGGTCGTTCGTGCATTCGGAGCTTCGGTAGGTTCCTTAATTACGTTGTGCTTGGAGGGGGGGCAACCCGAGCGTAACCAAGCCGTAGAATGAAGGAGGCGGAGGTTCTTTATAGCTGAACGTTTGCATAAGAAAGCTTGTATGAGTCATCGTAGCGTAATTGTAGGGGCTGGGCTGTGGTCGGCGCAATCAATGCCCAGGTAGGGGATGGGGAGTACAACTGGCAAAATAGCCCTACCTAATCAATGAACGCTCGATTTCCGCGTAAGGTTCCGGCTGGGACGGTGTTTGGGTGACGCACGCCGTAGGTGACGTTACCGTGATGTACCCGGCCACCGGCCACCGGCCACCGGCCACCGGCCACCGGCCACCGGCCACCGGCCACCGGCCACCGGCCACCGGCCACCGGCCACCGGCCACCGGCCACCGGCCACCGGCCACCGGCCACCGGCCACCGGCCACCGGCCACCGGCCACCGGCCACCGGCCACCGGCCACCGGCCACCGGCCACCGGCCACCTGCCACCGGCCCCCGGCCACCGGCCACCGGCCCGGCCACCGGCCACCGGCCACCGGCCACCGGCCACCGGCCACCGGCCACCGGCCACCGGCCACCGGCCACCGGCCACCGCCGGCCACCGGCCACCGGCCACCGGCCACCGGCCACCGGCCACCGGCCACCGGCCACCGGCCACCGGCCACCGGCCACCGGCCGGCCACGGCCACCGGCCACCGGCCACCGGCCACCGGCCACCGGCCACCGGCCACCGGCCACCGGCCACCGGCCACCGGCCACCGGCCACCGGCCACCGGCCACCGGCCACCGGCCACCGGCCACCGGCCACCGGCCACCGGCCACCGGCCACCGGCCACCGGCCACCGGCCACCGGCCACCGGCCACCGGCCACCGGCCACCGGCCACCGGCCACCGGCCACCGGCCACCGGCCACCGGCCACCGGCCACCGGCCACCGGCCACCGGCCACCGGCCACCGGCCACCGGCCACCGGCCACCGGCCACCGGCCACCGGCCACCGGCCACCGGCCACCGGCCACCGGCCACCGGCCACCGGCCACCGGCCACCGGCCACCGGCCACCGGCCACCGGCCACCGGCCACCGGCCATCGGGCGGGTTTGTTAAGGCCGCGCCGACTTCGTCCTCGACCGACCTCCCACTGCGTATCTGTGCTGAGTGTGCTCGCGGTTTTTGCCACATCGACGCCGCCCTGATTAGGCATGTATGTCGGCTGATAGCATGACTGTGCGACTGCACGTACAAACGTGCAGTCAAATGTCGGAATGCAAAGGTCAGTTGCAGTGACCTCTGCATGGGTACATCTGGAATACTGTGTCTGACATTTGGCTGCATGGCTGTACCTCTGGGCGGGGACAATATGGCGAGGATGGGACCTGATGATGATGGAGAGTCGGGTGAACATGACTGGCCATTTCTTCACGTGGTGCGATATCTTTAGCGAGAGGGAGGGGCCCCGGCACCCGCTGGTTCCGTACCCTGTCGTGCACCGACAGGGAACTCTCTGGTTGGTTGATTGGTCTGGGCGAGTGGTGGCGAAGTCTCTGGATTATGCAGTACTGAGATCACGCTTATCCCCAGGCCATACCACTTATGGTGACGATGTGCGCACTTTTCACCATTTCCGTGCGATGGTTTTAGCTCGATTCCTGTACTAGACGGCGAGGGTGCCCAGTCTGCTCGCTAGGATATCGGAATTGTACCCTACCATTACCTGGCAAGCTAGCACAAGGGGATCTTCGTAGCGAAATATATCAACGATGGCATAACGAAGCCAAACACCAAGAATGAATTTAGCTGGCTGTAAATGGCACATTTTAGTTACTACATGTCTTGCAACATCTTGTGTTTCGTTTCAATTTCCATGCATGTGTGCTTTGATTATTTTCAAAAATTCATTATACGATTTATACATGCAAAATGCATATATTAGTGTAGACAGACGTTGGTAGATACCGCACATTGGAGGTGTTCACGGACTCTAGTGAACAACTCCAGCATCTTAATCAACATTGAATCCACCGTTAGCACGATGTTTAGCTCTTCTCGCCTATTTTGTCGGCTTGAACATCTTTGAAACATGTCATGCGCAAGTAAAGAGTATCTCTTCGTGGTATGTGCAAAGTGATATAGAAAGTTGAAAGTATTTTCTCGCTCAAGCGACTCGGAAAGATACACAGATCACTTCGGAGAGGGGTTTCTCCACAAAGATGAGGATGAGAGGTAGGGATTAGTCTCATATGTTGAAGTATGCTCTGGCCTTGGACTTAATGTGGGGCCATATGGATCGCTTCCTAATCCTTGTAAGCATCAAGCTAATGCAAGCGATGCCCTAACACCAGTTCAGTAAAACATCTGCGACATACGTGACTAATGTAAGCATGTTGTTGACTGCTGAGGCTGTAAGAACTGCTGCCTGCGGCCTGTATGTGCACTCCCAAACAAGCCTGCTTCCCGTCATGTTTCTTATTGTTACACATGCTGCATACCATGCGACTGTGGCCCGTGTTCGTTCTTAAACTTAAACAGTCATTTGTTACTTCAGCAAACGATCGTTCCGGTGGTGAGTACATCCGCACTGAGCAGCGCGTTGTCGGCAGGCCATCGTCGCCAAAGTTGGCGCTTCAGTTTTCATCGGCCCATGCGATTGTCGGGTGAGCGACACATCCACCCACGAGCCGGCCGCCACCCCCCCCTCCCTCCACCCCCCACGACATATGATAGTGGCTCTGCGGCATTCTGTTTCAGTAGTTGGTGCCATAAACTGGTGACACGCCCCCACCATGTGGCGGCTGCTTGGCGACCGCAGACCCTCCCCCCAGCTGCAGGTACCCCCGCCCCACTACGTCACAGCCTCGTGACACTCGCAGCCCCTCCCCCCAGCTGCACACGCCCCGCCGCCGAGCCGTCAGCTCAGACGGCACCGCGTCAGGGCTCCGGGTAATGTGCTCGTTTCCAGCTTGCATGCCTCGGTTGCTGCTCTCCCGGACGATTTATCGAGCCTGTGCTGACGATGTGTCATGCCTGTCACGGCGATATGCCATGCCGGCCCCTATGATATGCCGTGCGTGGACTGACAACCATGGCCGTGCTGATGATGTACAAGTAACTTCGAAATAATCTTGGTACTGCGAGTTAGTCGGCCGCAGCGAAACGCGTCATGCGGGATGGCCAAGGAGCGCAGCTTCTGTGCAGGCCATCATTGACAGAGCAGAGAGCTTGAGGCTGTGTGACAGGATGGCACACAGGGTGGTGCGCCAGTTGTGGTTTCAACCACAAAGGTTGGCGAACTCTATTGGGGTTGTAACCATGTGTCATACAAACATGCATCCACGGTTATTGCCCATTGTGCACCACTCTGTCCATTGGGACAGAGTGTCCATTGGGACAGAGTGGTGCACAATGGGCAATAACCGTGGATGCATGTTTGTATGACACATGGTTGCAATCCCAATAGAGTTCGCCAACCTTTGTGGTTGGCGAACTCTATTGGGATTGCATAGCCGCTCATGCGCCTTGGCCCACGACGGCTTACGTTGCGCCAGGCGCTACTGTGTCGCTATGCATAGCGTTGGGCTGGAACGGACGTTACTAGGTGGGACCAGCTGCAGACATGCATCAACCAAACCGCCACCGTTGGCCCCGGCAGGGTGGCCATTCATCCTATGAGGCTCAATTCAGTTTGCAAACCTTATCGCCGAGATCTCAAACCCCATCGCCGGGAAGCCTTATCGCCGGGATATCGCCCAAAACTGGCGGTGTAGACTAACCCGCATGGCACGGTCTGCTGCTGCTGACACGGTCAGCCGCATTGCCGCTGACACACTGACGCCACCCTGACCTCGCAGTGTCAAGGTTGTTTTGCAGTCAAGTGTACAATGCTTGTGCTGACGATGTACCATGCCCGTGCTGGCAACATCATGCACATTGCAAATCACGACCGCGCACATAACAGCCAAGTTACACTGTACTGTGTTTCTTTGCGCTATTAGCACAGTGTACCACTTCAGCCGCCACGAACCATACCAAGCGTAGTTGTTAGCACAGCGTGCCATTGAAACCGTCACGAATCACGTACACCGTCACTGTTAGGACAATGTGGCACCCCGGCCGGCGCCGTCCACCATATCCACGAATTTTCAAAATTAACACCCCCATGTCTCAGATCTTGGTAAAAATTGGTATACAGGGTTATCTGAGGCCCTGAAGCGATTGCTGATTGTTTCAGCTCAATCGGAGCAGCGGTTCACGAATTATAGCCTGCGGCATTTTTCTAAGTTCGCAGTGAAGGTCAAACTTCGAGGGCCGATAGCTTAGTGTAATGTAGGCATAAATAATACAAACTATATATCGTTGGAATCGCAATGAGCTCGTCTTTCGATTCCTGGGGTCAGTTTTTGGTTTCGGGGACATGTTGAAAATATGGCCGCGTGACCTCGGGTAAAGTGACCTGTGGTGACCCGTAGTACAATGGTATTTATATAATTATTTATGTAAAACGAAAGCCTCATCATTAATCATTCCGATAAAACAAACAAAAATCATGTATATTAGACGCCTAATACCAGTTTCTGTTACAAATATCTGGTGACCTATGCGAAAAAGACACCTATGTTGGCTGTCTATTCAGTAACCTTTGTATCGCCGGTGCCTCTGAAGCGTATATATTTATACGCTTCAGAGGCGTATAAATATGTACGCCTCCGAAGTATTACGCGTATATATTAAGCGTATATATATATATATATTTTAAAGATATTACGCATAGAGGATGGATGGTTGCCATTTTCCTAAGTTTATGTCCGCTTCAGAAAGCCAGGCATGAACACTATGACCGCAAATTCGCTGCATAAACGCAAGAAAGCTCAAATCTTGATGCTGTATTCTGGGTTAATAGTCTGGCGAAACAACGAGGAGATGCCGATTTTGCAAATCATCAGATTGGCGACATAATTAAATCAAACACAAACATGCTCATTTCTTGCATAGTTCACCGAGCAAAACTATATTTCACAAACATGTTGAGACCTGTGAACTTGACACGTCCTGGGTCACTGGAGAGTTCGTGCACCGCGATGGACGTCAGGTCTGAGGGATCGGGATCGGGATCGAGATCGGGACCGTGATCTGGATCTGGATCGGGATCAGGACCGGGATCAGGACCGGGTTGTGAGGAGGGGCAGGGTCAAGATCTGAATCGGGATCGGGATCGAGGTCAACAAGGTCAGATGCAGGATTTGGATCGGGATCGGGGGCGACGGCGATGGCGATGGTAACGGCGACTGCGAGAGGGTTCCTGGGTCGAGTTTTCTATACAATGCCATAACCGTGATGCTAAACATCACGAAGTTCGAGGCTGTACATATCGCCGCCCCCTCAGTGGGAATGCCCATGTCCAACTGCTGCCATTGAAGCTACGTTTACGTTCCGTCGCGAATGGTGACGTTACGCTGAAACTCTCCGGGGTTCACTCATCCAACTTGTGTGGTGTTTGTTTCTCATGAGCCTGATTGATAATCTGAAACCTGCTTGTCCTTTCAAGGGGTCACGATATCTCAGTCGGTTGGACGTTCGACTCGTGGTCGCAAGATCGTGGGTTCGAGTCCCGAAACCGGAGGTCCACTCGCGACCAAACAGCGTGAGAGATTGGTGACGCTATCGAGTGTTTGGTGTGGCCGGGCGGTCGAATGCATCGCAAAACAACCGAAGGTTCTCCTTATTCTAGTCCCTTCGAACTGGTACGTAACATCAGAATGTTACATATGAGTTATTTAGACAACGCCCCCTACCCCGCTGTCCAACGACACTAATGCAAAAATGTTCATGGTTCTTCATACTGCAGGAATCACCGCATGCAGACACTGAACACATTCATGAATTCACACGTATCACTCTTTACATAAGGTGAACGTTGATTTATCTCCTGGTGTGGGAGCGGGCTAGGGGTTGGGGGGGGGAGGGGGAGGATGAACTGTTGCTCACGCCTTCGCCTTTCGCGACAACTTCGAAATGGCTAGCGCTCCAGTATTTTTGCTTTATTCTTTTGGATATGGTGTTTACGCAGTTTTGTAGGATGGGTGATTGCCTTCAGATGTTGACAGCTACGGCCGCTGCGGCTCGGGTCAGGGATGTCGCTTTATGGAGATATTTTGAACGACCCCACAGTTTCTGCGCTGGCTAATGCGGCGCTGGCAGCCACGATGGCCGCCAGTAGTCGCCAGTGGCCGCCAGTGGCCGCCAGTGGCCGCCAGTACGCCAGTGGCCGCCAGTGGCCGCCAGTGGCCGCCAGTGACCACCAGTGGCCGTCAGTGGCCGCCAGTGACCACCAGTAGTCGCCAGTGACCACCAGTGGCAGGCCAGTGGCCGCCAGTGGCCGCCAGTGGCCGCCAGTGGCTACCAGTGATCACCAGTGACCGCCAGTGGCCGTCAGTGGCCGTCAGTGGCCGCCAGTGGCCAGGTTGAGTGTATGCGGTGTACAGCATGCAATGTTCGGCATACACTGCACACTGTATGCGGCACGTGCGGGCGAGCGTTCTGCTGCGTGTCTGCTGGATGCTGCAGAGGTTGAAAAATGCACCTGCCGTCGCACCAGTGATGCGCGGCTCGTCTATCGTCACTCGAGATTAAACCTATATTGAACGTTCGGCGTTCCTTGCCATGGCTGAGCCTAGCGTAGGTCTTTTTGTGTCAGGATGTTTTTTGTCAATCAAGAAGACCGGGTCTGGAGCAGGCTTTATTGTGATCGCTCGAACGTATCTCAGGATAGACGTAGGAGGGGAAGAATATGCTCCCTCCCCATCAGGTGTGCATGCGTTTTTTTTTTTTTTTTTGCGTGTGTGTGTGCATGACGGAAGTATGCGTACGGAGCAGCTAAAGCGCCCGCTGCAGTGTTGGCGGGTTTTGGTCGCTTGTAGGAGTACACTTCACGTCTTTTTGGCTCTTTGAGAGCCTAGTCACATGCCTGGGTTGTAAGACGCTGCCAGGTTTTGGTTGCCTACAGGGGCACGTCTTTCGGGCTCTTTGACAGTCAAGTTGCATGTGTTGTAGGCCGTTGGCAGGTGGTATGCCACGTTGCCCGCAGTAGTGTGCCTCTTGCATAGTGTGACAAACATTGTCCGTGCCTCCGATTTCCAGCATGACTAGTGGCGTCTGTGTCGCGGTTCCATTGTGGCTGACCGTGTCTGTATCTCTGTTCCGGTATGGATGAATACCCAGAACTGTGGCAGTGTGACTCGCTGTCTGTGTCTCTGTTCCGGTATGACAGAATGACTACAGCTCTATGGCAGTGCGACTGTCGTCTGTATTTCTGTTCCGGTATGGCTGAATGCCTGTGACTTAGTGTCAGCGCTACTGTCTCTGTCTGTGCCTCCGTTTGTTTGTTTGTTATTTGAGATTAAGGGCGCATCGACTGCGTCGGTCATGCAGCGCCCAGCTCTGTGCCTCCGTTCCGGTACAGCTAACTTAGCCCGTGTCCCTGTTCCAGTGCGGCTGGCCAACAAGACTCTGCTGCTGACCCTGTGCGTGGGCATCACCTTCGGGTTCAGCTTCGCCTACATAATGCTGAGCCTGGCGCAGTACGGCCCGCTGGAGTACGGCTACGGCCGCAACCTGCTCGACTCGTGAGTACCGCCCCGACTCTGAGTGCCGGTCCGACTATGAGTGCTGTCCCGACTCTAGAACATTGTGTTCTTTTACGACGCGTTCAACCGCTAGGTCATACAGCGTCGCCAACCTCTTACGCCGATTGGTCGCGGGTGGATTCGGTAAATGCCGCCGGTTGTGAGATTCGAACCCACGATCTTGCGATCACGAGTCCGACGCTCTACCAACTGAGCCACCCCGGCCCGACTCTGAGCACCGGCTGCACGCCGGCCGCTCTGTCGAAAGCGGTGTGCAGAATCTGGTGTGTGCTCTTGAAACTGGGATCCATTTCGCCGCTTTTCCCAAGTCGGTCGAGCTGAATGCTATGTCTGCAGCAAATGTAAGCTTGAAACAAGCTTGAAACAGAGAGATGTTGTCTTGGTGTTGCCCCAAATCGATGCGACGTTTTGCATGCGCTTCTTTTATGCTTGATTGGTGCGAAATGCCACAGTTTGCGCCAGCGCCCTCAGCTGGTCGGTATACTATTGTGGCGTTGTGCCGGTAATAACTGGTGCTGAACCCGGCAGGCTTTAGTTAATTTTGGTCGGGGCGTCCACGAAGCGTAGCCACCTTTTAATACAAAGCGTTCTAGATCTCTGAACCACAATGAGGCGACCAATAGGCGGTCTTCCACGAACTACGTCACAGTGACGGCAATTCACGTACACCATCACAGGGGTCACTGTCTTAAACACCACCGGTGCATTGCACTGGCCGCATTCTTTTTCCATGTGTCAATGAAGTTTTTTTTTAAAGCGAGTTGTTGGAGGGGGCAGTGTAATTCAACAACTAGATCTGGTGAACTATTCAATGCTATGGATGAGGTATCAGGCATCACTCCATTCTTGTGCGACTGGTGTGCGGTGTTGGTTTTGGTTGATCACCATCCGCAGCCATAGATGTTTGCCAATCTAACTGGTCAAACCTTGCATGTTCCCCATACAGTGGTATACTGCGACACGCGCTCTGTGCAGCGTACAGCCGGCGTGCACCTATGCACTGGTGTGCACAGCACGTGCACACTCAGCCATCTCACCTGTGCGTGCACGTTTCCGGGGACGGTGCGTGTGGTACGCACGTTTTGTGTGATAGCACGCTTTGTGTGACACGCACGTTTTGTTCGCCACTGTGGCCACGCCGCCGCTCAGTGTCGGTGGCGCCGCCGCGAACGTCACGTCACACTTGCGACAAACACAGCACGTGCAGTAAACAGTGCGCGGCACGGGCCGCACGGCAGTCGGCCGAGCTGCGCTGGCCGTGGGGGTCGACTGGCGCCAGTGACCTCACGACCGGTGACCTTCAGTGGCCCAGTAGTGTACCCAAGGGGAGGTGCAAAGGGTGCAATTCCTGCCCCATCCTTCTGAGAGGCAGTGAACCACCAAAAAGTGGAGACGAGACTCGGGGGAGAAATAGTTCCGTGACACCGAAATAATCGTGACAGCCCCAAGAGGTCACGCCGAGCCCATACGTATCGCGTTGGGGGGCCGAAAATCGAGCAGGGGCCCTGGAAAGTCACGCAGGAATCCAGGAAAGGGACCCGGGCTACGTATATCTCAAAAGAGGTCCCGATAATCGCGTTGAGCTAAAAAAATCGCGGCGGAGTCCCCATAACTCTCACCTCTCGTATAGCTCTCACCTCTCGCATAGCTCTCGCGGACCTTCCAAAAGTCGATATGGAGTCAAAAAAATTCCCTTCGTGGACCCTAAATCATCTCGTCGGGTGTCCCAATCAATACAGCGGAGCCCGAAAAGCACATTGGGGAGTTAGAACGGACCGGAATCCTTCAGAACGTACCGGATCTCATACAAAAGCGGCACGACTTTAAAATATGCTCCAGTCCTTAGTAAACACCGGGAGCCCTCACAAACACACTGGATTCCTCAACACGCGCCGGACCTTCAAATCACACTAGGGCCGCACAGACGGCATGAGGACCTCTAAAACAGACCGGGACACGCAAAAGGGACATGGTATTAAAAACAAAACACGATTGGGCACTAGAGGAACACATCGGGACTTAAAAAAATGTACCGATCCCTCAAAAACACCGTGGAGCCACCCAAAAGGCAAAACCATAAGAAGCGGCGGAGGTGGAAGCAGAGGCGAAGCCGGAGGAAAAGGAAGGGGAAAAGGAAGAGCAGAGACAGTGGCAGAGGAAGAGGAATGTGATGATCGTACTATAAAAACACTTACTATACTAGACACTACTACTTGCTTACTTATTCCTTAAAGGATGGGGGAATGTTTATTTTTCCCGTGCTAAGTTATTCTGTTTATCATTTTCATGGGTCAACAACAAAGAGTACCCATATTTGTATCGGCATAAAATGGGTGTATTGCATTAAGGCATGTCAACCACAAGCTTATAATGAAGCTAAGTTATCAAAGTTGCTGGGCAGATCACACAGTCTGGAGCGATAAATTCCAAGTTAAGAGACAGCCGCTCACACAACCAAACATCATCCGTCACCAATGATGGATCACAGAGTCAATGTGTTTCCGGGAGCTGTGTTCCAGTCCCGTACAGGACGATGCCAGTGTGAGATGTGCTGCGCGAGCTATTCCTGGTGCTGTGCAGGATGATGCCGTCGTTAGGGTTACCGTTGTGACGCCGAAAGAAACATGTATCTGGAAAGCTGCCAGACATTATGTTTTGGTCTGACCGTTTGTTTTCACACGCGAATGGAGCGAAGGACATCGTTTGTGTAGAAGACGTGGCGTTCAAAGTTCGTCAGTGCAACAAAGACACGAAAATTAGCGCTGCGTCGGCATCAGCTAGTATCGTATTGCGAATGCAGGTTGCACAGTAGGCCTCCATCGCCCTGTGTCGAGGGTGCCGTCTTATTAGTAACGTTCAGTGGCAGATCCAGGGGCAATCGGGACATGCCATATCCTCATGGGCCTCGAAGGGAACCACGCCGTCGTTGAGCACGTTGTGTTTCAACATATGTAGTGATGAAGTACATAATATATCTTGGGCTCTAGGGGACCTCCGGGCGACCGATGAGGGACCCGAGCCGGCGTGAAGGGCCCCTGGGCCGACGAAATTGACCCTGAGTGTATGAATAGAGCCCTGGGTCGATAGGAGAACCCCGAGTCGACGGGGAGTGCCCACGAACCGACCTCGAGGGTTCGGGCTGGACCAACGGGAAGGGCCTCTGAAGGACCAATGGAGTGTGCCGCGGGTCGTTGGGAGGGTTATGGTGGACTGATGAATGATGGAGGATGGATGATGGATGATGGATGATGGATGATGGATGATGGATGATGGATGATGGATGATGGATGATGGATGATGGATGATGGACTGATGGACTGATGGACTGATGGACTGATGAATGATGGAGGATGGATAATGGATGATGGATGATGGATGATGGATGATGGATGATGGACTGATGGACTGATGGACTGATGGATGATGGATGATGGATGATGGATGATGGATGATGGATGATGGATGATGGATGATGGATGATGGATGATGGATGATGGACTGATGGATGATGGATGGTGGATGATGGATGATCTTGCACTGATGGAGAGGGCTCTGACCAGTAGGGAGAGCCTCTAAGCTGACAGAGGGGCCCTATCCGCCGAAGTGTACTACCGGAGTGTAACTCCAGGCTGTCGGAGAACACCCAGAGCCGATACGAAGGGCTCTGGGCCGGCGGAGTGGGTCCAAACCGTTCCAGGGCCATCTGGTCTGACGAATGGGGTTCTAAACAGTTGAAAATGGGGCCGCCGGCCTGACAGAGGCCACCAGTCGATTAGTCGCACAGATATCAAGTGAGAAAGCGCCCCCTCCCCTTCCCATCAACCCGGGTTGCAAATTCGACATCGCTATGATGCTAAGAAAATGAATCCTTGAGAGGTTCGGGCTCAAAATATGCGCTGCAAACGGTCCTGACCGCCACAGAACCAACGTGGAACGCTGGTTATTGTATTGTGCTACCTGTAATACAGACGATTTTGGGGGAACGCACCCCCCCAGCTACTTCCCGCCGCTGAAGAAACTATTTCGTGGGCACTCAGCGGTAGAAAGGGCATCCATGTGGCGCAACTTCGGGTGGTGCAGCTCCGCTGGCGAAATCTTGGCGAAATCTTGGCGAAATCTTGGCCAAATCTTGGATCCGCCATTGGTAATGCATATTCCTTGACTAGCACTAGCTCACTGCTCAGCGACTTGCACTATGTGACTTGCCGCAGCTTATGAATGTCACGCCCACCTCGAAAAAGTGCGACTGCAAACCGGAGGTGGCAGCCCTGCCGGAGTTGCACGGCTGTGTAGCTGTGGAGGTGTTGCCGCCGCCCTGTTTGGGCCTCCAGCAGCATGTCTGAACGACTGCCGTCCGTCCCTGGCTCAGCTATTGTGCGGAGCGTTCCGTGAGCTGCGCGCACCAGACGAAAGCCCCCGCAGCCGGGGCATCAGTAGCTCAGTAGTCAAGCTGAGCGTCTGGAAAGCCAGAAGCACGGGGTTCGATTCTCCGCGACGTCAGCCCTTCCCGCCAAGGTGAGAGGCAGGCGACGCCGTATGACCTCAGCTGCTGAGTGCGTCGTAAAGCCACAGTCCATCCATCCACCTCCCGCAGCCGGGCGGCGATTGCCTGGCGGATTATCGGACTGGACGTGCGCGGCGCCCCCGGGGTGCGGCCCGACACGTGGCGACGGCCGACCTCTCGCCACGACCCGGCACCGCCGCCGGGGGCGTCGCCGGCCGGAACGAGGTGGTGGCGTCGCGACGGCGCCGTGCGGCCAATCTGGTTTTACAGCCGCCGGCGGCCGCGTCGTGAGAACACGACAGGCGTTCTCCAGTCGCAGAGTTGTCGAATCGGCGGTGGTGTGTCTTGGGGTGGCCCGTTATGGTCGCGGCGCCGCCGACGCTGTTAAAATGAAGCCGACGTTGGGAGGGGCCCGTTATGGTGGCGGCGCCACCGACGTTGGGAGGGGCCCGTTATGGTGGCCCGTTATCGCGGCGCCACCGACGTTGGGAGGGTGGCCCGTGGTGGTCGCGGCGCCGCCGACGTTGGGAGGGGGCCCGTTATGGTGGCGGCGCCACCGACGTTGGGAGGGTGGCCCGTTATGGTGGCGGCGCCACCGACGTTGGGAGGGTGGCCCGTTATGGTGGCGGCGCCACCGACGTTGGGAGGGTGGCCCGTTATGGTGGCGGCGCCACCGACGTTGGGAGGGGGCCCGTTATGGTGGCGGCGCCGCCGACGTTGGGAGGGCGGCCCGTTATGGTCGCGGCACCGCTGACGTTGGGAGGACGGCCCGTTATGGTGGCGGCACCGCCGACGTTGGGAGGGCGGCCCGTTATGGTGGCGGCGCCACCGACGTTGGGAGGGCGGCCCGTTATGGTGGCGGCGCCACCGACGTTGGGAGGGCGGCCCGTTATGGTGGCGGCGCCGCCGACGTTGGGAGGGTGGCCCGTTATGGTGGCGGCGCCACCGACGTTGGGAGGGCGGCCCGTTATGGTGGCGGCGCCACCGACGTTGGGAGGGCGGCCCGTTGGGAGGGCGGCCCGTTATGGTGGCGGCGCCGCCGACGTTGGGAGGGTGGCCCGTTATGGTGGCGGCGCCGCCGACGTTGGGAGGGGGGCCCGTTATGGTGGCGGCGCCGCCGACGTTGGGAGGGTGGCCCGTTATGGTGGCGGCGCCACCGACGTTGGGAGGGCGGCCCGTTATGGTGGCGGCGCCGCCGACGTTGGGAGGGCGGCCCGTTATGGTCGCGGCGCCGCCGACGTTGGGAGGGCGGCCCGTTATGGTGGCGGCGCCACCGACGTTGGGAGGGTGGCCCGTTATGGTGGCGGCGCCACCGACGTTGGGAGGGCGGCCCGTTATGGTGGCGGCGCCACCGACGTTGGGAGGGCGGCCCGTTATGGTGGCGGCGCCGCCGACGTTGGGAGGGCGGCCCGTTATGGTGGCGGCGCCACCGACGTTGGGAGGACGGCCCGTTATGGTGGCGGCGCCACCGACGTTGGGAGGGTGGCCCGTTATGGTGGCGGCACCGCCGACGTTGGGAGGGCGGCCCGTGGTGGTCGCGGCGCCACCGACGTTGGGAGGGCGGCCCGTTATGGTGGCGGCGCCACCGACGTTGGGAGGGTGGCCCGTGGTGGTCGCGGCGCCACCGACGTTGGGAGGGGGCCCGTTATGGTGGCGGCGCCGCCGACGTTGGGAGGGCGGCCCGTTATGGTGGCGGCGCCGCCGACGTTGGGAGGGTGGCCCGTTATGGTGGCGGCGCCGCCGACGTTGGGAGGGTGGCCCGTTATGGTCGCGGCGCCACCGACGTTGGGAGGGCGGCCCGTTATGGTGGCGGCGCCGCCGACGTTGGGAGGGGGCCCGTTATGGTGGCGGCGCCACCGACGTTGGGAGGGTGGCCCGTGGTGGTCGCGGCGCCGCCGACGTTGGGAGGGTGGCCCGTTATGGTGGCGCCCGTTGGATGGTGGCGGCGCCACCGACGTTGGGAGGGTGGCCCGTTATGGTGGCGGCGCCACCGACGTTGGGAGGGTGGCCCGTTATGGTCGCGGCGCCACCGACGTTGGGAGGGTGGCCCGTTATGGTCGCGGCGCCACCGACGTTGGGAGGGTGGCCCGTTATGGTGGGCGTGGGCCCGTTATGGTGGCGGCGCCACCGACGTTGGGGCGCGAGGGTGGCCCGTTATGGTGCGGCGCCCCGACGTTGGGGGGGTGGGGGCCCGTTATGGTCGGCGGCGCCACCGACGTTGGGAGGGTGGCCCGTTATGGTGGCGGCGCCACCGACGTTGGGAGGGTGGCCCGTTGTGGTGGCGGCGCCGCCGACGTTGGGAGGGTGGCCCGTTATGGTCGCGGCGCCGCCGACGTTGGGAGGGGGGCCCGTTATGGTGGCGGCGCCACCGACGTTGGGAGGGTGGCCCGTTATGGTGGCGGCGCCACCGACGTTGGGAGGGTGGCCCGTTATGGTGGCGCGCCGCCGACGTTGGGAGGGCGGCCCGTTATGGTGGCGGCGCCACCGACGTTGGGAGGGTGGCCCGTTATGGTGGCGGCGCCACCGACGTTGGGAGGGCGGCCCGTTATGGTGGCGGCGCCACCGACGTTGGGAGGGTGGCCCGTTATGGTGGCGGCGCCACCGACGTTGGGAGGGCGGCCCGTTATGGTGGCGGCGCCACCGACGTTGGGAGGACGGCCCGTTATGGTGGCGGCGCCACCGACGTTGGGAGGGTGGCCCGTTATGGTGGCGGCGCCGCCGACGTTGGGAGGGCGGCCCGTTATGGTGGCGGCGCCGCCGACGTTGGGAGGGCGGCCCGTTATGGTGGCGGCGCCACCGACGTTGGGAGGGCGGCCCGTTATGGTGGCGGCGCCACCGACGTTGGGAGGGCGGCCCGTTATGGTGGCGGCGCCACCGACGTTGGGAGGGCGGCCCGTTATGGTGGCGGCGCCGCCGACGTTGTTAGAATGAAGCCGACGCCGGGCGAGATTGGCCGGTAGCAATTGCGACGTTGTCGGGCGCATGGGTCGGATTGTCGGGCGCGCCGGCAGACGTGTGGTGAGGCTGGTGCCGCGTGACGAACAGACGTACGGAAGGTGGACAGATTGGCGAACGCCGCGGGGGAATGCGGAGACGCGTCCCCGAAACTTCGTGAACTTAAACATTGCGCCTATCAAGCTGCAGAGATCTGATTAAATATAGCGTGGCATTGCATGGAAAAGTCGACTTAAGTGTACTCCCGTCCACCCCGTCCATGGGTGCTAAATGACAAAACCTGGTCGATGCGCCCTACAACTCAACCAACCAACCAACCAACCACCCCGTCCAATATTCGTGACGACGCCCATGTGCAGTGGTGTGGTGTGCATGCACGCGAGCACCCCCCACTGCACCTGCCTACCCGGCGGTCGAAGTGCCACCACCATCGCTGCCGCGGGGACACCCATACCATACGTGGCCTTGCTGCTCGGATTAGGATTACCTTCGGACGTCCGTGTGTTCGTACGAAGATTGCTGATCGCAGACGGCAGATTGGCAACAGCTGCGCTGTGGAAATAATCGGTATTTGGTGCAGACAAGTGGCGATATTGGTTCAGTGACACGTTCGGTGATATTGGTAGCGATAGCTTGGGCGAAGCTCTTGTCTTCCAAGAAAAGTAACCTGTTCCGAAAAGTGATGTCCAGTATCTGGACGTTTTCAGATGGTGTGTCCCGAGTTTGTATCCGAGGTGTCTGCAGGTGTCTCCGAACCTGCAGGGGAAATCGGCTGGTATCAACCAATTTCCAAAGTTCGTGTGAAGTTCAAGGCCAATGCTAAATTTCGTCGTCTACCTTTTTACGTCAAGCAATTGTATCAGTCCCAGCTCCAGTGTTCCTTGCCCGCACTCTTCTTTCTGTTGTTGCCTCTCGCTGCTATCGATGGCCACGTCTTGCTCTCAGCATTCACTGAGTTGTATGCACCATGCAGTGGAGAATGGCCTAGCATGATAACTGCGGGGATCGCTGCCCCTGCAGTCACGGGACTTCCCCCATTGCTTTGCTGCGGAGGGGGAATCAACTAGGCGGTGACGACGACAGCTGACAGCTGCAGTTCACGGCCGTGACACCTCTGGTACGACCGCGATAAGTATAGTGACATGTTCATTCTTGTCAACTGCCTGAGGTATTGATTCAAACACCAGTCCCCGACTCAGCCGTGCTATCCATGGCGTCGACCCAGCCGTGCTATGTATGACGGCCACCCGGCCGTGCTGTTTATAGCCTCCCCGGTCGGTGTGGACAAAGGGGGCGCCGTGACAAGACTATATTGCCGGATTGCATTAGGGTTTCAGAGTTCATTGCGTCCGTGCGACGTCGCAGGCGTAACGCTTAGCGCGAACTGGGGTCCATTGCCGGCGGCCGGACGCACGTGAAGAGCGTCGCCGACGTGCGGCAGCTGTGCACGGCCGCCGGCAATGGACCCCGCCTCTCGTTAAGCGCTACGCCTGCGACGTCACACGGAAGGAATGAACTAAGAAAACCTAGTGCAATCCGGCAATATAGCCTTGTCACGGTGCCGCCTGTGTCCATACCGACCGAGGAGGCTATAGATGGCACGGCCGGGTGGGCGCCATGCAGCCACGATCCACTGAGAGCCGCGATCCGGCACTGTCAGAGCCGCGATCCGGCACTGTCAGGAGCGCGACCCGTGCACCGTGTACGAGCCGGAGGCCGGGCGTCCGCAGGAGGCGGCGCGGCCGCCGATCTCGGCGTCGGTCCGGTCCGCAGTCCGCGCCTGGGCGGCAGGTGGATACTGCGCCGCACGGCAGCGCGGCGTGCGGCGCAGTCCGAGTGTCAGGCGGCAGCGAGCCTCGTCAAGGTGGCGTCCGGACCCGGCCGAGCGCGGCTCGCCTCCGCCGACCCGCCCCCGGGATTGGCGGCCGGCGGCCCGTCGGCAGGCGGCGCAGGGTCGCGCTGCACCGGTGCCGCCTACCGACCGCACCGCTCTGGGGCGCGTGTTGACGTCACGACTGAATAGGCGCTGCGTAATGTAGACGAATGTGGCGTGCTTAGCGGCCGCCAGTCGGGTCGCATTGTGCAGTGCGCGAATCACAATACGAATTGTTCGGTCCGCGCCAGCAGCTCGGTAGTGCTGCTGGAGCCGCGACCCTTACACGGGGGCATGCTGACCTTTGTCGTGCTACCAGCCACTGCCTGGTGTATATCGCTGCACAACTCCAATTGCTTACTCGCCAACGCCTGGTGTGCATCGCTACTCGACATCACCTGGTGTATATGTTATGCAACACCGCCTGCTGAGTATTGCTACCCAGCATCACCTGGTGTACATGCTACACATGCCTCCTGGTGTGCATCGCTACCGGGCACCACCTGATGTATGTTGATGGCACCACCTGGTATATATCGCTACCCGCCACTGCCTGGTGTATATCGCTGCGCAACACCGACTGCTGTGTATTGTTACCCGGCAATGCCTGGTGTATATTGCTGCCCAGCACCACCTGGTGTACATCGCTGCCCTTTAATACCGACTGCACAACGCTACTCGACATCACCTGGTGTATATGCTACGCAAAACCGCCTGTTGTGCATTGCTACCCGGCATAATCTGGTGTATATGCTACACATGCTTTCTGGTGTGCATCACTACGGGGAATTACCTGATGTATGTTGATGGCACCACCTGGTATATATCGCTACCCAGCACCACCTGGTATATATCGCTACCCAGCACCACCTGGTATATATCGCTACCCGGCACCACCTGGTATATATCGATACCCAGCACCACCTGGTATATATCGCTACCCAGCACCACCTGGTATATATCGCTACCCGGCACCACCTGGTATATATCGCTACCCGGCACCACCAGGTATATATCGCTACCAGACACCGCTGAGTGTACATTGTCACCCTTCAGCACTTCGTGTATTCCGCTACCCACCACTGCCCGAAGGGTTCCAGTCAACTCCAGAGTTTTCAGGACATATTTGAGGGCTCGAACATTTCAACCATAAAGCGCTGCTCTGTTTATGCCACACTATCTGTTGACAGCTGCGAGCTCACTAGTTTGCACAACAATGATTGTATGAATGTAATCCAGCACCGAGCGACGTCCTCCATGGCTTGCGAATGGTATGCAAATCAATAATTTAAAATCACAGACGCCATGTGAGGAAAACTTGGGTTAATTGATTTGTGTAGTACGATTTAACGTTGCGTCTTGTAAGGTAACACATACGACTTAGAATACGAGTTATATCGGTGCTGTGATGCTGCAATGCCAGCACTGTACAGGGCGATCGTGGTGCACCTGGAAAGGCGTGCACGTCTGTACTGACGTGCCACGTGACATCATCACACCACTCGGCAAATATCCGTCCAGACGCGTGTTACTTCTCATAAGTAGGGCTACTGCACCTGCACGCCGGCGAATTTTGCAGCCTTCTGTTGTTACTCTGGTTGCTGCGCAACACTAGCTTTGCTAGTCGTATGACGTGGCCGATCTGTTTTCACAGTGTCAAATAGCCGCCACACGGGCGCCGGATGACCCTAGTAGCAGACGCATGTTGGTGCCACGACAAAAACTAACCAGCCCAAAGTAGACATTTGACCGTAAATGTGATGCGAGCGGCGTGGACTTCAGAAAACTGTTCCGTCATTTGTGCGGGCGAATTGCCATGTAATTTGCCAAGCGAATTGCCACGCTTGATAGATGAACTTCTTGACGTGACTGCATCCCAGCAAATTGTCTGCTCCAAAAGACAGGTCGCTGTAAGGCGCCATCAACTCTGAACAGAGAGCATCGTCGGCAGCTCGGATGTCTGCGACGAAGTGTGATGGATAGTTGGGTTATAAGTATCACCGTTGCCAGAAGTCGTGCCGGCCTGTAAGCGAGCTAACGTCGTGTTCCGTCTCATTCTGAACGAGCGCAATTCATTCAGGCGAGAGACTCCGGGGTAGCTGGTTGAGGCGACACGGATGAGCGACTGGGCGACTGGGCTGGGCGGCTGGGGGACACAAATGTAGGGACGCTGAGGGTGAGCTGGGTGATGGCTGCGCGACACAAATGTGGGGGCGCTGTGGGTAAGTTGGTTAATGGATAGGTGACACAGATGTAGAGACTGTAAGAGGGGGAGTTGGTTGATGACTGGGGGACACAGATGTACGGACGCCGAAGGTGAGTTGGTTGATGGCTGGGTGACACAGGGGCCGAACAGGGACGCTGGAGGTGAGTTGGTTGATGACTGGGCGACGCAGAGGCAGGGACGTTATGGGTGAGTTGGTTGATGACTGGGCGACACAGATATAGGGACGCTGAGGGTGAGTTGGTTGATGACTGGGGGACACAGATACAGGGACGCTGAGGGTGAGTTGGTCGATGGCTGCGCGACACAGATACAGGCACGCGTCTGGACGCACGGCCGGAGCCCAGTCGTGGTCAGCGGCCGTCGCCCCGCACCGCCTGCCGCTCCACGGATCGATCCGGCATCGGTCGCCGACGGCCGCTTGCCGGCAAGGCGCCGCCCGAGCAGCGCTCCGCTCGGGTCGGCACGCGCCGCTCCGGGGCACGCCGTTTGGGGCCGGCCGTGCGGCGCCCCAAATCTTCTTCATGTTCAATTCCACTCATCTTAATCCCTTCATGAACCATCGTTAATTAATCAGGTTGATCTGGTAACTCAGGCCAGCCATGCAGGTTGGAGCGCTGGCCTGCATTAATCCCTCTTGTCCTGGCAAGCAAGGGTTCGAGTCGCCTCACGTGCTCGCGTTGAGCCCCCGGCTGAGGTGGTCCGCTGGCAACTGGCCAGACGAGGCCGGGACGAGCTACTGGGCGGCCGTGTCGGTTCATTGACAGCACTTTAAACTTTCGGTCAAAATTCCGCCGGTGAACTGGAACTCGTGGGCCGGGTGGTGGGATCAGGGCTCACGCAACAAGCTCTGCTTAGCAAGAGGACCCCGGTTCATAAAATCATGGTCCTCATGAAACCACTCCAGCAAGAGTTCTGGTTAAATTTAGTTTAAAAAATGTGGCAAGGTCATGGAAGCTGTGGCGAGCAGCCTATAAAAAATGCACGTTACTCATTTGCATGGGTACATCACATGGCAGCCATCTTCATCGATATAGAAAAAACGTTTGATACCACGTGGTGAGATAGACACCTCATCAAACTGTATAACCGTGGTATCCATTTGCATTTGTGTAGAACGTGCTGCGACACTGCTTCTTTCGGATGCGTAGCGGCGGAAGCGTGTCAAATCGTGATGAGCAGCAGACTAGCATATCACAGGGCAGCATTTTAGTGCGACATTATTTGCTTTGATGGTGGATAACATCACCGTCACGTCATCGCGTATTAGATTTTCACTCTTCGTCGATCGTGTTGCCATTTGGTATCCTACATCATGAACTGCTCTGCTGGGATACAACTATAATTCCTTGAGCTTAGCGAAGCTCACTGAATGGTGTTGGAAGAATGGTTTTAAACTTTCAGCGAGTAAAATCATCTGCATCTATTTTTGCTCACGTAGAATGAAGCGTGATCACCTAGCGCTTATACTCTGAGACACGCACATTCTCAGTTTGCGATACATTCAAGTTTTTTTGGCGTGACTTTTGACCTCTGTCTGACCTCCATGCAGCACATTAACTTATTGTAAGTATGAAAAGTATGAATATGAAGGTCAGGCAGCATATATGATGGTACAGTTAGATGCACATGACTCAGACCAAACCGTCTTTGATCGCATCCATCATCAGTTATATATGCGTCGCATATGGTGGCGCCACCATGTCTGAAAGGAAATGTCCAGACCCTGTCTACCGTCTACTACTCCGGTCTATGTCGGAGTGGAAAACTGAACGTTCCGCGCGACCCGTACCGCCAATCTGGCCATGGATGAAAATCAACCACGCGACTCGTGTAAATATAAACCATGAATATATCAATTTCACACATATCAAGTGCTCCAATCTGCACAGTGCATAGTGCAGTAACTCTCACATGATCGAATGCACCGACCTAGATCGCTATGAATCCGAGTGCGGAATATTTGCAAGATATTAGTGTTTATTCGCAGACGTTGCTGGAATATATGCAGAGCGTGCGCTAATGAAGGGATGCAGTCAATTTACGACTTAACATGGCCTGTTTACACGTGACATAATTCTGGCGAAATCTTGCTTCGGCACATCTGACGTTCCCGACGTCGGCAGCAGAAATTGGCAAGCAACGGCAAAGATTAGCAGGCAGCGGCGGACTCTAACGTCACGTTTCATTCTATTAGCGTCATACTAACAAGCTGATGTCACCTATCCAATGCGCCGTCAAGCGTCTCGGTTAGTTGTTCGAGTTGTTAGTTGTTAGTTGTTCGTTGTTATTAGTTGTTATTGTGCGCGACACATGTCCCGGCGCAGTACTAATTGGCTCAAGTCGTGTCACTCACGGTATTACCTTCATAGCGTTAATTCCTAGATATTCGGTACTAGCTAATTACGAGAAGGGCTCTTGGATTTCAATGGAAATTATTTTCCATGGAGGACGCGTTAATGATGTTATGGTAATATGGAAGCAAAGGGAAATATCTTCCTGTTAAAAAGCTGAAAAGAATGATGAAAACTGCTCATTCATACTAGGATGAGGGACAATGCCGCAGGAACCGAAAGGGGTGGGAGTTGAGGGGGTAACAACCCCAACTTTAAACAAATTGACCAGCAACCGTATGGGTGTTGCATGAAATGAATCGAGTTCCCAAACAGATTTGTGTTGCCAAACCAAATTCACAGTTCATTCATTCCATGCAACAACAAAGGCCTCATGGTGCTGCATCACCAACACCAAAGGTGCACAAAATTCCACCCCTGAGCAGACTCCCTTTGGTGACATGAGGCTCCTTCCAAAAAGAGCACTTGCATTAGGTATACCATATTTTTCATTTATTTGGATTGCAGTGCATGGCATCAAAGGACAAGGGAAAGCACAATTTGCTCACCAATATGTCCTTCCGCAATACTCACAGCATTCAATTTTACAATTCCACCCACCGAAAGGGCCAACAGCAACCACAAAAGCCGTCCGGCACTCGCGTCCGACGGCAGAACGCGGCAGGCAGCCTGAAGTATTTCGAGTTGTTTGCCGCCGACGCCGCCGACTCCACAGACGTCGACAAAGCTACTAAATAATAATCCCTATGGCTAATACATTTTTTTGTGTGACGTACACCATTATGCTGTGACGTCAGAGGCCTGCGGACGTCGCCGACGTCGGGTTCTGTTCGGTTCTGCCGGGTCCTGCTCAGTCCTGCCAACGTCACGATTCTGCCGGGAGTCTGCCGGCCTTCTGCCGTGTGTAAACAGACCTTTAGTCAGCTGAAAAAGGAACACTTGCGCCGGAGTTTGTCCAGCACATCGCAGAGCACATTTCAAGGTACTCAGTCTCCGTGAAAATATATACTGACTGTTTGAAGTGATGAATGGATTCAATGAAGTTGGGACGTGCATTTGTGTGCGATGAAGCGCCCCATGAGCTCCAATCCATGTGCCTCTCTCATCGTATGTTCGTCTGCACTTCTAGTTATTATCGCAGTTCGTCAGTATGTCGGCACTCGTTGAGAGCGTGGGTTCTCGGATGTTATCTGACTCAATTATCTCGCGTTGAACACTGAACCAAACTTCTGTTTTTTATCCAGCCGGGTTGATTCTGCACGAACTCCATCAGCTGCTACTCCGTCAAATCTCCATGCATTTTTTTCTGGATTTCCGCTCGTGTTGGCAGTTGGCAACGAGCATGCTGACGTCGCTGCAAAGGCAGCTGCGAACCAGATAGGACCAGATAGAATCTGAGTCTGCCGAACCTTCATGGGCGGATCCAAAAGCCTGGCTGGGGGGCAAATTATAAATATTTCCCGATCTAGAAAAAATCAGCATTGAATTTGAACAGTTAAGAGTCGTCGGGTCTGTTTAGAACACCTTTTGCATGACATGTTATTAGACTTGGAGAAAATGCCATTTTAGTGCAAACTTGGACAAAGATCGGCTCTTGGGGTGTGGCCTCATTGGAGCCGCCATGGCCCCTTTGGAGCAGCCGGTAGGAAGGTGCACATGGTAAGCCCATATTTGATGAAGTTGCGCTGTACTGGTTGCGCCGTGGTCTCACACAATATACACAGGGAACATTCCCTTCACCTTTGTGTCGGCAACCTTCCACAATTTGAAAGATGCGGTGATATTGTAAGACATCTTACATTTTTATCGAAGATGTTCGCACGGCCGACCACAAACCACCTCTCGCGTCACATGGTCGGACATTCCCTCCCACCCCAGCGTGCCCAAACCGCGGCTGTGGCTGGCGATAATATGAAAAGCGAGCCCACGAAACAGGAGCCTGCAAGTGGTCTTCCAGGCCAGCGAACGTCACCATAGCCACCGGCAGGCGGCAGGGCATCTCTCGGACGTGTGCTGGGGACAGGAGCCTGGCCCCACTAACACGTATTCGTGTAGTGGTGGCGACGGGTCGCGGCAGGGCTGGAGACGATGTCGGAGCGGCTGAAGTCGTGGGCAAGAGGACAAAGTAACACCAGCCCAGCCGGCCACCGGCCGGACCATGCGGCGAACTAGGCATGCGACACCGCCCATAGCCTAGTTCGCCCCGACACTGCCCAGCCCGGCGTGGCCCGGACCCTCCTTCAGTATCTTCACAGTCGGTCGTATCCTGGTTTTGAGTGGAGAATGTGTTTATGAAAGGGTGTAATTATTTGCACCCTCCACAGTATCTTCGCTGGCTGGAAAGAAGCCCTGCTGTGGCGTGAAACAGAGTCTTGACATGCACGTCACTGTAATTCACCGTCGTCAAGGCACCTAGGCCCCAGAGACCTCAGGCTGGAAGCCATCGTGTGATGAAAAATGATCGTGTGTCCAAGAGTGTCGTTCCACATGCTATCGTGTTGACGCACTCCTTTGCTTGGCCATGACAAATGACGTCTCGATAATGGATGCTTGGAGGGAGTCGCCATATAAGTCGGCACGCCTCTACGCCTCAATAGTCGTAGGCAATTTCCACGCAAATATATGGCATTGAACTGCACACAAAAGCGGCGCGGTCAGGTTGTCATGGTTAACAATTGGTGGCCAGAATTCAGAGGCATTATTGAGCGTTGTTCCTTCCACCACACGCGACGCTCCTTGACATAATACAACGGACGACCACAAGTTCTGGGGTAGGTGAGGGCGATTCCCCAGTCTCGCTTTCTTGGCGCCGTTGGGAAGCGTTGACCGGGTCGCCTCAACTGGCGAGGTTGACTGTGCCCGGCGGACCTGGTGAGCTAACTCTCACTCTCTGCATTCTTGATGCTTGGTCAATATCCGGTTTCCTCAGTTTTTACACGAGTTGGCCATGTTTGAGTCGCCTGGGCAGCCATCATTTGCCTTCCACCGAAGTTTCACCTGGCTCGTGAGTTCATGGAGGCTAAATTTCCCTGGGTAATATTTCATTGGCCTTAGCTTAGCAACTTAGGTTAGTGACTTCGCTTAGCAACTCGGTAGATTAGCCCTGGCTTGGCGTCCCGGGAGAGGGCTGTTGCTCGGATGTACAGGAGCAGAGGCGGAGCCAGCAGGCCCCTAGCTAGGGGCCTGCTGGAAGCTGAATGGACAGCAGAGCCTCCAGTCCATCTCTCAGCCTTACGTCCTGCGCAGCGTTGGCCACGTCCGCCACACCGCGTCCAATTCCTTCCCACGTCACCTCGGTCCCAGACACGGTCTCCTGTCTCGCCCACTCCACCACGCGCCTCTGCAAACTCCCATCTCTCACGGAGCCCGACGGGGCGGGGATGGCCGAGTGGTTAAGGTGTCGGGCTATGGGTACCAAAGGTCCCGGGTTCGACTCTAGCGCCACTCAGGACATTTCCCAATCCCGCGGCCCACCGGCGAAACAGTGTGGGCGGCACCATTAGCCGTGAATGTGCATAAAGTGTGTCGTGAACCAACCAATAAACAAACAAACGGAGCCCGGCCATGCCCACCCGCGGAACGACTTGTGGTTACAGTGGCGTAAATAGCCAGCCACTGGTGTCGTCGGGCGTACACGAGCCCGTTTGTCTTGCCGCTTGAGGTACATTGTTGCCTGGTAGTGTCGCCGGGCGCAGACGAGCCGATTCCCAACGCACCGTACTGACCCCACGCGCAGTGCCGCTGGATTCGATCCTCGTGGCGTGCATGCTACTAAAACGTGGCAACCTGCAGGAGAGGCAGTGTGGGCAATTTCCTCATTACCCGCAAGGTGTTGGTCCTCGGCATTTTCTCCCCGGAGGATGTGCCGACACTGACGAAATTAGGTTAGTTTTTGCCAGCCCTCTCCACAAATACAACTTATCTTGCGGAGGGGTAAAGTAAGCTAACCTTCATTAAGACCGTCTGAACACGTGGTAGATTGTTTCTACCGACCCCAACATCTTAATGTGAACACACACTCTGGCTTGATGGCCAGAGCAACGACCATTGCTCGTAAAATACACTCTCCTCAAAGGCGGCGTACAGTCGAAGCGCCCGAAAGCCCAAACAACTAACTAAAGGCGGCGTAAATAACCTTTATGGTCCGGCACGCCTCCACGCACGCTATCACTCACTCGCTCACTTAGTAACTAGGCCAATTGGGGAAACTTCTTTATGCATGACTGAAGTTTCTGCGCTGCCACATTCGCTATGCGTGTCGCCATCGTCGTGATGGCAGCGAGGTCGTGCACATATTTAGTTATGCTTTCGTCACACGCCACAGAACGGCTCACCACCATCCGGTGCTTGGCTCTGTTCAGTCGTGGGCTGGTGTGTTTCGGATGGGCGCTGTATGACCGAAGCAGCCAATGCGCCCACAAGCCCAAATGACCAACCAATCTGGTGTATTTCGGTCCTGATTTGGTGACCACGCCATGCTACGCTGAACTCTGCTCGGATAGTGGAACGCTGTCCAACTCCGGCAGCGATTTGTTTCTTTTTCAGTCGCGTCACTGACGACTGAATTCCCAGTGTATTGTCTCTGTTACAGGTCCGACCTGGACATGATCATCCAGTCGCGGGGCTGCGTGCTCACCGCATCGTCTGTGTTGCAGGTCTAACCTGGACATGATCGTCCAGTCGCCGGGCTGCATCCTCACCGTAGCGTCTGTGTTGCAGGTCTAACCTGGACATGATCATCCGGTCGCGGGGCTGCGTGCTCACCGCATCGTCTCTGTTGCAGGTCTAACCTGAACATGATCGTGCAGTCGCCGGGCTGCATCCTCACCGTATCGTCTGTGTTGCAGGTCTAACCTGGACATGATCATCCAGTCGCCGGGCTGCGTGCTCACCGCATCGTCTCTGTTGCAGGTCGTCCAGTCGCCGGGCTGCATCCTCACCGCATCGTCTGTGTTGCAGTTCTAACCTGGACATGATCGTCCAGTCGCGGCCTCACGACCACCCGTACTCCAGGCCGCGACACGAACTGGACACGGTGATGCAGTTGCACGGCCAGGATGAGCTGGCGCACCACGGTGAGAGGCTGGCGCACTACAGTGAGAGGCTGGCACATTACGGTGAGAGGCTGACGCACCACAGTGAGAGGATGGCACACCATGGTGAGAGGTTGGCGCACCACGGTGAGAGGCTGGCGCACTACGGTGAGAGGCTGGCGCACTACGGTGAGAGGCTGGCACACTTCGGTGAGAGGCTGACGCACCACAGTGAGAGGCTGGCACACCGTGGTGAGAGGTTGGCGCACAACGGTGAGAGGCTGGTGCACCATGGTGAGAGGTTGGCGCACCACGGTGAGAGGCCGGTCGATGACTGAGAGGCTGGCGCACAACGGTGAGAGGCTGGTGCACCATGGTGAGAGGTTGGCGCACCACGGTGAGATGCCGGTCGATGACTGAGAGGCTGGCTCACCACAGTGAGAGGCTGGCGCACCACAGTGACAGGTTGGCGCACCACGGTGAGAGGCCGGTCGATGACTGAGAGGCTGGCTCACCACGGTGAGAGGCTGGTGTACCATGGTGAGAGGTTGGCGCACCACGGTGAGATGCCGGCGGATCACGGTGAGAGGCCGGTGGATCGTGACGAGGATCCGACGAATCATAGCAAAAGACAGAGTAATCATTTTGCGAGACTGGGAAATCACGGTGAAAACTGATAAATCATGGTTGTATTTGGAGCACCATGGAAGGAGATTGGCGAATCTGGGTCAGAGATAGGAGGGTCGTGGTCAGGGATAGGCGGGTCGTGGTCAGAGATAGGCGAGCCGTGGTCAGGGATAGGCGGGTCGTAGTCAGGGATAGGCGAGTCGTGGTCAGGAATAGGCGGGTCGTAGTCAGGGATAGGCGAGCCGTGGTCAGGGATAGGCGAGCCGTGGTCAGAGATAGGCGAGCCGTGGTCAGGGATAGGTGGGTCGTTGTCAGGGATAGGTGGGTCGTGGTCAGGATAGGTGGGTCATGGTCAGGGATAGGCGAGTCGTGGTCAGGATAGGTGGGTCATGGTCAGGGATAGGCGAGTCGTGGTCAGGGATAGGCGGGTCGTGGTCAGGGATAGGCGAGTCGTGGTCAGGGATAGGCGGTCGTTGTCAGGGATAGGCGAGTCGTGGTCAGGGATAGGCGGGTCGTGGTCAGGGATAGGCGGGTCGTGGTCAGGGATAGGCGGGTCGTGGTCAGGGATAGGCGGGTCGTGGTCAGGGATAGGCGGGTCGTGGTCAGGGATAGGCGGGTCGTTGTCAGGGATAGGCGAGTCGTGATCAGGTGCTGGAGAGCCATGGCAAGAGGCCGGCGTACCACAGCAGGGAAGTGATGTACCCACCGTGGGAGACCTCCACAGTCTGCACAGTTATTCGCTGCCAGCGGTGTGGATTCGGCCAGAACCATGATGGTCCTCTATCTGCCCGATGAGCTTCCGAATTCGAGTGATGGTATTTATGCATTTCGGCGCCCATCTGTGTTGCTTTGTTGTTGCATCGTCATGTTGTGTCTTCGTCGTTTGCCTTCTGTCCGTTGGTGACTTGTTGCAATCCTAGGTGTTGTTGAGGGCGTGTGATTGCAAGGCGTCAATGCGCGATGTGGTACTGCAGGGGGAGGGAGGGTTCTGTCGTTGATGGGGTGTAGCGTGTATGGGGGCTGTGGTTGCTGTGGTGTGTTTGTTGTGGTTGCGGTTCCTCTCAGGTGGTGCGAAAGAGAACCTACCAAACTAAACTTGGCTGAATCTCTGCTTTGTTCTTGGCGCTAGTGTGTTGGTGTTGTTTGGTTCCCCACCACCTCCACCAGCCATTCCTCTAACCCCAGCCGGCTTGGTGTTGTGTGAACTACCTTCCCTTGCTCATATTTATATGTTGTTCGAGGTGAAAGTTTTGGGAACGCCAAATAGGGAAGTGAGTGTCACTCGCAAAATTCGAAGGAATATATCGTACTAGACAATTAAGGGGTACGGAATTGTCCGTGGTTTGAATGGCTTGTCCCTCGTTGAGGATTTTGTGATGCTAATAGTAGTATGATTTTTGTGCAATATTCCGCACGAAACAGGTGCCTTTGTTGAGCCCCAAGCGGTCCTTAAAGCTACCTAACGCATTCATTCTCCTCGTTCGTTCACATTCGAGTGTCCCATTCACTCGCTCCTTATTAAATAATCAATTGCGTCCCCAATTTAACTCACCCTCAGGGGTGCACAAACGCACACATCGGCTGACCACTGCTATAATTTTGAAGGTGTGTGGGCCAAATATTTAAACCTTTCACTGCCAATCATAGCTGGCCTCGCCATTATTAGTAGCGTTCCTCGTCTGTATACGGCCTTAATGTTACTATGTGGGCTCATCTACTGGCTGTGGGGACTTGTATAGGTGCTCTGGTGTCTATCACCGACCTACCTAACCTTGCTACATTCGATGCATTGCCGGGCCTTATTCGCTGAAAAACGTGCGACTAGCCCTACGTTTCCAACGTTTGACACGGATCCCTACCACGTTGGGTACGTCCCTGGTCGTTTATGTACACTAGCCTGCCCTACCCTTTCAGTACCGGGGCTTGCGGGAACAAAAAGCGCGACCCTTACCTCTCAGTGCCCGAGGCACGGCCTGGTATTTAGCCACGGATGTAAATACTGACCACCCGTTCGCCGATGAGTGTGCTATGACGCCATCGTCACCGGTCTGGGAGGGTCGTATTTATGACGCCATCGATTTACGCTGATCTCCACGGAAGGTCACCTCGGGGACGTTAAGCGGCCACGCTCTTTGACCCAAATGTTATTTGGTTTGTCACGTGAGCACAGTTACGCCACTGAGCACAAAGCTGAAAGGCATCCCTCGGGGTCACGTGCAGTTTGTATTTTGAAACTAGTCTGCACCACGACGGGTAGCGGGCTATGGTGTTAATGTTTTAGTCCCTGTTAGTGCAAAGGTCTAGTGCATTGGACAGGGATGGGGGGTGGGGGGTGGGGGTGGGGAGAGACAGAAATTTTTGCACGCAGTTTTGCTGTACTCTTTGTTTGTTCTATCCAGTCGTTCTCCACTGCTCCTCCCGTCTGTCAACAGCCGAACAGAGGTTGGTGATTGATGGTTGGTCGATGACTGTTGGTTGGTCGGCCGGTGGTTGTTGGCTGGTCGGTAGATGGTGGTTGGTCGGTGGTTGATCGGTGGTTGGTCGGTGGTTGATCGATGTTTGGTGGTTGGTCGGTGATTGGTGGTTGATCGGTGGTCGGTGGTTGGTCGGTCGGTGGTTGGTGGCTGCTCGGTGGTTGGTGGTTTGTCGGTGGTTGGTGGTTGGTGGTTGGTGTTTGGTCGGGTGGTTGGTTGTTGGTTGGTGGCTGCTCGGTGGTTGGTGGTTGGTCGGTGGTTGGTGGTTGGTTGGCCGGTGGTTGGTGTTTGGTCGGGTGGTTGGTGGTTGGTTGGTGGCTGGTCGGTGCTTGGCGGTTGGTTGGCGGTTGGTCGGTGGTCGGTGGTTGGTGTTTGGTCGGGTGGTTAGTGATTGGTTGGTGGCTGGTCGGTGGTTGGCGGTTGGTCGGTGGTTGGCGGTTGGTCGACCGGTGGTTCGGTCGACGGTTGACTCTGGCCACCCTCACACCCGACCGTCCGCAAATGCGGCACGTGGCTCGCGAACGAGGCGACGAGACGGCAAACAATCTTCAAGAATCCATGCTCGGAGCGAAAGATCCCGTCCGGTTAGCTGTTCGAAACCGTCCAAACGACGAATAATCTGTCAGACACCCCATGTGTTGTATCCAGAGCGATCAGAATATGGGCAGAGGATTTCATCGGTGGTTACGATCGTTGCACTTTAGATTTGTTATGAGGCGCGTGCTTCGCGAAGCTGTCGCATGGCATTCGATCAGCGTGGAAGCTGTGTGAATATTGTAGCGAAAAGCCAAAGTAAAATATTCGGAGTTTTTTTTCTAGCATCATGTCACGAATGTATATATGTCGATATATATATGATCAGTATGCCGTGAAAGTGACGCACACACAGGCGCAGGTGCGGAATATAGCTGACGCTCTGAACGCGGAAATCGAGTCTATCGGACGCCTCGAAGATCTCACCTTCGGCCGACGCTCTTGGGCGCCCTCCTGACCTTTGTGCGGGGTGCTGACCCGCCGAGCGGCGGCTGTCCCACTGTGTGGCCGGTGCCATCTGTCCCGTGACTGGCCCGGTGGCAAGTGCCGCTGATGCACGTGACCAACTCGCCACCGACGGACACGTGTTAATTATTCACGCGGGTGGCGCGCGGTGAGGTCCGCAGTGCCACGTGTCGTCCGGAGTCGCACGACACGTGGCACGACGCACGACACGATCGCCCGAACTCGTGTCGTTACCGGACGGGTGACGCACGAGCTGGGCTGGCGAAGGTCAACAGGACGGGATGGTGAATTAGGAGCTGGCGCCGTGCAGTCTCGTTCGTTGGTTATTCATGGTGCAGCCGGCTGATGGCGACCGATCGTTGGCTGTCAGTTCGTGCTCGCCATAGCTTGCCACTCTTCCTGAAGCTTAGTCACTGATGGGAGTGCACTTTCTTGCTGTTAATCTCGGTGATAAATGGAATTTCTGTTTGTAAATCAACGAAACAAACGTAGTCAGAAACGCCAAATGACGTTTTTCAGACGTAGGTCAAGAAATGCATACATTTTGCTGTACTTGGTGGTAGATTTGAACAACGTTCCCCTCTGCCCATCACCACCCTTTCCATTCTAGGCGAGCAGTCTGCAGTTATGGTGTAGGCTTGAATTATTGATGAAGGCAATACATACTTGCTCACGAATATTAATTCAGATACCATATCCCATGGGCGCTAAGTGACCAACCATGGTCGATGCGCCCTAAAACCACAATCACACACACAGATACCCTATTCCTATCTGGCATAAAATGAGTGGAGGTCTATCTTGCTCTAATATTCATGACATTGACAAGGTCCACCAATGCGCTCACTACCATCAAGCAGCAATTGCGCATCCCTATGCTCTGGTGTTCTTATAATGCCGCCAACTGGCGAACGTACAGCTGGGTCACTGCTGATTAAATGCACTGAACAAAACCGCACATATGCAATTGGCTAGATGCGGCCGGACAAGGAGTTAAAATGGCACCAAGACATGCTATCGTGTCCCTTTGTTTGCTCAGTTTTCTGAGGTGAAGCAACAGCTAAGTCAACCAAATTAAGACACCGGAGGTGTGCATCACCATCAAAGATACGCTCTCCACACATTATTCCACCTCCCACGGTTCTCCTTTTCGTCGGCAGGCTGCACGTGTGATCACACGACACTGCGCTATGACCTTGCCTTGGACACAATTGAAGGCTTGTAGTACCCGATCCGTTGCCCAGCCAATTGCCCAATCACTTTCCCCAGTCCCGTTCCCCAGTCCCATTCCCCAGTCCCGTTCCCCAGTCCCGTTCCCCAGTCCCATTCCCCAGTCCCGTTCCCCAGTCCCGTTCCCCAGTCCCGTTCCCCAGTCCCGTTCCCCAGTCCCGTTCCCCAGTCCCGTTCCCCAGTCCCGTCACTGTGCACGATGGCGCTCCCCAAGCCCGCTTTGGTTGCTACGTTATCGATATTTGTTTTCAGTGTCAGTTCCCCGGTCTCCACAGCAAAGCTTTGCCACAAGAGACCACGGAACTTGGCGACGTGTGTGCACGGATGGTCCTGTTACGGACAGACCTTACGAGATACCGGGATGGTCCTGACGCAGACAAACCTTACCAGATATAGAGACGGCCCTGCCACGGACAGACCTTACGAGATACCGGGATGGCCCCGTGACGGGCAGACCTTGCCAGATACCAATATGACCCTGTTATGGACAGACATTACCAGATACCGGGATGGCCCCGTGACGGGCAGACCTTGCCAGATACCAATATGACCCTGTCACGGACAGACATTACCAGATACCGGGATGGCCCCGTGACAGGCAGACCTTACCAGATACCAAGATAGCCGTGTCACGGACAGACCTTGCCAGATACCGCGATGGCGGTGGCCCGCCAGACACTTCCAATTATTAATCTACCGAACGGATATAAGATTAGACCGAACTACATGCCGTTTTTGTGCAGGCGGGTGGGAAAACCACACAGACAGACAATGTCCGCGGGCAGTTCGATCTAATATATGGCCTCGCATTATCCATTCCTTGTGTTCGCAGCGTGTTTCGAGGAATCCTCACTCGTCCAAAAGCAATACCGGTTTTTTAATGAATGAAAATACGCCGAATCGATTCCCATAGTTGCCTATTGGTACGTTCTCGCCGCATGGGAATACGTGAGGGCATTGGTATTAATGGTCCTGGACGTCCTGTGTAATTATGCTCTTCATTATGGCGATACTAACAATAGCTACTGCACGTGGCTGCCGTATTCCGTGTGATATGCGTGCCGTCAAAGACTACGGACGGGTTTACCGGCTGTCAGTATGCACGCTGACGTGCCTGACCGGTAGTGAGGCGATAGAGGTTCGGTTCTCAACTGAACGTGGTGTCGCTCACAATCGCTAGTGTTCATGTGTACGGGGATGCACTCCTTCCTGTGTCGGCTGGGGAGGGATGGTCACACCAGGGTGCCCGGACTGCACGCTGGTTACCAGGGCGTCTGTGTGCCAGTGGCCCGGAGTCGTGGCTTCCATGCCGCTTACCAGGACGTCTGGATGCCGGTGGTCCGGAGCCGTGACATGTGTCATGCCGTGGTTCTCATGCCGCTTACCAGGGCGTCTGGATGCCGGTGGTCCGGAGCCGTGACATGTGTCATGCCGTGGTTCTCATGCCGCTTACCAGGGCGTCTGGATGCCGGTGGTCCGGAGCCGGGGCATGTGCCATGCCGTGGTTCTCATGCCGCTTACCAGGGCGTCTGGATGCCGGTGGTCCGGAGCCGGGGCATGTGCCATGCCGTGGTTCTCAGATACAGTGCCGCCGGGGCGTGGCCGGCATTCCGTCTGGACGTAGATGACAGGGAAGCCAACGGTTGGCACGCGGGTCATGTCGCCCTTGCCAAGCGCCGTCGCCTGGCTGTCATCGCTCCCCTCCCGGTGATGCGGGGGTCGCCTGACGACGACGATATTGGGAGCCAATTGTCGGCTGTCGCCGACGACGGAACAGGCTGGCCGACAGGGGCCGCAGTACCACAGGCCAACAGACAGAGGCAGCAGCACCACAGGCCGACAGACAGGGGCCGCAGTACCGCATGCCGGCAGACAGGGGCCGTAGTACCGCATGCCGGCAGACAGGGGCCCTAGTACCACAGGCCAGCAGACAGGGGCCGCAGTACCACAGGCCGGCAGACGGGGGCCGCAGTACCACAGGCCAGCAGGGCCGCAGTACCACAGGCCAGCAGACAGGGGCCGCAGTACCACAGGCCAACAGGGGCCGCAGTACCACAGGCCAGCAGACAGGGGCCGTAGTACCACAGGCCAGGAGGGGCCGCAGTACCACAGGCCGGCAGACAGGGGCCGCAGTACCACAGGCCGGCAGACAGGGGCCGCAGTACCACAGGCCGGCAGACAGGGGCCGCAGTACCACAGGCCGGCAGACAGGGGCCGCAGTACCACAGGCCGGCAGACAGGGGCCGCAGTACCACAGGCCGGCAGACAGGGGCCGCAGTACCACAGGCCAACAGACAGGGGCCGCAGTACCACAGGCCGGCAGACAGGGGCCGCAGTACCACAGGCCAGCAGGGCCACAATACCACAGACCGGCAGACAGGGGCCGCAGTACCACAGACTGTCAGACAGGGGCCGCAGTACCACAGGCCAGCAGGGGTGCAGTACCACAGGCCGACAGGCCGAGTACCACAGGCCGACAGGGGTCGCAGTACCACAGGCCAGAGGGGCCGCAGTACCACAGGCCGACAGGGGCCGCAGTACCACAGGCCAGCCGACAGGGGCCGCAGTACCACAGGCCGGCAGACAGGGGCCGCAGTACCGCAGGCCGGCAGACAGGGGCCGCAGTACCGCATGCCGGCAGACAGGGGCCGTAGTACCACAGGCCAGCAGACAGGGGCCGCAGTACCACAGGCCGGCAGACGGGGGCCGCAGTACCACAGGCCAGCAGGGGCCGCAGTACCACAGGCCAACAGACAGGGGCTGCAGTACCACAGGCCAACAGACAGGGGCCGCAGTACCACAGACGGCCGACAGGGGCCGCAGTACCACAGGCCGACAGGGGCCGCAGTACCACAGGCCGACAGGGGCCGTAGTACCACAGGCCAACAGACAGGGAGCCGCAGTACCACAGGCCGGCAGACAGGGGCCGCAGTACCACAGGCCGGCAGACAGGGGCCGCAGTACCACAGGCCCAGACAGGGGCCGCAGTACCACAGACTGGCAGACAGGGGCCGCAGTACCACAGGCCAGACAGGGGCCGCAGTACCACAGGCCGGCAGACAGGGGCCTCAGTACCACAGGCAGGCAGACAGGGGCCGCAGTACCACAGGCTGGCTGACAGGGGCCGCAGTACCACAGACTGGCAAACAGGGGCCTCAGTACCACCGGCCGACAGACAGGGGCCTCAGTACCACAGGCAGGCAGACAGGGGCCGCAGTACCACAGGCTGGCAGACAGGGGCCGCAGTACCACAGACTGGCAGACAGAGGCCGCAGTACCACAGGCCGACAGACAGAGGCCGCAGTACCACAGGCCAATAGACAGGGGCCGCAGTACCACAGGCCAATAGACAGGGACCGCAGTACCACAGGGGCCGCAGTACCATAGGCCGGCCGACAGGGGCGGCAATACCACAGGCTGGCTGACAGGGCCACAGTACCACCGGCCAATAGACAGGGGCCGCAGTACCACAGGCCAATAGACAGGGGCCGCAGTAACGCAGGGGCCGCAGTACCGCATGCCGGCAGACAGAGGCCGCAGTACCACAGGCCGGCAGACGGGGACGGAGTGCTTACAGGCCGTTTGCGTGGACAGGACTGCAAACTCCCCGGGCTAACATGATTATTGATTTGATGGGCCGATATAATTGCTGGTTACCTGAAGATACAGAACCACAGTCGGCCGACAGTGTCCGACAGGATCGCAGACTGCCTGGGCCTATGGTGCTGTAGATTGTTTGGTCTGTAGTGCCGCAGACCGGCCGATAGTGGCCGATGAGACGGCAGACTGTCCGGGTCTATAGTGCTGCAGACTGTCTGGTCTCTAGTGCCACAGACCAGCCGATAGTGGCCGACAGGGCCGCGGACTGTCTGGGCATATGGTGTTGCAGACCGGCCACCGCCCGGCCACCGCCCGGCCACACAACAGCCTGCCGTGCGGCCGGCTTGTTAGTCGCCGCGACACTTAGGACAACACGGCCTGGCCGCGGCCGCGATTGGCTCCGAGCTTGTTCAGTGCCGCGGGCCGGCTTCCCGGTAGTGCATTGACACAACCGAAGACGCGCTGACATGGCTGGACACGTTGGTCGGGCGGCCGGCGAGCGCCCGGCGAGCGCCCGTCGAGCGCCCGGCGAGCGCCCGGCGAGCGCCCGGCGAGCGCCCGGCGAGCGCCCGGCGAGCGCCCGGCGAGCGCCCGGCGAGCGCCCGGTGTGCGGCGGTCAGTGGCGAGCCAGCAGTGGGTCGTGAGCCGCCCGCACAGCCTGCGGTGGCGCGGGTCGTGCGCCGGCCATGTGTACCGACGTGCCGCTCTGTGGCTGATCAGCTGGAGTAGCGACACATGCGTGATGTGTCGCAGCTTGAAGTGTACGGTGTGAAGCAACGAGCGTTGCGTCACAGTCCACACTAGGTTAGCTATCCCTGTTTACCTGATGCAGTCTATGGAAATAATTTGGATTGTTTGTTACAGTTGGGGAAAAATGGAGCTGTGCACGTATGGTGTCTGTTTTGGAAGCCGCACACAATTTGCACACGCCTGCACTGCAGAGGCCTTCAGCCCCGCCCGATATGTCGAATACCGTGAAGTACATGGATGATACCCCCGGATGTGCATTGTTAGTAGCTGAAAGCAGAATTCTGTGACGTTTCTGCACGAGTTGTGACACGCCGGGCACTGTAATGAACCATCCAATTGCTCTGCTGTTGCGAAACCTTGCGTGCGATGTGTTGTGGTATCCAATAAGTGGAATGGTTCTCTGAAGTGCCATTGTGCCAGTTCTTACAAGCCATTGCTGGACTTTGTCGGCGATGCTAGGCAATCTGTGCAAATGTTGCGATGGGGCGGGGATTGCCGAGTGGTTAAGGTGTCGGGCTATGGGTACCAAAGGTCCCGGATTCGACTCTAGCGCCACTCAGGACATTTCCCAATACCGCGGCCCACCGGCGAAACAGTGTGGGCGGCGCCACCAGCCGTGAATGTGCATAAAGTGTGTCGTGAACCAACCAATAAACAACAACAGCAAATGTTGCGATGCAGCTTTGGATGCCGACCAGCCTGAGACTATTGTATGAAGTGGTAAACGTGAGCTGAAAGTCCACATTCTTTTGTCCAACCACCGGATGATTTGTTTGCCGTCTACCATCATTTATGTTGCTTGTCAGTCGCACGCAGGAATGCCGCAGCACACCTCTGCATGTCTTCGCGCGTGACGTTTACTGTGTCGGCGCACGGTTGCGTTGTTGCGTCGTCGTCCATGTCGACTTGTTACACATGGACGGCCGCCGGCCATGTGACATGTCGCCAGCTGCCGATCTACGTCACGACCTCAGCGTGTGTGATGTTCTGTCCTGGAGGCGGTGACTCGCTGGCACGCCAACTGTCGGCTACAGATCTACGTCACCACCTCGCGGTGTGTGGTGTTCTGCCCCGCAGGCGGCGACTCGGAGGCGCGCCAACTGTCAGCTCGCGTTCGCGTGCTCTGCTGGGTGATGACGCAGCCCGCCAACCACAAGAAAAAGGCGCGGCATGTCAAGGCCACGTGGGGACAGCGCTGCAACAAACTCATCTTCGTCAGCTCAAAGGCCGGTCAGTTGTGTGTTCAACTCTCCCTCGTGCTGGCTGTGTTTTGTACGTGTGGATGGTGTACTGGCCTTCTTTCTCCTCTCTTCGGCCTGTAGTCGGTGGGTCCATCTTTTGTGTTCGTTATTAAGCTGGTTGCCTCTTAAGCTGCGGTACTTCCATATCGCTTGCTTCGTCTTTCATTATCTCACGAATCCACTATTGTCATCTATACCTTTCGCTCTAACGATTATTGCTTGCCGCCACTAGCTCTTATCACCTCGCCCAGTTGTTGAGTTCTTCATCGGACATTTACATTTTTTGTTTTGCTCTCGATTTGGCCTCTGGCTGCAGTCAGTTCATTTCCTCGTGCACTCCATATACTTCTGACTGCACTTCCTCAAATTTTTGCTCGTTTGAATCTCTGCGACTCGTCTCCACTTCTGTGCTCTTAGCCGACGGTAATTATATCCCCGGCCCTATTACATCATATATCAGCGGCGCGCTGCCTCCTGCCGTCGTCCATCTGCGGATCCGTCGGCGCCTCTTGTTCCGTGTGGCGGCGAGCCAGCGCGACCCTCGCTGTGTGACCGAGCCTGATCAGAGCGGCACGATCCCCCGCAGCCAGCCAATCAGACGACATTAGCCGGTCACGTGACACTGACCGGGTGGTCATCGGTCCGGCCGGCGGCGGCCGCCTGCTCGTGCCCGCTCGGCAGTCGGCCGAGACCTTGCCGTGCGGCGGGGCGCGGCGAGGCGCGGCGAGGCGGTGGGGAGGGGCGGCGAGGCCGGTCGCCGGCGGCCCGCTCTGCAAGTGCCGGAGACGGCCGGTCTGCCGGCGTTGTCATGGCGACGGGATATCGACTGCCGCCGCGCCGATGCAGCCGGCTCATCTGCGAGCCGGTCGTGTCTGGGCTCGCGGCGCGGCGGCTAGCGACACCGAGAACCCGCTCGGGGGTGGGGAGTGGGGGCAGTTCCGAGGTGGTTCATGTGTTTGGCCACAGGCCAGGTGGATGTGAGGGGACGAGTAGTCCAGGGGTAAGTCGCCCGTCTCGCAATCTAAAGGTTGTGGGTTCAAGTCTCGCCTGTCGCTACTCTTCGCTCGCGACCAATCGGCGTGAGAGGTTGGAGACACTACATGACTCAACTGTCGATGTGTCGTAAAACCAATAACCAACCAACTAGGCGGATGTGACGACAAGAGCCATCCCCCTAACCTCATTTCCCCTTCCAATTTCGGCTCCCGACCGGTCCCCGGCCGTTGGCACGTGCAGGCCAGATTTGCGCGAGAAGGTTGGCCCGGCTGCTCCGGCAGCCATGCCGACAAATTTTGGCGGCAAATGGGCGGCGGATGGCGGCGGAAGCGGGCCGCGGCGTTATCGGCGCGCCGTCGGTCCCGCATCCGGCGTCGAGCTGCCGACGCTGTTGCAGCCGACGACCCGCAGCTCTGGCAACTCGTCTCTCCCGGCCGGCCGCGGACGGCCCCACTGGAAGGCGTGCGGCGTCCCTGGCGCGGCTGCTCCCGTGTCGTGTGGTCCGGAGCCGCCGTGGCGTGTGCTCGGCGGCGCGCGTCGGTCGGCACCTGACACCTGGCACCTCACACCTCACACCTCACACCTCACACCTCACACCTCACACCTCACACCTCACACCTCAACACCTCCCCTACCTCCCACTGCCACCCGCCCGACCGACCGCCCGTCTACCTCGCCCGTCTGACCTCGCCCGTCTGACCTCGCCCGTCTGACCTCGCCCGTCTGACCTCGCCCGTCTGACCTCGCCCGTCTGACCTCGCCCGTCTGACCTCGCCCGTCTGACCTCGCCCGTCTGACCTCGCCCGTCTGACCTCGCCCGTCTGACCTTACCCGTCTGACCTTACCGTCTGACCTCACCCGACGGGACAGCGTGACACTGACACAAGCTCCGCTTCTCGGGCATCTCCGGCGGAAGCTGGATTCATCGCCCCTCCCTTCTGTGTCCTCACGCGAAGCTCGATGCATCCTTCACGAAACATCTTCCAGGATTTGAAGTTTCTCCAGTTACTACCATGATCACCTCCTCGCCAGGCCGGCCGAAAAATCCACCATCGCCGGGTGGGGGAAGATAATCCTTGGAGCCCGACCCCACTAGCTTCTCACCTGCGTAAATTAGGCTAGAATGCAAGACATTGTTCAAAAGCTCTGACTGGGTGCAATGTAACCCGCCGGGGTTGATGCACCCTAAAACTCCAATGATCATCATCAAGAGCTCCTGTCACGGAAGACCCAAAGCGTACCTTGTGTTTGCATTTTAGCCAATAATGAGGTTACCATGGGGTCATATTAGGTCAATATGTTGATTCTCACTGATATGCCTGGAATTAGTTAAACACAATGCAGAGCTTGAATTCCGTCAGCATTATTTTTTTTCTCAAAAACTTACAGATTTGGATTCATCAAGTATTTGGATTCATCATAATAGAAAAGGAGTATTGATAGGGTGAGTCGTGTCGGGTCAGATTCCGGCTCGGTTAGCAGCTTCCCGTGCATGTTAGAAACACGGGGAAGTCATTGGCAAACCATTGCAGCCTATTGCTCATTCTGCAGCTTATTTCTTCATTGTCGGCAATGCTGAGGTCGTCAAAGGTCACAGAAGGTGAATCCAGTGACATGACGTCTTTTTTATCGGAATTGTCTGGAAACATGTATGCATATATCGGGTTCTTTGAACAGTCATTGAGGAAAAATGTGCGTATCTAATGTCAGAAAATCATATGGTACAGCCAGGCACGTCGTATGGTGCTTGATGTTCATGTGTTACAACTGCTCAAAATTTTGTATGTTTGGAATATTGCTGTCTAACGGTCCCAGTCTGTAACCTTTGCTGACCGTGACCTAAAATTTATACCATGCATGCGAACTAGATACATAAGAAGGTACTGAAAGTTTCGTGTCTCTGCATGCACTCATTCTGGTGCTATCCCGGGAACATCTCAGGGGGTGGGTAGGTCTCGAGAGCCCGCCCCCCTGACCGGCGAGGATTAATAAATGTGATACGAGGGAAGATTGGTGGTAAACTGGTTCGTAAGACCGATGGTTTACAGCCACCCGCGATTTGTTGGTTTTCTGGTATTCGAGTATTTGGTTCACAAACGCATTCCCCATCTATGAACAGAGGCGCGCCAAGGTGGAGAGGGCTGAGTGAACACATTTTCGTTTTTCTGTTTCACTTCTCGGGCTGTCGGACGTGGTCAAACATGGCGTTCTAGGAACCCGCCCGCAGAATTTCCGGGTGCGCTCCTGCCTATGACGTACCGCTCGCACCAACTGGTCCTCGCCCTTCCTTGCTGATGTGACCCGACAGTTGACATGCCGTGACGTGACCGCTGCTGACCCAGTATGACCCGGCCAGTGCTGGCCACGTGCCATCTCCTGACCGCTCCTGACCCGGTGTGACCCCGGCCACGTGCCGTGACCGCTCCTGACCCGGTGTGACCCGGCCACGTGCCGTGACCGCTCCTGATCCGGCCAGTGCTGGCCACGTGCCATCTCCTGACCGCTCCTGACCCGGTGTGACCCCGGCCACGTGCCGTGACCGCTCCTGACTCGGTGTGACCCGGCCACGTGCCGTGACCGCTCCTGACCCGGCATGACCCGGTATGACCCGGCCACGTGCCGTGGTGAGCGCCACGCCCCCTCACCTGGACTGTGCTGACCGGACCGTGTGGCGGCCAGACCCGGAGCTGCCGACGGTCGTGCTGCCCGTCGAGGAGGGCCGCAACTTCCTCTGGGCCAAGACCAAGGAGGCGTTCCGCTACGTGTACGAGCACCACCGCGACGAGGCCGACTGGTTCTACAAGGCTGACGACGACACGTGAGTTCTCGCTTTCTGTGTTCCTCTTGAGAAGCTGTCAATGGTGATTTTGTTTTGCTTGTGCTTTCGAATGCTTCTTCCGTTTCTTTTCTATTCAAATCTTCACTTCTCCTCATTGATTTTTCTTCCCGTGAGCGATTTTCTGCGAGTTTCAACTGGCTGCTTTCGTGCTGAGTTCTTAGTATGGTTCGTTGTGGTTGCTGGCGTTTGCCTAGTGCAGGCCGTGTACGACCTTCCTGTTCTGACTCGAATGGTGGCAGTGGCCCGCTATATTTACTATACTATCCAGCCTATGTATATATGTATATACATATATACATATATAATATATATATATATATATATATATATATATATATATATATATGTACATATATATATATATATATATATATATATATATATATATATATATATATATATATATATATATATATATATATATGCCAGGCAACTGCTACTAGCCTGGAGTCTGCAGGGACCCAGGCTAGTAGCAGTTTATTGGTGCATAGCCGGGGAGCGCTGTGAGCACCAGACAGTCAGCGCCGCCCAATGATCGGACGCTATGCAACATAGCTTTAGTTCATTATTTCTGTGTTGCCCAATCATGGATAATCGTTCAATGTTAGCTTCTCTGAGGCTGCTTATCGGAGCTGTAGAATGCATATTCAGCCTGGCATTTGACCGCAACATAAACCCTTAACTGTGATTTAGCTTAGCTGTGTTTAGTTGTGGTTTAGCTGTGACTTAGATTAGACTCGCTAATGTTACGTAGAGTACTTGAGATGAACACAGACTAGAAACGGAACAACTACGTTCGGTTCATTCGTTAGGAGAGGAAAAGTTTTCTTTTGGAAAAGTTTTCTTTTGAAATATCCCATGCTAGAACTCCAATGGGCGTGCAGTACATTTATGCCAACTTGTACTTTGCGTCGGTGACTTATACCTTAAGAGCGACACATTACGAGACAACTTTCTGTCAAACCCATGCGTATTGATTGCTCGACAGCAGCATGCTGGGCACCACTGGCTGCTACATTATTCAAACTATTGGAAGCCTGGTGCCGAATGGGAGTCTACATTGAATGTCAGCGGCGGATGTTCGACTGCCCTGCCACTCAGTGTTTGTCTACCCCTGCGCATGGTTGCCTTGACCCGGGCCCATCCGTAGATTCGATGTGGCTTGATTTGAGTTTGGATCGTATGTGCATTTGGATCGGTTTATTTCCACACGGCAACCAATCTGCGTGAGAGATTGGCGACGCTACATGACTCGGCGGTCGACACGACTTAAAACCAATAACCACCACCACCTTTCCACACGGTCGAAGGTACGTTTGCATCCGTGCACGGGTGCAAACAAGCCACGGCGTTGGCTTGCTTGCACAGTTGACAGCAAAATAACCTTGGAACCGTGGGTTCGGCAGTCGGCAGAGGCTGCTGCGGCTCAGCAGCAAACCGTGGCATGCGGGTTAGTCTATCCTGCCGGTTTTGGGCGAGATTCGGCCGATGTTTATTTGTTTATTGGTTGGTTCACGACACACTTTATGCACAGTCACGGCTAATGGCGCCGCCCACACTGATTCGCCGGTGGGCCGCGGGATTGGGAAATGTCCTGAGTGGCGCTAGAGTCGAACCCGGGACCTTTGGTACCCATAGCCCGACACCTTAACCACTCGGCCATTCCCGCCCCAGATTCGGCCGATGGTGCCCTATCACGGCGATAAGCCTGTCGGCTTACAAACTAATTTGAGCCTTATAGCACGACTGGTCACCCTGCCAGTGGTAACGGTGGCCGTCTGATTTATGCATGTTTGCAGCTGGTCCCACCGAGTAACATACGTTCCAGTCCCAGGCTATATATAGACATAAAAGACATGAAAGATTGGCCCTTCTTGGTTGCACTCTGTACATTGAACCAGTACACTGAACCAGTTGCCCACCAAATATGTCAATCAGCCCTCCCTGTAATACTGAAAAGCAAGCCCTCTATATAGCGATACAGAGGCACTTAGCTCAACGTAAGCAGTGGTGGAACAGGGTGAATGGGCAGCTATGGGAACAGAATGGCGCACAATGGGCAATAACCGTGGATGCAACTTTTTAGCACTTGGTTGCAGACAGGCGCGCACCCAGGATTGTTCCATGGTGGGGGGGGGGGCGGACCGAAAAGGGCACTTGGGCGGCTCCAAAAGGGCACTTTGCGGCCCGGGGCACACTGGAAGGTTTGTTGGCCGGGGGGAGGCGGCGTGAATTTTCCATGCCGCATAGGACAGGAAGGGGCACAGGAGAATGTTATTTTTAGGCCAAAAGGGCAGTTTTGGGCCCAAAGGGCACATAAGGCAGGTGATTTTTGGGCTAAATTTGGGGCATTCCGGCCAAGAGGGCACTTTTCGGTCAAAAGGGCACTTGGCCACAAGGGCACTTTGGTCTCATGGGGGGGGGGGGAGCCGGGCCCCTGGCCCCCCTCCGGTGCGCCACTGGTTGCAGACTACATGCGGTATAGATTTTGCTTAATTTTGAGGATCGAAGAGTATGGAATGAAGATGCACCTGAAATCATTTCGAACGATATAGGGAGCTCAGGTTGCAATATAAGCGATAATTCAAGGCACGATCAGCAGCGTAGCCAAGGGGAGGGGTACGTGAAAGGAGCAGCCGTCCTCGCAGTGGGTCCGAGGGCCCCCCAGTTCATAAGGCAAAATGTTCCTTCAAAAAGCAGGCGCAGATATATAACCGAGGAAAAATTAGCATGCATCTAACAGACTATGTGGAAAGGGCTCCCGAGACTTGAACATACTCACCCTGAGAGCTGAAAAGGGTCGAGAAGACAAGAGAGCTGGAATGCCCATGCCGGCTGTGGGGGACCGTCCCAGATGGAGTAGGCCCCAGGTAAGACATTAGCAGAGCCCTGAGTGTCCCTGAGGAATAAACGTGGCGCCAAAGAGTTAGAGTGTTGACATGATTTTGGGACTTGAACAGGACCCCCAAGAGCTGGAGAGGAATAGTGAGGGCCAATCTCAGAGCTGGAGTGCTCGTGACCTAGATAGGACTATTTAGGACTGTGATGAGCCTCCTAAAAGCGGAAGATGGCCCTGAGTGATGAACAGGACACCCTGAGAGTCAAAGAGAGACCCTGTGGGCTGATAGCTAATACATTTTGAGGAAAAGCGAATGTCGTGGCCTCAGCACTAGAACATCCTCGAAATAAAAAAGCTGTCGATGACTGAGAAGGGCTCCTGGCAGCTTGAGAGGGACCCTGCGGGTTAAGGGACCCGGAGAATTAACCCGCGCCGTCATTCCGGTCAAATCCTGACACCCCGTCTCGGGGGGGGCGGTTGAAGACTCTATCTAAAATCCAAACTAAGCATCGCAGGAAAACGAAGGAGGTGTCATCGGAAAGCGCTCGACGAGTAGGGTCCGGATCCACCCTCCAAAACAATTTTCTCCAAAAGTGACGTCACCATGGGGGCTAGATTTTCACGACTTTTCACGACTTGCATTATGTTTTGGGGATATATGGAAAAGCAAAATTTATTTTGAATGAGAAAAGGACAGCGAAATCGACCAGGGCTATACTTTTTTGCCCCGCAAATTTTTCTCAAAATTTCAAAATTTTGAGTTCAAGTTTTCTTTAATTTTCCTTTTCCAATGGGTAGAACAGACCGAGAAACGTTGTTGGAAGTTCACTTGCTAATAATAAATGCTTACTTTAGCCAGAATCATGTATTTTAATTGCAATCTGGCAAATACGCAAAATTTATATGTAGTCAAAAACTAAACAAATGAAAAATTCCACTGGTACGTTTTGTTGAATCCGTAAAGATAAGCAAATGCTGAAAGTTTCATTAAAATATCTATCTATTAAAGCGTGACGACTGGTTGAACTTTTTTGGAGGTGACGTCACTTGACCTTGACTAACTCGTTGACCCTAGATGATCTGACCTAAAAATTTTGAATCGGCATGTCAAATTGACGTGGGAAAAGGTATCCCAAATTTGGGCGCGCTGCCGCGCGCCGTTCATCCGCTATTCGCGAAAAACCTGAGGGGGGTGCGGTTGAAGACCCCCCCGAGACGGGACGAGTTAAGACGAGTCCGTAAGGTTAGCGATTGTTGTGAGGAATACTGAGAACCTGCCTCATAGCTAGCAGACCCTTGAAGATAGAAATGCCGTCGACGATTAGGAAGGACCCCGAGCAGCTGGAGATGATCCCCGACGATTGAAAGGGGTTACTGAGCACTAGAGAGGGCTGAACTGGGAGTGGGAAGCGTGTACAAGGCGCACAGGGACTCCCACCCCATTGGCGAGTGTGATGGGGTCCTCCAGGCGACTGCCCTGAGGGGAAAAATATACCAGAGTACCAGAGGAAATATGAAGACACATCTAATGAGACGCGGCCTTTAATGGACGAGGAAGGTCCGCTGAGATATTAATAAGTTCCATGTTGACTGGCGATTGTTCTGAGGAGTATTGGGATTTAGCCTCAGAGCTAGAATGTTCTGGAAACTACAAGAGCCGTCGATAGCTTGGAAGGGCTCCTAACAGGTAGGGAGGGCCTATGAGGGCTAACAGAGCCCCTTGAGAGCGAAAGGGAGTCCCCAAGGCTAGCGATGCTTGCGAGGAATACTGATGGACCGCGTCAGAGCTAGAAAGCCTTTGAAGCTAGAATGACTGTCAAGGACTGGGAAGGGCCCCTAACAGCTGAAGAGGGTCACTGGTAATTTAAAATGGTCACTGAGCGCTAGAGACGACTGAACTTGGACATCCAAGAGGCTTAGAAGGACCCTTATGAGAAGAACAAAGCCCCCTGTGATCAAAAGGGAGTTTATAAGGTCTAGCGATGACTGTCAGGAATGCTAAGGGCCACTGTCGCAGCTAAACTGGCCTTGATAACCCGAGAGACTGTCGATGAGTTGGGAGTGCCCCTGGGGGCTAGAGCGGACCGGACTGGATGCTCCTGAGGCGTTGGAGGAACAATGAGGGATGAACAAAACAACCTAAGAGCAAAGGTGAGTTCCGAAAGCCGGCGATGGCTGCTAGAATGTATGCTGTTTGTCTCGGAGCTGCAGGATCCCCCTGAAAGCTAGACAGGTTTCTCAATTGTTCAGAATGGCCCGTGCAAGATGGAGCAGGCCCATGACATATGAATAAGTCCTCTGAGAGCCAGATAAGATTGGACCCGGATGTTCCTGAGCATTGGGATGGGCACCTGAGGGATCGAGGCCCGCTGAGAGCTAAGGGAGTCCTTGAGTACTGACGATGGGTGCGAGGAATACTCAGGGTCAGCCTCAGAGATAAGATATCTTTGAGAGCAGTAAGTGCTGCCGCCGTCTGTGTGTGTGTGGCGCTGCTCCCCCTGTGTCGGCAGTCTGTGGTCGGTACGTCTGTAGTCTTTTGTGTGTCCTGTAGTCTGTGGTCGGTCTTGTAGTCTGTGGTGGTCGTCTGTAGTCTGTGGTCGGTGCGTCTGTAGTCTGTGGTCGGTGCGTCTGTAGTCTGTGGTCGGTGCGCCTGTAGTCTGTGGTCGGTCCGTCTGTGGTCTGTGATTGGTCCGTTTGTAGTCTGTGGTCGGTGCGTCTGTAGTCTGTGGTCGGTGCGTCTGTAGTCTGTGGTCGGTGGGTCGGTAATTGTGCCGCGCTGTTCTCCCTGTGTCGGCAGTCTGTGGTCGGTCCGTCTGTAGTCTGTGGTTGGTGCGTCTGTAGTCTGTGGTCGGTGGGTCGGTAATTGTGCCGCGCTGTTCTCCCTGTGTCGGCAGGCCTGATCGCTATTGATCGGCGTCGCGACTCCCCTTTGAAGCGTCGTCGCTCCCTCCCGACGACGGTCACCGGCCTCGTTCGCTCACCTCAGCCTGACAGGGGACATGCGGTGGTGCTCTGGCTAGCTCTCGAACGGCGCGGAGCACGGCGCCCAGGTTCTGGTCGGCTGTTGAGCGTCTCGAGGCACTGGGGGACTTCTCACAGTATAGATTTCCATCGTGAACGACATCAAGAGACTTCAGTGTTTTCTGTACGCCATAGTGTTATATTTGCACACCCCGCTTATGCAGCCTTAAAAACAGCATGGTGTGTGTGATAAGTTTGTTGTTTTATTCTATACTCTGATGCTTGGTCCTGCTGTGCGTGCGGTCCCGTACTGTTCCAGGGGCCCGCTGTGTGAGGTCCTGTCATTTAGCCCCGCTGATTGTGCTGCCCCCCAGTGGGGGGGGGGGCGTCGGTAGCTCAGTGGTTAAGCTGTTCGTCTGACAGCCAGAGGTACGGGGTTCAATTCTCCGCGACACCCGCCCTTCCTGCCAGGGTGAGAGGCAGGTGACGCCACATGGCCTCAGCTGCCGAGTGCGTCGTAAAGCCACAATCCAATCCAATCCTCCCCCTAGTGGGGTGATCGCGGCCCTATTGTGTGCTAACTGGCAACGCTCGCACCAAAATATCGGCGAGGAGCCGTCACCAGCCGGTCGCCCGCACGCACTCCCACACTGCCCGGGGCGGCCGACGGCTGGCGACTGTCTGTGGCGACCGGTGGCCCGCGTACTGGTGGTGCTGATGGCGGCCGCCCCGCCTGCCCCGACCTGACTCGGCCTGACCCGGCATAACCTGGCCTGACGCGGCCTAACTCGGCCAGACTCGGTCTGACGCGGCCTAACTCGGCCAGACTCGGCCTGACCCGGCCTGACCTGGCCTGACGCGGCCTAACTCGGCCAGACTCGGCCTGACGCGGCCTAACTCGGCCAGACTTGTCCTGACCCGGCCTAACCCGCCCGACTCGGGATAACCTGGCCTAACCCGGTCCAACTCAGTCTAACTCGGTCTAACTCGAACTGACCTGGCCTTACTCAGCTTGGCCTGGCCTGACCAGGCCTGGCCCGGCCTGACCCGGCCTAACTCGGCCTCACGTTCGACAGCACCGCTAGGTAGCCATGCATTTTTATGGGAAAGCGAATCGGCTCATGTACGTCCGATGCCATTCGTGGATGGCTATTTACGTTATTGCTATGGGTGTATGCGCTGGCATGCAGTGCGCGTTGGAGTGTATGTTGAAATGCGTTTTGGAGTGGATGTGGAAGTGCGTGATGGAGTGCATGTTGAAGTGCGTGCTGGCGGTGTGGTGTCTACAATGCTCCCAGTTTGTGGGCGTACAGATAGCAACATAGCAGTTGGAGAAGTTCTGGGTGTTTGTCACCTAGAAACGATGGAAGTAAGAAGACGATACCCTCTTTTTCGCAGAAGGCCACAAGTGGTTGTTTTTGTGCGTCAAAACTACTACAGTTTAACAGGATGTGACCTATGCTTAATGTGGTGTTGCAGGTGTCGCAGTGAGGTGTTGTACAATGGTCATCCTCTCGTTGAGGTTGTGTTAGTTGTATACAACTAGTTCAAAGTCTGATGAGAATGGCTTCCTTTTGGCGGTATGATTGGTTTCATTGTTCCATGTGCTTAGCGTTGGTTTCATGGTGTGGGTATAGTTGGAGCGGTGAGGTTTATAGTTGTGTTGTGTCCATGTGTCCTGGTGATACGCATGCGGCGTTGTAGGAGTGCTTTGCGATCGTCTACCGAACATTCCATGTGGGTATAAGTGGTCGATGCTGAGGCTTGCTTTATCAGCCCGTCTACTTGTTTGTTTCCTTGGTGTTGACGTGACCCGGAATCCAGAGGAAGGAAAATTTGTTTACGTTGCAGGCCACGGCTCGTTGGATTTGATCGATGACTGGGTGTGGGCAGTCGTGTGTGTTGTAATTGACTGAAGGACTGATTTGGAATCTGAACGAATTACTACGTTGCTCGTTTTGCGCCTCTTTAGAGTGGAGATAACGGTCAGAATGGCCAGAGCTTCAGCGGAGTAGATGAACAAGTTGTCCGGTAGACGTTTGGAAAGCCTATGGCCTGGTCCAGTGATGCCGATGCCTACTTTGACCTCGTGTTTTTGAATACGAGTGTTTTGTGATTGTTGAGATCGGCGAATTTGTTGAAGGTGCTAAGAATTTCCGCCGATGTCTGATTTATTTTTCGAGAGCAAATACTCTACCTTTGGCTGTGGGCCCAGAATGGCCTAGTAGGCGGTCGAGCTGCAGTGTTTGGCATTGTGAGGTTAAAGTATGAAAAGCCGTGACAATTTGAACACCAAATGGTGGGAGTTCGCGCCCAAGCCTGCTCCTGTTGTCTCTGTCAGTCTGAAAGCATGACCGTGTCGGATGATCTTCAATGGACTGGATTTTCATGTTGTAGCGGCACAGTTGTTGGGCACGATAGCTGAAGGCCAGACACAGCAAGACCGGTACCGCGACGTGGCGCCTGGCGCGATTTTTGGTGTCCAAGCTGACAGAGCCGACTGACCGTCGCGCCGCACTGCGTCGACGTTCGCTCGCGGTCCGAGACCCGCCGGGGGTGTCACATTTCTGTGCCGTGACGCCGGATACGCCGGGGCGGTGAACGTGCGGTCGAATTTCAGCACCTCTGTGCTCGGCTGCCCGCGCCCGCCACTGCCATCTGTCGGCGGCCCTTGGGGATATCTTGGGGAATTGTTTGAATTTAACAGAAATTATGCACTTAGAGGTCATCAATTCAAAATTCAAAATTAACCGGAGCTGGACAAGGTTCAGACAGTCTTTCTTCACCAACAGGGTAGTAGGACACTGGAACCAGCTTCCAGAAACCATTGTCAGGAGCAGCACATTGAACATCTTAAAAACAGGATAGACAATTATTATAAGAATAGAGGGCTTCCTTTTCAGTATTCCGAGGAGGGCTGATCAACGGATTTGGTGGGCAACTGGTTGAGTGTACAGAGTGCAACCAAGAAGGACCCTTGTGGTTCATAGTTGCATTAATCTTTTATGTCTTTATGTCTTTATGCCTGCCAACTGCGACTGGTGGCCCGGCTCGGAGCCGGGCGGCGGGCCACAGCTGCGCGATTTCTCTCGTGTCATTGTTTGCACCCTGTTCGTCTGTGTCGGCGAGTATTGTGCCGGCACTCGGAGCGGTCCCGAGCAGCTGGCGAAAGGAGGGCAGCCCTGCACAGCCGGGCGAACATGTTGGCGGCGTGGTGGGGAGCCGACACTCGCTGTCAGACAATGCTTGCCAGCTGGGTGTGCTGGTAGTAGGATTGAGGCTTCTTTGGTCTGCCGTGTCCCGTGAATCAAGGCGCAGGAAGCGATAATGTCGAGCGGCTGCATCCGCCGCACCGGTGTAACTCCACACTGAGCCGTTTATCGCCCAAACACCGTGTTATCGTAGTCTGCCGTTGACCGGATCCAGTAGGAAAATGGTCAGGCAATGACCATCCAGCATGTATTTGAGAAATAAAAACAGATGAGACGGATGACTGGGACTTCGTCTCACTTTGAGATCGATTGGGGTGTCTTAATGAGTTGGTTGATAGGTTTATGCTGAGGAGCAGGTCACAGAAGAGGGGCTGCGATGTGTTATGATGGGTGTATGATGCGGATGCGCGCCAGCCCGATAGTTCAGTTGGTTGGATCGTCGGGTTGCATTGGCCTCCTCGTCCTGACGAGACAGGGTTCGCATAGTCCCGGCTGGAAGGGTCAGCTGGCAACTGGTCCGGTAGGGCTGGAGACGCGATGCCGGGGCGGCCGTGCTAGGGCGTTGACGGTACGTTAAGGTGGTGACGTCATTGATGGTGGGCCGGGGCTCACGCAATACGTTCCGCTTGACATAGGAACATGGTCCATACAGCCTCCCCAGCAAGCAGTCGGACTACATTTCTGTAAAAAAAGAAGCATGTTGATGACGCCGGCCGGTAGCTAGTGCTGGAGTGCAATGCTGTACTTGGTGGACGCGTAGTCCAGGGGTAAGTTGCTCGTCACACAATCAAAAAGTTGTGGGTTCGAGTCTCACCTGTCGCTACTCTTCGCCCGCGACCAATCGGCGTGAGAGATTGGCGACGCTACATGACTCAGCGGTCGATGTGTCGTAAAACCAATAACCAACCAATGGTGTACTTGGTGATGAAAACGCGTTGTCTACTCCAGTCAATAGCTGGCGTCAGTGTGTCTTTAGCAGCGCTTTAATAGAGGACACGCTATTTCTCCCAACCAGCACCTAGAGCTGGCGTCCTACCAGATATTCGATGACGGACAATACGCTATTTACCTCAGTCGGTGACAAGGGCCAATCATCAGGTGCCCGGCGATGGCGAGCATGCCGTTTACCATAGTCCGGCGCTGAATCATCGAGCGCCCAGTGGCGGAGAGCATGGTGTTTACCGCAGCCTGTAGCTAGAGCTGGCGTGTGACCAGGTACCCTGTGGCAGCATGCTATCTTCACCAGTCGATAGCTGCTGCTGTATCATCAGGTGCCCAGTGACGGAGAGCATGGTGTTTACCGCAGCCTGTAGCTAGAGCTGGCGTGTGACCAGGTACCCTGTGGCAGCATGCTATCTTCCCCAGTCGATAGCTGCTGCTGTATCATCAGGTGCCCAGTGACGGAGAGCATGGTGTTTACCGCAGCCTGTAGCTAGAGCTGGCGTGTGACCAGGTACCCTGTGGCAGCATGCTATCTTCCACCAGTCGATAGCCGCTGCTGTATCATCAGGTGCCCAGTGACGGAGAGCATGGTGTTTACCGCAGCCTGTAGCTAGAGCTGGCGTGTGACCAGGTACCCTGTGGCAGCACGTTATCTTCACCAGTCGATAGCCGCTGCTGTATCATCAGGTGCCCAGTGACGGAGAGCATGGTGTTTACCGCAGCCTGTAGCTAGAGCTGGCGTGTGACCAGGTACCCTGTGGCAGCATGCTATCTTCACCAGTCGATAGCTGCTGCTGTATCATCAGGTGCCCAGTGACGGAGAGCATGGTGTTTACCGCAGCCTGTAGCTAGAGCTGGCGTGTGACCAGGTACCCTGTGGCAGCATGCTATCTTCACCAGTCGATAGCTGCTGCTGTATCATCAGGTGCCCAGTGACGGAGAGCATGGTGTTTACCGCAGCCTGTAGCTAGAGCTGGCGTGTGACCAGGTACCCTGTGGCAGCATGCTATCTTCACCAGTCGATAGCCGCTGCTGTATCATCAGGTGCCCAGTGACGGAGAGCATGGTGTTTACCGCAGCCTGTAGCTAGAGCTGGCGTGTGACCAGGTACCCTGTGGCAGCATGCTATCTTCACCAGTCGATAGCTGCTGCTGTATCATCAGGTGCCCAGTGACGGAGAGCATGGTGTTTACCGCAGCCTGTAGCTAGAGCTGGCGTGTGACCAGGTACCCTGTGGCAGCATGCTATCTTCACCAGTCGATAGCTGCTGCTGTATCATCAGGTGCCCAGTGACGGAGAGCATGGTGTTTACCGCAGCCTGTAGCTAGAGCTGGCGTGTGACCAGGTACCCTGTGGCAGCATGCTATCTTCACCAGTCGATAGCTGCTGCTGTATCATCAGGTGCCCAGTGACGGAGAGCATGGTGTTTACCGCAGCCTGTAGCTAGAGCTGGCGTGTGACCAGGTACCCTGTGGCAGCATGCTATCTTCACCAGTCGATAGCCGCTGCTGTATCATCAGGTGCCCAGTGACGGAGAGCATGGTGTTTACCGCAGCCTGTAGCTAGAGCTGGCGTGTGACCAGGTACCCTGTGGCAGCATGCTATCTTCACCAGTCGATAGCTGCTGCTGTATCATCAGGTGCCCAGTGACGGAGAGCATGGTGTTTACCGCAGCCTGTAGCTAGAGCTGGCGTGTGACCAGGTACCCTGTGGCAGCATGCTATCTTCACCAGTCGATAGCTGCTGCTGTATCATCAGGTGCCCAGTGACGGAGAGCATGGTGTTTACCGCAGCCTGTAGCTAGAGCTGGCGTGTGACCAGGTACCCTGTGGCAGCATGCTATCTTCACCAGTCGATAGCTGCTGCTGTATCATCAGGTGCCCAGTGACGGAGAGCATGGTGTTTACCGCAGCCTGTAGCTAGAGCTGGCGTGTGACCAGGTACCCTGTGGCAGCATGCTATCTTCACCAGTCGATAGCTGCTGCTGTATCATCAGGTGCCCAGTGACGGAGAGCATGGTGTTTACCGCAGCCTGTAGCTAGAGCTGGCGTGTGACCAGGTACCCTGTGGCAGCATGCTATCTTCACCAGTCGATAGCTGCTGCTGTATCATCAGGTGCCCAGTGACGGAGAGCATGGTGTTTACCGCAGCCTGTAGCTAGAGCTGGCGTGTGACCAGGTACCCTGTGGCAGCATGCTATCTTCACCAGTCGATAGCCGCTGCTGTATCATCAGGTGCCCAGTGATGGAGAGCATGGTGTTTACCGCAGCCTGTAGCTAGAGCTGGCGTGTGACCAGGTACCCTGTGGCAGCATGCTATCTTCACCAGTCGATAGCCGCTGCTGTATCATCAGGTGCCCAGTGACGGAGAGCATGGTGTTTACCGCAGCCTGTAGCTAGAGCTGGCGTGTGACCAGGTACCCTGTGGCAGCATGCTATCTTCACCAGTCGATAGCTGCTGCTGTATCATCAGGTGCCCAGTGACGGAGAGCATGGTGTTTACCGCAGCCTGTAGCTAGAGCTGGCGTGTGACCAGGTACCCTGTGGGAGCACGCTATCTTCACCAGTCGATAGCCTGCTGCTGTATCATCAGGTGCCCAGTGACGGAGAGCATGGTGTTTACCGCAGCCTGTAGCTAGAGCTGGCGTGTGACCAGGTACCCTGTGGCAGCATGCTATCTTCACCAGTCGATAGCCGCTGCTGTATCATCAGGTGCCCAGTGACGGAGAGCATGGTGTTTACCGCAGCCTGTAGCTAGAGCTGGCGTGTGACCAGGTACCCTGTGGCAGCATGCTATCTTCACCAGTCGATAGCCGCTGCTGTATCATCAGGTGCCCAGTGACGGAGAGCATGGTGTTTACCGCAGCCTGTAGCTAGAGCTGGCGTGTGACCAGGTACCCTGTGGCAGCATGCTATCTTCACCAGTCGATAGCTGCTGCTGTATCATCAGGTGCCCAGTGACGGAGAGCATGGTGTTTACCGCAGCCTGTAGCTAGAGCTGGCGTGTGACCAGGTACCCTGTGGCAGCATGCTATCTTCACCAGTCGATAGCTGCTGCTGTATCATCAGGTGCCCAGTGACGGAGAGCATGGTGTTTACCGCAGCCTGTAGCTAGAGCTGGCGTGTGACCAGGTACCCTGTGGCAGCATGCTATCTTCACCAGTCGATAGCCGCTGCTGTATCATCAGGTGCCCAGTGACGGAGAGCATGGTGTTTACCGCAGCCTGTAGCTAGAGCTGGCGTGTGACCAGGTACCCTGTGGCAGCATGCTATCTTCACCAGTCGATAGCCGCTGCTGTATCATCAGGTGCCCAGTGACGGAGAGCATGGTGTTTACCGCAGCCTGTAGCTAGAGCTGGCGTGTGACCAGGTACCCTGTGGCAGCATGCTATCTTCCACCAGTCGATAGCTGCTGCTGTATCATCAGGTGCCCAGTGACGGAGAGCATGGTGTTTACCGCAGCCTGTAGCTAGAGCTGGCGTGTGACCAGGTACCCTGTGGCAGCATGCTATCTTCACCAGTCGATAGCTGCTGCTGTATCATCAGGTGCCCAGTGACGGAGAGCATGGTGTTTACCGCAGCCTGTAGCTAGAGCTGGCGTGTGACCAGGTACCCTGTGGCAGCATGCTATCTTCACCAGTCGATAGCCGCTGCTGTATCATCAGGTGCCCAGTGACGGAGAGCATGGTGTTTACCGCAGCCTGTAGCTAGAGCTGGCGTGTGACCAGGTACCCTGTGGCAGCATGCTATCTTCACCAGTCGATAGCTGCTGCTGTATCATCAGGTGCCCAGTGACGGAGAGCATGGTGTTTACCGCAGCCTGTAGCTAGAGCTGGCGTGTGACCAGGTACCCTGTGGCAGCATGCTATCTTCACCAGTCGATAGCCTGCTGCTGTATCATCAGGTGCCCAGTGACGGAGAGCATGGTGTTTACCGCAGCCTGTAGCTAGAGCTGGCGTGTGACCAGGTACCCTGTGGCAGCATGCTATCTTCACCAGTCGATAGCTGCTGCTGTATCATCAGGTGCCCAGTGACGGAGAGCATGGTGTTTACCGCAGCCTGTAGCTAGAGCTGGCGTGTGACCAGGTACCCTGTGGCAGCATGCTATCTTCACCAGTCGATAGCCGCTGCTGTATCATCAGGTGCCCAGTGACGGAGAGCATGGTGTTTACCGCAGCCTGTAGCTAGAGCTGGCGTGTGACCAGGTACCCTGTGGCAGCATGCTATCTTCACCAGTCGATAGCTGCTGCTGTATCATCAGGTGCCCAGTGACGGAGAGCATGGTGTTTACCGCAGCCTGTAGCTAGAGCTGGCGTGTGACCAGGTACCCTGTGGCAGCATGCTATCTTCACCAGTCGATAGCCGCTGCTGTATCATCAGGTGCCCAGTGACGGAGAGCATGGTGTTTACCGCAGCCTGTAGCTAGAGCTGGCGTGTGACCAGGTACCCTGTGGCAGCATGCTATCTTCACCAGTCGATAGCTGCTGCTGTATCATCAGGTGCCCAGTGACGGAGAGCATGGTGTTTACCGCAGCCTGTAGCTAGAGCTGGCGTGTGACCAGGTACCCTGTGGCAGCATGCTATCTTCACCAGTCGATAGCCGCTGCTGTATCATCAGGTGCCCAGTGACGGAGAGCATGGTGTTTACCGCAGCCTGTAGCTAGAGCTGGCGTGTGACCAGGTACCCTGTGGCAGCATGCTATCTTCACCAGTCGATAGCTGCTGCTGTATCATCAGGTGCCCAGTGACGGAGAGCATGGTGTTTACCGCAGCCTGTAGCTAGAGCTGGCGTGTGACCAGGTACCCTGTGGCAGCATGCTATCTTCACCAGTCGATAGCTGCTGCTGTATCATCAGGTGCCCAGTGACGGAGAGCATGGTGTTTACCGCAGCCTGTAGCTAGAGCTGGCGTGTGACCAGGTACCCTGTGGCAGCATGCTATCTTCACCAGTCGATAGCTGCTGCTGTATCATCAGGTGCCCAGTGACGGAGAGCATGGTGTTTACCGCAGCCTGTAGCTAGAGCTGGCGTGTGACCAGGTACCCTGTGGCAGCATGCTATCTTCACCAGTCGATAGCCGCTGCTGTATCATCAGGTGCCCAGTGACGGAGAGAATGGTCTTTACCGCAGCCTGTAGCTAGAGCTGGCGTGTGACCAGGTACCCTGTGGCAGCACGCTTTCTTCAGGCCAGTCGATAGCTGCTGCTGTATCATCAGGTGCCCAGTGACGGAGAGCATGGTGTTTACCGCAGCCTGTAGCTAGAGCTGGCGTGTGACCAGGTACCCTGTGGCAGCATGCTATCTTCACCAGTCGATAGCCGCTGCTGTATCATCAGGTGCCCAGTGACGGAGAGCATGGTGTTTACCGCAGCCTGTAGCTAGAGCTGGCGTGTGACCAGGTACCCTGTGGCAGCATGCTATCTTCACCAGTCGATAGCTGCTGCTGTATCATCAGGTGCCCAGTGACGGAGAGCATGGTGTTTACCGCAGCCTGTAGCTAGAGCTGGCGTGTGACCAGGTACCCTGTGGCAGCATGCTATCTTCACCAGTCGATAGCCGCTGCTGTATCATCAGGTGCCCAGTGGCGGAGAGCATGGTGTTTACCGCAGCCTGTAGCTAGAGCTGGCGTGTGACCAGGTACCCTGTGGCAGCATGCTATCTTCACCAGTCGATAGCCGCTGCTGTATCATCAGGTGCCCAGTGACGGAGAGCATGGTGTTTACCGCAGCCTGTAGCTAGAGCTGGCGTGTGACCAGGTACCCTGTGGCAGCATGCTATCTTCACCAGTCGATAGCTGCTGCTGTATCATCAGGTGCCCAGTGACGGAGAGCATGGTGTTTACCGCAGCCTGTAGCTAGAGCTGGCGTGTGACCAGGTACCCTGTGGCAGCATGCTATCTTCACCAGTCGATAGCTGCTGCTGTATCATCAGGTGCCCAGTGACGGAGAGCATGGTGTTTACCGCAGCCTGTAGCTAGAGCTGGCGTGTGACCAGGTACCCTGTGGCAGCATGCTATCTTCCCCAGTCGATAGCCGCTGCTGTATCATCAGGTGCCCAGTGACGGAGAGCATGGTGTTTACCGCAGCCTGTAGCTAGAGCTGGCGTGTGACCAGGTACCCTGTGGGAGCACGTTATCTTCACCAGTCGATAGCTGCTGCTGTATCATCAGGTGCCCAGTGACGGAGAGCATGGTGTTTACCGCAGCCTGTAGCTAGAGCTGGCGTGTGACCAGGTACCCTGTGGGAGCATGCTATCTTCACCAGTCGATAGCTGCTGCTGTATCATCAGGTGCCCAGTGACGGAGAGCGTGCCACTTACCCCGGCCTGTAACCGGAGCTGGCGTGTCGTCAGGTACCCCGTGGGAGCACGCTATCTGCCCCAGTCAGTGGCCAGTGCTGCATCATCAGGTGCCCGATAGTCTTATCAGGTGCCCGGTGGTGCTGTTTCATCAGGAGAGCGTGCGACTTACCCCGGTCTGTAACCGGAGCTGACGTGTCGCCAGGTACGCCGTGATGGAGAACATGCGTTTTCTGCTGGAGCCGTACGCGCCCAGTTCCGCCATCTACTTCGGCTGCAAGTTCAAGCCGTTCACCAAGCAGGGATACATGAGCGGCGGAGCAGGCGAGTTTCGTCCGTGTGGCGTGGTGTTTATAGCGTGGACGGGTCCGCTTTTCGTGTGCAGTCCTCGATGGTGTGGTGTGGCGTGGTGTTTATAGCGTGGACGGGTCCGCTTTTCGTGTGCAGTCCTCGATGGTGTGGTGTGGCGTGGTGTTTATAGCGTGGACGGGTCCGCTTTTCGTGTGCAGTCCTGATGTGGTGTGTGGTGTGGGTGGTGTTTATGGTGGTCCTCGATGGTGTGGTGTGGCGTGGTGTTTATAGTGTGGACGGGTCGCTTTTCGTGTGCAGTCCTCGATGGTGTGGTGTGGTGTGGTGTTTATAGCGTGGACGGGTCCGCTTTTCGTGTGCAGTCCTCGATGGTGTGGTGTGGCGTGGTGTTTATAGCGTGGACGGGTCCGCTTTTCGTGTGCAGTCCTCGATGGTGTGGTGTGGTGTGGTGTTTATAGCACGGACGTGGCCATCTCTCGTGTACCGTCCTCGATAGTTTCGCTAATAGGATATCGCATAGATCATGTAGTGTGGATGGCGTTAAACAGGCGTGGAACTGTGCACCTTTGTGCCTCCAGTGCAACAACAATAGTTTCTACATGTAACACAAGGAGCACGGTGATGTCTGGAAGGAATGCACTTGAGATTGGGTTCGTCAATATCAATAATTTTTGGGAGTCTATCCATGCTGTTAATGCCAAAGCGGTGCACAGAGAGCAGTGGGCAGCTGTGATCTGATTACACTTAATGATCGCCACTGAACACATGTCGATATCGTGCGACTGATGGCTTTATCTCGGTGCACCACGAAGGCAATGTCGTGTCTACTGTTAAGCAATACTTGTGCTCAGGCAATGGATACTTCTCTGATTCCGGATATTATGTACATCTTAGAAGACGTACGCGAACATCTCGGTTAATCCATACTTCCCACGACCCAGACGCGACCCGCATTACTGATCTGACCCACAGTTCTGACCCGACCCACTTTCCTGACCGAACCAGCCGGGGCCCGGCCCGCAGTCACGACCTGACCCGTAGTCCAAACTCGACCCACAGTCCAATCCCGACCCACAGTCTAAACCTGGCTTACAGTCCAAACCCGACCCATAGGCCAAACACGACCCACATTCTTATCTCGACTCACAGTCCTCACCTAACCCCCAGTCATAACCCCCATAGTCCCTACCGAACCCACGGTCCAAACTCGACCCTCAGTCATGACCCGACCTGCAGTCCTGATCCGACCTGCAGTCCTGATCCGACCTGCAGTCCTGATCCGACCTGCAGTCCTGATCCGACCTGCAGTCCTGATCTGACCCACAGTCCTGATCTGGCCCAAGTCTTGGCCCGACCTGCAGTCCTGATCCGACCTGCAGTTTTGACCTGGCCTACCGTCCTGACCCGACCTGCAGTCCTGACCCGACCTGCAGTCCTGACCAGGCACATAGTTCTGACCCGGCGTAGTCCTGATCCTACCTGCAGCTCCGACTCGGCCCGTAGTTCTTTCCCGACCCAGTTCAAATCCCACCCACAGTTCTGACTCCACCCACGGTCTTGACCCCACCCACAGTCCTGACCGCACCCACAGCCCTGACCGCACCCGCAGTCCTGACCCGATGGACTGCGGCCGTTCGGCTCTGTTATGACCTGACCAGTGCTCCTCCGGCATCACGTGGTGTGGCGTGCCTGTGGGTAACACGCGTCTGTGGCCATCAACTATTAATGGCCGGGGCTCGCGACTGTCAACACCGCGCGTGGGTGCGTGTTTGTACTGCGCGGAGCTGGGTACTGCACTGCAGGTGACGCGACCGAGTGTGTGCGTGCGTGTGTTTGTGTGAGTGTGTGTGTGTGTTTGTGTGTGTGTACAGCGCGTAGCTGGATACCGCACTGAATGTAACGCGCGGCCGAGTGTGTGCGTGCGTGTGTCGTGTGGTAAGGTGTGGTATTTGTGTGTCGTTGTGTGGTAAGGTGTGGTATTCGTGTGTCATTGTGTGGTAAGGTGTGGTATTCGTGTGTCGTTGTGTGGTAAGGTGTGGTATTCGTGTGTCGTTGTGTGGTAAGGTGTGGTATTCGTGTGTCATTGTGTGGTAAGGTGTGGTATTCGTGTGTCGTTGTGTGGTAAGGTGTGGTATTCGTGTGTCGTTGTGTGGTAAGGTGTGGTATTCGTGTGTCGTTGTGTGGTAAGGTGTGGTATTCGTGTGTCATTGTGTGGTAAGGTGTGGTATTCGTGTGTCATTGTGTGGTAAGGTGTGGTATTCGTGTGTCATTGTGTGGTAAGGTGTGGTATTCGTGTGTCATTGTGTGGTAAGGTGTGGTATTCGTGTGTCATTGTGTGGTAAGGTGTGGTATTCGTGTGTCATTGTGTGGTAAGGTGTGGTATTCGTGTGTCATTGTGTGGTAAGGTGTGGTATTCGTGTGTCGATGTGTGGTAAGGTGTGGTATTCGTGTGTCGTTGTGTGGTTTGTGGTAGGTGTGGTATTGTGTGTCATTGTGTGGTAAGGTGTGGTATTCGTGTGTCGTTGTGTGGTAAGGTGTGGTATTCGTGTGTCATTGTGTGGTAAGGTGTGGTATTCGTGTGTCATTGTGTGGTAAGGTGTGGTGTTCGATGTGAGCGGTGGCACGCATCTTTCGCGCGGCTAACCGGTGCGTGGCCGGCCGCGCCGCAGGCTACGTTCTCAGCAAGGAGGCTCTGCGGCGTCTGGTGACGGTCGGCCTGAAGGACCCCAAGAAGTGCAGGCAGGACCACGGCGGCGCCGAGGACGTTGAGATGGGTACGCGCGCGTGAGAGGTCGATGGGGATGCGTGGGGGTGGGGTGGGGATGGGGAGTGGGGGCTGGATACTCTGGTGCGAGATCAGCTAATTCGCTTCACTGCTTCGTCGTGCATGTTGACGGCTAGCATCGCCCAGCTGTTGCGTGACACTGGGGAGGCGAGAGAGATGGACACGTTTGCTGGGACAGCATTGTTGGCACCATTGTTTGTCTTTCCAAGTCGGATGAGCCTAAATTGTATTCCCGTAGGACCCTTGTGAAATATCTGCTGTTATTTTCTAGCTGTTTATCGCGCGTGTTCAATATCATGTGTGTATTTCGAAGCTAACGATGATAGCCCGCTTTCACGCCTAGGGATATTGGATAATTATCGAAACAAGGTTTGTGTGCGCTAGGACATGTTATTAGGGAGGCTCTGATTAGCGAAGGTCCGTGCGACTAACTACCGGTGGTTGTTATCGCATCGGTTGTTTATCCACACGCGACCCGCCTGGGGTAGACACTCTGAAGTCGTTCCAGCATGTCGAGCAGGGTTTCCAGGCACGAAAACTAATTCTATAAAATCAGGCCATGTTGACCAAAAGAGCAAATTGGGAACGTGCAGGCGAAACATCACCGCGGATGGCAGGACAAAGTTCGGCGTGTTTGTACACCCGCGATTCGATGCCACCGCCACCCGCGGCCGGCACAGGTGTTGCGCTGCTTTGTGCCGACGTCTCCACAGCAGTGGAAATGTCTGCGGGCTTTGTGCGGCGGCGCGTGTGTTATCTATGCGCTGCTTTGTGCCGACGTCTCCACAGCAGCGGAAATGTCTGCGGGCTTTGTGCGGCGGCGCGTGTGTTATCTATTGTTCGCTCCGACAGGGAAGTGTCTGGAGAGGCTGAACGTGACGGCCGGCGACAGCCGGGACAGCGAGGGCCGCTACCGCTTCTTCCCCTTCACGCCCGAGAGCCACCTGGTGGCCGAGAAGTTCCCCAAGACCTTCTGGTACTGGAAGTATATCTACTACCCGCAGAAAGGGGTGAGTCGAGGTGTTCCGGCGGGCCACGATGTGGGCTGGGCGGAGCATCGTATCCCGCAGACTGCTCACCCGGTCGACGTGCTCGGGTGTTGGTGGTTCACTCTGCAACATACTTGCTCACGAGGTGTCGATCACTCCGTATTGCGTACATGCTCTCGTGTACTTGTGTACCCGACGGCGGCTGTCGACAGCTACCTATGACTGCGGAGTCCGGCAGGCTGGCCCCGGTCTGCCGGCGCAGTATGTCCGGCGCCGTGCGGCTGCCGTGGAGTGTTGCCGGGACGCCGGGGGCGCGGACCGTGAGGGAGGGTGATGAGCCACTGGCGTTTTCCTCAGTTGGGCTGCGGAGAGCGCGGCGGGGGTCGGCGGGGGACCGCTGGCATTGGTATTGAATGGGTTGTGGAGAGCCCGGCGTGGGTCGGTAGGAGACCGCTGGCATTGGTATTGAATGGGTTGTGGAGAGCCCGGCGTGGGTCGGTGGGGGACCGCTGGCATTGGTATTGAATGGGTTGTGGAGAGCCCGGCGGGGTCGGTGGGGGACCGCTGGCATTGGTATTGAATGGGTTGTGGAGAGCCCGGCGGGGGTCGGTGGGGGACCGCTGGCATTGGTATTGAATGGGTTGTGGAGAGCCCGGCGGGGGTCGGTGGGGGACCGCTGGCGCTCGCCTGATGTTGGCTGTGGCGAGTCAATCCCATAGGGTCCAACAGCCGTCGGCAATGGTCCCTCCACCACCACCACCGCTGCACCATCAGGTCCTACAGCAGTCGACAATGGTCCCTCCACGCCGCACCATCAGGCCCTACAGCAGTCGACAGTGGTCCCTCCCCGCCGCACCATCAGATCCTACAGCAGTCGACAATGGTCCCTCCCCGCCGCACCATCAGGTCCTACAGCCGTCGACAATGGTCCCTCCCGCCGCACCATCAGGTCCTACAGCAGTCGACAATGGTCCTCCCGCCGCACCATCAGGTCCTACAGCAGTCGACAATGGTCCCTCCCCGCCGCACCATCAGATCCTACAGCAGTCGACAATGGTCCCTCCCCGCCGCACCATCAGGTCCTACAGCCGTCGACAATGGTCCCTCCCCGCCGCACCATCAGGTCCTACAGCCGTCGACAATGGTCCCTCCCCGCCGCACCATCAGATCCTACAGCGTCGAAATGGTCCCCCCGTCACAAGCCGTCGACAATGGTCCCTCCCGCACAGTCCCCGCCGCACCATCAGGTCCTACAGCAGTCGACAATGGTCCCTCCCCGCCGCACCATCAGGTCCTACAGCCGTCGACAATGGTCCCTCCCCGCCGCACCATCAGGTCCTACAGCAGTCGATAATGGTCCCTCCCCGCCGCACCATCAGGTCCTACAGCAGTCGACAATGGTCCCTCCCCGCCGCACCATCAGGTCCTACAGCCGTCGAAATGGTCCTCATGTCGTCGACAATGGTCCCTCCCCGCCGCACCATCAGGTCCTACAGCAGTCGACAATGGTCCCTCCCCGCCGCACCATCAGGTCCTACAGCCGTCGACAGTGGCGCGCCCAGTGCTGCAGACCACCGGCCGTGCACGTTCGCTATTGTGTGGCGTCCGCTAGCCGCCCCCGTTGCGGAGCCTCCAGCCCGGAATCGGGGCGATGCCGCTGCGCCACGGTCTGACGGCCGGCCGCCCTGCTGTGGGCTCGTGACCCGAGGTCCTGGCTCCAGGTCGGGTCACGCCCTACGGCAGGCGGCTGACCGGCGACACCTGGTGTTGTCGGCTGACAGCTGGTCTGATATTAGTTCGTGGCGGGTATTTTCAGCTGGCAAGTGGAGGCAGGTGGAAATATATAATTACGGTCTGTGCAATTCTCGAATGATTAATTAAGAAGTTTCTTTGGAATCTTGCAAAGGTATTAATTTTGATCCTATTTCGGTGATGTTTGACTTCGATGATGCATTTGATGTGCTTGATTGTATTTCGGTGATGTCTCTGAACATACCAAGAAGTTTCCTTGCGCGGGAACTGGTGCAATAGCTGAATTTATATGCATTAGTTGCCTTCGCGTACCGTTATAGCGTTACAGCGTTTGCACGTTTTTTACCTTTTGACGGCATGGTTATAGCTGCTATAGCTGGCGGCTGCTCTCTGCGTGCGGTACACCTGTGACGGCCGAAGTCGGCTGTATATTGGGGGGGGGCTGCTATATCTGCCGGCAGCCCTCTGTCTGGAGTACAGTTAGTTATTAGGGCTTTAGGGCGCATCGACTACATTGGTCATGTGGCGCCCAGTCTGGAGTACTGTTGCGACGGCCGATGTCGGCTGTATATGGGTGGGGCTGCTATATCTGGCGGCTGCCCTATGTGTGTAGTACAGTTATGACGGCCGATGTCAGCTGTATTTTGGTGAGGGGCATCACTGTGGCCATCGCGACTGTAGTAGGGGGGGGGGGGGGTAAGTTACCTGTCTCACAATCGAAAGATTGTGGGTTCGAGTCTCACGTGTCGCTATTCTTCGCCCGCGACCAATCGGCGTGAGAGATTGGCGACGCTACATGGCTCAACGGTCGACGTGTCGTAAAACCAACAACCACCGACTGTGGTGGGCGTATCTGGCGGCAGATTGCGCACTGGTGCGGCGCGGGTGTCTGCCGTTCCCCGCACTGATAGTGCCGCGGCCCGCCATAGCCGCCGTCGGAACAGATCGCGTCACACGGGGCGTCGCAGTGCGACGCAACACCACCAGCGGCCTTGAACTGCTCGTGCCATTCAGCTGCGCGGTCGCCGCCGTCTGCCGCGCCGTCTGCCGCGCCGTCTGCCGCAGTGGACCCTGGCCGTCGATCCACCGCGACGGCCAGGCCACAGCCCAGCCCCGGCCGCCCGGCAGCGCCGGCGAGCGCACTGCGCGTCGTTCGCTGGCGCCCGAACGCGACGCGGACGATCGCCTCGGGGCGAGTCGGTCCGCAGGTGGCCACAGTCGGCCGGCTACGTCCCGCAGCGCGGGGCCGCACTGCGGGGCTCGGCGACGGGCCGACCGACCGCAGTCGGGGCGCGGTAGTCGTGTCGGCGGCAGTCGGGGCGCGGTAGTCGTGGCGCCCAGCAGTCGTGTGTAGGCCGCTGCCGTGCCGGCCGCCGGTAAGCCTCGGTACGGCGCCGGGCCGGCGCCGCGGTACGCCCCCGCTGCTTGGGAACGCGTCGGCCCGGCCGACCGCCGACACAACACTCATTGTTCGCCGCGGGTCTATCGGCGGCTCCTGATTGGCGCCGCCGGCTGAAGGCCTTGTAGGTCGCGACGGGGTCACGTGGGGTGTGCCGTGCGGAGGCGCCGTATCAAAACGTGACGTTTGGAGGCACCATATATAACTGTGCCGTCCGGAGGCACCGTATATAACTGTGTTGTCCGGAGGCACCGTATATAACTGTGTTGTCCGAAGGCACCGTATATAACTGTGTTGTCCGGAGGCACCGTATATAACTGTGCCGTCCGGAGGCACCGTATATAACTGTGTTGTCCGGAGGCACCGTATATAACTGTGTTGTCCGGAGGCACCGTATATAACTGTGTTGTCCGGAGGCACCGTATATAACTGTGTTGTCCGGAGGCACCGTATATAACTGTGTTGTCCGGAGGCACCGTATATAACTGTGTTGTCCGGAGGCACCGTATATAACTGTGTTGTCCGGAGGCACCGTATATAACTGTGTTGTCCGAAGGCACCGTATATAACTGTGTTGTCCGGAGGCACCGTATATAACTGTGTTGTCCGGAGGCACCGTATATAACTGTGCCGTCCGGAGGCACCGTATATAACTGTGTTGTCCGGAGGCACCGTATATAACTGTGTTGTCCGGAGGCACCGTATATAACTGTTGTCCGGAGGCACCGTATATAACTGTGTTGTCCGGAGGCACCATATGGAACTCTGTTGTCCGGAGGCACCGTATATAACTGTACCGTCCGGAGGTGCCGTATATAACTGTGCCGTCCGGAGGCGCCGTATATAACTGTGCCGTCCGGAGGCACCGTATATAACTGTGTTGTCCGGAGGCACCGTATATAACTGTGTTGTCCGGAGGCGCCGTATATAACTGTGCCGTCCGGAGGCACCGTATCGAACTGTGCCGACAGGTTTGTGTCGCCCAGCGGTTGGCACTCTTGGCTCGGGCAAATGTCTTGCGTTCAGTTTCTCGACTCTCTGGTTGCCTGGGCGCCTGCGATCAGCCTACGTATAATTCGGGAAGTTTAATTTCGTTAGTACTCCGACGAATCGCAAGCTAATAAGGTGCGCTATCACTGCGCCCTGCTTGCGCGGTTGGCGTGGTTTTTGCCTATATTGTGGCCTACACAGGCGGCGTATTAATAGCCGGCCCGATGCCATAGAGTGGGCCACCCTGCGAATGTAGACGCGACGTGCTTTTGGGAGGCGATTGTTGCGAGCGTGTGATGTAATGACCCTGGCATTACTCCGTGATTGTGTTGTCGTCGCCAGGTGGTCAGTGTTTATCGTCATGAATGGGGGAATGTATGGCAACTACCGCCATGGGTGGGGGAGTATGTGGCAGCCACCGCCATGGGTGGGGGAGTATGTGGCAGCTACCGCCATGGGTGGGGGAGTATGTGGCAACTACCGCCATGGGTGGGGGAGTATGTGGCAGCTACCACCATGGGTGGGGGCGACCGGCAGTTACCGCCACTGGCGGGGAGACCGGATTTTGCCATCACGATGGAGCAGACTGGCTTCCACCACCACGGGAGGTCGCGGTGGCCGAGTCGGAAAGAAGTTTGACCCTTGATCGTAAGACCGTGAGTTGGAATCATGCAGCCGGCGGGTTGCCGAGTCCACCCGCGATCAGTCGGCGTTAGAGGATAAGGCGTGCCCGGCAGTCGAATGCGTCGTAAAGGAGCCCAAGTGTATATTCTTCTTGTTGCCACCACGGGTGGGACAGGTTGAGTGTTGCCACTACGGGTGGGGTGGACTGGCTCCTATGACCATGGTGGGACAGACTGGCTGTTATCGCCACGGGTGAGGAGACTGGGTGTTACCACCATGGCGGGACATGCTGGGTCCTCACGGGTGGACGAAAGCCAACTGTACGTTGTGTTGCCGCAGGGTATGACCGGTACGGTTGTTTTGGAGACGGCGCTGCTGTCGTTACCACGTACAGGCTGGTGGTGTCTGCTGATGTGCTGGGGAAACCCACGGCCGTTGTACGACACCGCGTGGGCCACGCGTCGGGGTGCGCGTGCTGTATTAGGGGGATGCTTTCGGGTGTTATAGCGCCCGACAAAACCTATGTCGGAAATGCTCAGAGGTTGCCGTGCTTCGGCCGCAATTGTTATGAAATGGGCCCGATGCGCTCATCGAATCGTGTTCACGGAACGGCACCTCTGATATAATGTCGTGGTGTGTGTGTGTTGCAGTACAAACGGCACTTCTAATGCAATGCCATGGTATATGTTGCCGTTGTACTGCGACACATATATCAGTACAAACGGCGCCTCTGATGCGGTGCCCTGGTGTGTGTTGCAGGGCATGGACTGCTGCTCCGACTCGGCCATCAGTTTCCACTACGTGCCGCCGAACCTGATGTACACCATCGAGTACCTGGTGTACCACCTGAGGCCGCACGGCGTGCACACGCGGCTGTTGGCGCTGCCGCCGCCCGACCGGTCTGTCGTCCCAGCCGGCACCAACTTCTCGCAGGCGTCCATGGAGGTGGTGTCCGAGGAGCCCACCAGCGCGTCCACCACGGCGTCGGCCAGGGGAGCCGCCAGCACTGCCAAGGCAGCGCCGGCGGCGCCAGCGAAGGCTGCCGGCGACAACACGACTGTCCCGGCGACGGCGCAGAAGTCTGCGGAGGCGGGGCCGCCCAAGGTGGCTGTGTCGAAGTCGTCCGGGGAGGAAGTGAAGTCACCCAAGGTAGACGAGGCGAGACCTTCAGTTGCGGAAGAGGTGAAACCAGTTACTAATGCAGTGGAGGGCACGTCACCGCGTTCCAAGCGATCAGTGCCATCGACCTTGTCCGGGTCATCGTCACGAGCTCGGAGGTCGGCGGAAGTGATGTCCAGCTCGCCGCGGTCCAGCTCGATTGTCGGAGCGTCCGTGGGACTTCCGAGGCGCCCCTCACCGTCCGCTAGTCGGCGGCCGGGGGTCCGGCCCTCGCCCGGTGCGGGGCCCTCGTCTGAGACCGACAGCGCGCTACCAAAGGACAGGGCACACACGCGTCGGCCGCCGGCACATGTGCCGCGTCGACCCGGGCGGCGGCCGCTGACGGTGCCGCCACTACCACCCGGGACGAGCGGGCAGGTCCGGCGGCCGCTGACGGCGGTACCGCCACTACCACCCGGGACGAGCGGGCAGGTCCGGCGGTCGCTGACGGTGGCACCACTACCACCCGGGACGAGCGGGCAAGCCCGGCGGCCGCTGACGGTGCCGCCACTACCACCCGGGACGAGCGGGCAGGCCCGGCGGCCGCGGATGGTGGTACCGCCACCACCCGGGAGTACCGGGAGGGCCCGGCGGGAGCTGACGGTGGCACCGCCACGGCCCGGGACCGCCAAGAGGCGGCTGTCGCGGATGGTGGAACAGCCACCGCCAGGGAAAACCGGGCAGGCCCGGCGGTCGCCGACTGTGGCGCCACGACCAGCCGGGACCATCAGTCAGATCCGGCGGCCCCGCCACGCCCAGCCTCTCGGCCGGCGAGTCGTCCGCTCCCCGCCCACGTCTAGTCAAAGGCAGCCGGCGCGGCGTGCCTGAGTCGCAGCGGTAGCCCAGCGGCGGTCACGTGAGACGCGCCGGCTGTGCTGTGACGCCACGAGCATTCCCACCGATTGTGATCACCGCGCACGCGGGCCGGCACGTGCAGGCGGACCTGGCGCGCTGCGCGGACCTCGTGAGCCGCACATTCCGCCGTGCGCGGGTCCGCCCGCCCGAGAGCCGGCTTGTGTTAGTCAGACCTTAGCTTTGTGTTGTGTCGGTGCGGGTGTTTCCATTCCCGGTCCGGACTGGGCGCAGGGCCAGCGCAGTGGATGGGTGGGACGAGTTCGGGCTTCGACCGCCGTCATACTTAATGTGCCAAAGGTGCTGCTCTGCGAAGTGTGAAGCGGCGTGCCCGCGAGCGAGGCGTGCTGTGTGTTTACGTGGGGGTGCCGGCGCCGGCGGAACGCGTGTATCGGTCCCGTCGTGACGCTCCGGCCGACGCGGGGTTGGTTGTGATCGAGTGCATGGATCGCGGAGATTTGCTGTGACTGCGTCACAGCAGACGCGGGCAGGGCAGGGTTCAGGCGAAACTGTTCTCGCCGGTTCCGGTCTGCAGTGTGCACACGAAGGTCGATGTGGCGGGACATTTTGGCAATTTGCGAGTTGTGACTTGTCCACATATCAGTAAATTAACTGTTTGTACGACGCGCTTTTGCGAAGACTGAACGTGGACGTGCTGTCAGCGCAGCAGGCGGCGAAACAGACTCTGAAGTGGCCGTATCTGGCCGCCACACACTAGGAGCCGGGGTCGTTGTATGGTCGGCATTGACCGCACTCTGGCCGGGGTCGTTGTATGGTCGGTATTGACCCCGAGCCTGGCCGGAGTCGTATGGTCGGCATTGACCGCACTCTGGCCAGGGTCGTTTGGTCGGTATTGACCCCGAGCCTGGCCAGGGTCGTTTGGTCGGTATTGACCCCGAGCCTGGCCAGGGTCGTATGGTCGGTATTAACCCCGAGCCTGGCCGGAGTTGTATGGTCGGTATTGACCCCGAGCCTGGCCAGGGTCGTATGGTCGGTATTGACCCCGAGCCTGACCAGGGTCGTATGGTCGGTAATGACTAGCCGGCCGACAGCGGCTCACGTGACTCACGTCGATCTAATGTCGTGTAATGTCGTGCACAAGCCACATCAATGAAGCCATCGAGCGCTACATACACGGTGTGAGCATCAAATGCCGCGCCGTAATGGCAGTCAATGAAACGTCACGCGGACACGTCAACTGGCTCACTTTGCTGTGCTCACGCACGTAGCGCAACACACATGAGCGCTGATAACTGGAGAATGTATTTCATCGCTCAGTGATCAATGTCGAGACTTGTGCTTTCTCTTTTTGCTCGACACTTCCTTGAGCTTTGCCAACAAACCGCAGCCAACATCACTCGAGTCCGAGTCACCACTGTCACGCCTCTTACTCTTCTTCCGTTTCTTTGCGCTCTTCTTGTGCTTCTTCTTCTTCCCGCTTCTGCTCGTCAGCCTCTCTCGCCACCGTGCGTCGTCGCTCTCGCTGCGACTGTCGACCGTCACCACCGCTGCCGCCGGGGTGCGCGGGCCGGGCGTGGAGCCGGGGTCGGACGGCCGCGGCGGCAGCCTCGGTCCGTACTCGTCCGCCGGCGAGCTGGACCCGCTGGCGGCGGCCGCCCCAGCCTGCACTTCTCCTGCCTCTCCTTCCCCAGCCTGCGCCGCACCAACATGCGTCGCCCCAGCCTGCGCCGCCCCGACATGCGCCGCCCCGGCCTGCGTCGCCAGCCTCGCCGGCAGCTCGGTGGTGCGCCGCCAGCTGTTGAGCGCGTCCAGGTCGACGTTGTCGAACACGCTGACGCCGGCCTTCCTGGTGGCCGCCGGCGCCGGGGAGTCGGCGAAGAAGGCGGCCACCCTGGAGCGCGCCGGCGCCGCCGTGGCGCCTCCCGTCCGCGACACGACCGCCTCCGCCGCTGGCGTCATCGGCGGTGGTGGCGACGTCGCCGGCGGCGCTGTCTGTGGCGTCATCGGCGGCGCTGTCTGTGTCGTCGCTGGAGGGTCGGCGTCCGCCTCTGAGTCGCTGCCGGAGCTGTCGAAGATGGCCTTGAAGAGGTCGGCCGACGGTCTCTCGGCGGCCGTCGTCTTGACCGGCGGCGGAGCGGCGGCCTGCCGGGACAACAGCGCATCACTTCCGGCCGGGCCTACCCTCCACAGGCCGCGGGCATCTTATCGACATTCTTAACGCCGATAAGACCCCAGCGGCATGGTCTTATCGGCGTTCTTAACCTGTTGCCCACGTCACAGCTAGCGTGACCGTATCAGGTGACGCAGGCAGCTGACCTATCAGTGGACTGTCTGCCGGCGCAGGCAATTCACTATCATAAGCCATGCATCAGCTTATAGACTGCGCTTCGCTGACGCTTGCTGACGTCACCTCAGATGCTGCATAATTATTGCCACACCAGGAGCTCACATATACCAGGGCTGGGAAGAATCAGCCTGTACTAGGTTTGACCTGTTAGAATCATAGTGAATATGGGCTGGATGGAATGGAATGAAATTTCCGTGTGCTTGAGGTTTCGTTCAATTTTGTCCACTTTGTCGGGCAGGGCATAAACTGTCTTAGCAAATCCATGATTAAATATCCGTATATATTTTTGCAACCGATTACAAACCAAATTACCTGACGCGGATTTTTGCTGTTATTCCTTTCGCAAGAAGCAGATAATTCCTGAACATGGATGAAGTTTGATCTACTTCAGGTATTCTTCCGTGATTGCATTCGGATTACGATGATGAACAGAAAAAATATCTAGAAATGACCACTTTAAAACCATCACCTAAAAATGCCGGATAACTCCGACGCACCCACTAGTGCTTACAAGTCTGAAAACAACAGTAAAATAATCGAAAATTATGTGCTACTATGATTAGTAGTTCTGTGTTAGATGATACCGATCACACACGAACTGAACATGTGAAGTGCTTTTCTAAAGTTTTCGTCGACTTTGCCAGTTGAAGCTAATTTTATTATGTTAAAACCAGCTTCAGCCATCCGCATGGCTAACACCACTCCAAAGTGGTTTTTGTCAACGTTGGCATGAGCAATCTTGATCAAAGTGCAAGTGTATATTCTGAAGCTAATAGTGCAGGCGCCCTAATACCCGAATAACTAACTAGGTTCTGAAGCTGAGACGCGTCCGGCGTACCAATGACCTCCAACGCGTGTTGCACGCCGTAATACTTCCCTGCAAGTTTGCGGTTCAAACCTGACTTGACCCTCCAGGATGGGGCACCACACCACTCACCTGTCGGTTGACGGTACCCACCTGAGCTGACCCTCCAGGATGGGGCACCACACCACTCACCTGTCGGTTGACCGGCGTTGGAAATGCCCAGCTGGTTTCACACCCTCTCCAGAGATGGTGGTGGGCACATAGGCCCTTCTTTCACGTTGCGGGCAAGGCTGGCTGACCGACCTTGACCGATCGCCGCACGGCTCCCTGCCACGTGAGTGAGCAGGCCGGTCGGGCGGTAGCGCGCAACAATGATCTATGAGATTACTTTGGCTCTCCGGAGTGCGTCCAGAAGTGCCTAGTATTTCCGACACCGGGGTTGACGGTCCTCCACCCGACCTGACCCTCCAGTATGGGACTGCGCCGCACCGCTCACCTGCGGGTCGACAGTGCCCACCAGCTGACCTGACCCTCCAGTATGGGACTGCGCCACACCGCTCACCTGCGGGTCGACAGAGCCCTCCACCTGACCTGACCCTCCAGTATGGGACCGCGCCGCACCGCTCACCTGCGGGTCGACAGTGCCCACCAGCTGACCTGACCCTCCAGTATGGGACTGCGCCACACCGCTCACCTGCGGGTCGACAGTGCCCACCAGCTGACCTGACCCTCCAGTATGGGACTGCGCCGCACCGCTCACCTGCGGGTCGACAGTGCCCACCACCTGACCTGACCCTCCAGTATGGGACCGCGCCACACCGCTCACCTGCGGGTCGACAGTGCCCACCACCTGACCTGACCCTCCAGTATGGGACTGCGCCACACCGCTCACCTGCGGGTCGACAGTGCCCACCACCTGACCTGACCCTCCAGTATGGGACTGCGCCGCACCGCTCACCTGCGGGTCGACAGTGCCCACCACCTGACCTGACCCTCCAGTATGGGACTGCGCCACACCGCTCACCTGCGGGTCGACAGTGCCCACCAGCTGACCTGACCCTCCGGTATGGGACCGCGCCGCACCGCTCACCTGCGGGTCGACAGTGCCCACCAGCTGACCTGACCCTCCAGTATGGGACCGCGCCACACCGCTCACCTGCGGGTCGACAGTGCCCACCAGCTGACCTGACCCTCCAGTATGGGACCGCGCCACACCGCTCACCTGCGGGTCGACAGTGCCCACCACCTGACCTGACCCTCCAGTATGGGACCGCGCCACACCGCTCACCTGCGGGTCGACAGTGCCCACCAGCTGACCTGACCCTCCAGTATGGGACCGCGCCACACCGCTCACCTGCGGGTCGACAGTGCCCACCAGCTGACCTGACCCTCCAGTATGGGACTGCGCCACACCGCTCACCTGCGGGTCGACAGTGCCCAGCAGCTGACCGGACTGGCCGGCGGCCTGCGCGGCCTCCTCCGCCAGCAGCCGGTCCCAGGCGAGTCTGGCCGCCGGAGCGGCCGCCGGCGGGGACGGCGCCGCGGCCACGTCAGGCGCCTCCAGAGCGGCGAGGGGCGCCCCGGCGGCGGCGGCGGCCGTCCCGTCGTCACCGGGCACCGTGCCCACCAGACTGCTCCTGCAGGACAGAACACAGCGGGGTGACGGTCTGTGGCGGGCATCGCTGTCGGTGGCCGGGCCGGCAGGCTGTCTACGATGGGACCAGCAGGCTGTCGGTGGTGGGATAAGCAGGCTGTCGGTGGCGAGATCCACGGACTGTCGGTGGCGGGATCCACAGGCTGTCGGTGGCGGGAGCGGCAGGCTGTCTACGATGGGATAAGCGGGCTGTCTATGATGGGACCGGCAGGCTGTCGGTGGTGGGATAAGCAGGCTGTCGGTGGCGGGATCCACGGGCTGTCAGTGGCCGGATCGGCAGGCTGCCCTGTGGCGAGACCGGCAGGCTGTCGGTGGCGGGATTCACAGGCTGTCGGTGGCGAGATCCACAGGCTGTCGGTGGCGGGATCGACAGGCTGTCGGTGGCGGGATCCACAGGCTGTCGGTGGCGGGACCCGCAGGCTGTCGGTGGCGGGATCCACGGGCTGTCGGTGGCGGGATCCACAGGCTGTCGGTGGCGGGACCGGCAGGCTGTCGGTGGCGGGATCCACAGGCTGTCGGTGGCGGGATCCACGGGCTGTCGGTGGCGGGAGCGGCAGGCTGTCGGTGGCGGGAGCGGCAGGCTGTCGGTGGCGGGAGCGGCAGGCTGTCGGTGGCGGGAGCGGCAGGCTGTCGGTGGCGGGACCAGCAGACTGTCGATGGTGGCGCGCGACTGCAACACTAACCAATCACATCGCAAACCAGCAATACGTCCGACCAGAAATCGCACGTAGGCACACCACACCTAGTTGCACTGTAAAGAGGTAGGGAGTGGAAGAGGGAGTATGCAGGTGATTGGATGGTCCAGTCCTTGTGCTGATTGGGAAAACCTGGAACTCTTGGGGAGCCTGTTCCACGGGCTTTATGCTATTACCTGGGAACATTGGGAGGGGAGGGATGGCCTTTATGGGAACATAAGCCTTCAGCATGGCGGCATATGTAAAAAATGGCAAAACAGGGAAAAAGTACGTGAAATTAAATACAATAATGACATAAATCCACCATTTGGAATACCAGCAAATAAATCAGACATGTCCACGCTCCGAAACGAAAGTACGGAAAAGGACCAGACACAGGCACCGACACTGTCCAACTACTTCACACTGCCAGCCCAGCACCTCTGCTACAGCGCGGGGGGCACACTCACTGCGGGAACGGGTCCTTGACGTTGAAGCGGCGACAGAGCAGCGCCGCCGGCCGCCACTGCTGGCGCCGCCTGGTGAGCGCGCCGAACATGCCGCGGCGCGCCGCCTCGGCCGCCGGGTCGGCGACGGGCGCGGCCGACGGCGCGGGCCGGCTCGCCTCCTGCTCGGAGGTGCCCGCCGAGACGAACCGGTCGGCCAGAGAGGCGGCCAGCGGCCGGAACAGCTGCGCCGCCCGGCCGAACTCGGACACCTCGCGCTCGCGCGCCCACGACGTCAGCGAGGCGGGCAGCAGCAGGCGGTAGTCGTCTGTGGGATCGGCGCGGGTTGGGTGATATGGCAGCTCGGAGGGCCGCACAGAAGAGAGCAGTAATCGTGTGTGAGATGAGCGCGGTCATGCGATATCGCAGCTCGAGGAGCCACACAGAAGGAAGCAGTAGTAGTAGCGGTCTGTGCGGTCAGGTCATGGCAGGCCAGTCATGGTGTCAATGAGTCACACAGTGTCAGATAGTGAGTTACCTGAGTTACCGATGTATACCGCAGCATGTATTGCTCAGCTTCCAGCCACGAAAAAGCTTTCAGAAAAAATAGATATTGCGCATTCCAACGATACATCTTGCAAGTTCAATTCAATTCCATAATGCACTATTCAACAGGGTTCGTAGGTATTACTATTCGCTACACTACATTACTATTACTATTACTACACTATTCGCCAGGTAATCCTAAAACCAACACGACCGCAATGGACGTCTTCAGGCAGGCACATGTCACAACCTATTTACATGACAGCGCAGCCCAAACTCCTGCAACAACCATAACCACCACCACACGCTGGCATCACATTCTCTTCTGGCAATTACTCACGTTCCCGAGCTCAGCTGACCCGTAAAGGGGCTTGTTGTTTGGTCCAAAGCAAAGCCGCCAGTCTCACCTGAAGGGATGAACTGCCGAGCCACAATAGGCCGAGGAAAGACCACTGTGGTGCTTCACGGTGTGCATGGTTGACAATACTCCGCTCACTCGGACAGCATACCGCCCGAACGACCTGATGTGACCGCGCCTTGCCTCTCCAGCTGACCCGCCACAAGCTCACCCTTCCTGTTGGCGGCACACAGTGTGAGGAACTGCTCGTATCGCCGCTGCTTGTCCGGGTCGGGCGCGAACGGCTTCAGCGTGGGCGCCGCGGTGGCCGGCGCCTCCGCCAGAAGCCGGCGCACCTCCTGCAGACGGGCCCTGTCCTCCGCCGACAGGTGCGACGTGTCGCCACCAGAGGCGCTGTCGACGCCGCTGACGTCACCGACCGCGGCCGGTGTGCCGCCGACGGCGGCGGCGGCGGCGGCACCTTTCTCCGTTCCGCCGCTAGGGACGGGCAGCGCGGCGGGCGCCGCGGCCAGCCTCTCGCCGCCGCCGCCAGGTTCGCTGGCGTCGGGCGCGGCCGGCTTCCCGCCGCCGCCGCCAGGTTCGCCGGCGTCGGGCACGACCTCGCCGATCATGCCGGCCCGCTGGTCGGCGGTCAGCCGGTGGCGCTCGAGGCCGCGCCGCTCGGCCGGCACCGGCTCGAAGCGCGACGCGCGCGCGCGGTGCTCGGGCCGGAAGCCGGCCGGCAGCGGCGGCGGCGGGTAGCGGGCGCGCGTGGGCGGCCGCGCCGTCGCCACGTGGAAGCCGGCCAGCACGCGCGTCAGCCCGACGACGCCGGCGGCCGCCGGCCGGCTCGGACCGCCCGCCTCCCGCGTCGGCTCCTCGAACTCGTAGTTGGACATGTCCTCCGTCGTGTAGATGTCCTCGTCTTGCTCTTCGAACGCGCCCACGCCGAACGCCTGGCGCGGAGAGCAGAGGTTAGGCGGCTCGGGGCTATCGGCCCAGGCAGATACTGGCCAGCCGCAAATACGGCGACGAAGTGAAACTGTTGAATGCATAGACGCATCCATCACGTAAATGAGCTTTCTGGCTTTTAATTTTTTCTTCTTCTGAACCAACAGTGATACGTCGAAGAAACATTATTGACACATTTTTAATAGATTCACTGATAAATACACGTTCTATGTTCATAATCGGTTCACCTTACTCCTTCATATGTGTCGAAGTTGCGGGAGACGTATTCATCGTCTTACTCACAGTGAACTTACGGCAAATAGAAGTTCAATTACCGTCTGCACCTTTACACCTGCACTGAGACGGCCAGTACGCCATTTCACTTCTGCTCTGATGGTCAGTTTGGCATCTCATCTATTCCTCTGATGGTCGGCATGCTACTTCACCTACCAAGTCCTGACCAGTCTGCTCACTCATTTACCCTCCGGTGGCCAGTCTGCCACCTCACCTGCCCTCTGATGGCCAGCCTACCGTCTCATCTATCTTCTGATGGCCCGCCCAAGGTCTCACCTGTCCTCTGATGACCCGCCTACCGTCTCACCTGTCCACTGATGGCCAGCTTGCCCATCTCACCTGTCCTCTGTACAGCTCACCTGTCCTCTGATGGTCAGCCTGTACATCTCACCTGTCCTCTGATGGTCAGCCTGTACATCTCACCTGTCCTCTGATGGTCAGCCTGTACATCTCACCTGTCCTCTGATGGTCAGCCTGTACATCTCACCTGCCCTCTGATGGTCAGCCTGTACATCTCACCTGTCCTCTGATGGTCAGCCTGTACATCTCACCTGCCCTCTGATGGTCAGCCTGTACATCTCCGCCCCTGATGGCCAGCCTGTTCATCTCACCTGTCCTCTGTACACCCCACCTGCCCCTGATGGCCCGCCTGTACATCTCACCTGCCCTCTGATGGTCAGCCTGTACATCTCACCTGCCCTCTGATGGCCAGCCTGTACATCTCACCTGCCCTCTGATGGTCAGCCTGTACATCTCACCTGCCCTCTGATGGTCAGCCTGTACAGCTCACCTGTCCTCTGATGGTCAGCCTGTACATCTCACCTGCCCTCTGATGGTCAGCCTGTACATCTCACCTGGCCCCTGATGGCCAGCTTGCCCATTTCACCTGTCCTCTGTACAGCTCACCTGTCCTCTGATGGTCAGCCTGTACATCTCACCTGCCCCCTGATGGCCAGCTTGCCCTTGGCGTCCCGGTAGCGGAGTGTCGAGTCGCCGGCGGCTGGCCCCAGCACGGAGCGGCGCTCCAGGCCGCTGTAGCCCAGGCCGAACAGGTCGCGCTTGGGCCGGACCAGCGGCGCCTCGGCGTCGTCCGGCGCCAGCAGCACCTCTCTCAGCGCCGAGTCGGACTCGGAGCCGGAGTCGGAGCCGGGGTCGGGGAGGTCAGTGGCGGCGTCGGCGGCCGGCGGCAGAGCGCAGCCGTACACCTGTCGGCGGCGGTACCGGTGTCGGCGTCGGGGCAGAAAGGGGCGGGGAGGTCAGCGGCGGTACCAGTGCCGGGGCAGCCAGGGGCGGGGAGGTCAGTGGCGGTACCGGTACCGGTGTTGGGGCGGCCAGGGGCGGGGAGGTCAGTGGCGGTACCGGTACCGGTGTTGGGGCGGCCAGGGGCGGGGAGGTCAGTGGCGGTACCGGTACCGGTGTTGGGGCGGCCAGGGGCGGGGAGGTCAGTGGCGGTACCAGTGCCGAGGCGGCCGTGGTCGGAGAGGTCAGTGGTGATACCGGGGTCGGTGTCCGGGCGGAAAGGGTCGGGGAGGTCAATGGTGGTACCGGTACCGGTGTCGGGGCTGCCGGGGTCAGGGAGGTCAGCGGCGGTACGCAGCCGTACACCTGTCGGTGGCGGTACCGGTGTCGGGGCGGCCGGATCATGGGTGGTGGCGTCGCCACCAGATGGTCCGGATCAAAGGTGACGGGGCTAGGGTAGTCGGGACGACGGCTGCACAGGTCAAGACTGACTCCTCCAGAAGGATTCGCGGGTTATGGTGGGCCCCACTTCGCCGGTGCAATAAGATGAACTGTCTTGAATACATGAAGCCCTCTCTGTTCCCATTTTGAACGAGTTCACTGGCACAAACTATCAAGAGGCCTTTCCTCGGCATTTTAATTGGCTTTGTGTCTGACCGCCATTTGAGCCCTGCCAAGTGTCATTAACAAAGGTCGGATGACGCCGGGACGCTTGTCTGGATCTAACCGGAAAAAGTGCCAATGGTGGAGCCACAGACTGTGAGTCGATTATCGGCTAAGCCCCCCACACATATACACGTCCAGTATGGCCGCATGACCCGGCACGCACCTTCTTCGCGCGCTTCTTCTGGGCGCGCGTGACGCGAGGTCCGATGCCCTGGCCGGGCCGCCATCCGAGCGACTTGAGGATCCGAACGCCGACCGTGTCCCTGCGAACGGACGGCAGCCGCGTGAGCGAGCCACTCCAGACCATCCGTCACCGAGCCACTCCGGACCATCCGTGACCGAGCCACTCCGGACCAGTCGTGACCGAGCCACTCCAGACCAGCCGTGACCGAGCCACTCCGGACCAGCCGTGACCGAGCCACTCCGGACCAGCCGTGTGAGCGAGCCACTCCGGACCAGTCGTGACCGAGCCACTCCAGACCAGCCCTGAGAGCGAGCCACTCCGGACCAGCCGTGACTGAGCCACTCCGGACCAGCCGTGACTGAGCCACTCCGGACCAGCCGTGTGAGCGAGCCACTCCGGACCAGCCGTGTGAGCGAGCCACTCCGGACCAGTCGTGACCGAGCCACTCCGGACCAGTCGTGACCGAGCCACTCCGGACCAGTCGTGACCGAGCCACTCCAGACCAGCCGTGTGAGCGAGCCACTCCGGACCAGCCGTGACCGAGCCACTCCGGACCAGCCGTGACCGAGCCACTCCGGACCAGTCGTGTGAGCGAGCCACTCCGGACCAGTCGTGACCGAGCCACTCCGGACCAGCCGTGACCGAGCCACTCCGGACCAGCCGTGACTGAGCCACTCCGGACCAGTCGTGACCGAGCCACTCCGGACCAGCCGTGACCGAGCCACTCCGGACCAGCCGTGACCGAGCCACTCCGGACCAGCCGTGACCGAGCCACTCCGGACCAGCCGTGACTGAGCCACTCCGGACCAGTCGTGACCGAGCCACTCCGGGACAGCCGTGACCGAGCCACTCCGGGCCAGCCGTGACTGAGGCACTCCGGGACAGTCGTGACCGAGCCACTCCGGACCAGCCGTGTGACTGAGCCACTCCGGACCAGCCGTGACCGAGCCACTCCGGACCAACCGTGACTGAGCCACTCCGGACCAGCCGTCCCTGCCTGCCAGCTGGAACCCACCCCGAGAACTGTCGCACCATCTGGCGTGTGCCAGAGCCACTCAGGATCAGCCGTCCCTGCTGACCAGCCTTACCCGACCCTGAGAAGGGCCGTGTCGTCTGGGGGCTCACGGATCGACACAGCCAAAATACTAGGGACACAGAGTGCTTTAACAGGCTTTCAGCTAAGCGTCAGACATGATAAAAACACAAACATTATTCTGGTAATAAAAATAACAGTTAAAATAATCATACTGATTTATCATCACAATATGCACATGAAAATGGTTGGTTGAAGTGCGCAGGTTTTGTACCATTTTGGGTTGGTGTAACACTCAGCACCGCCGCAGCGGCATCAGAGAGCTGAAGGAATACATGCGTGCTGCATGACACTATTCTACAGCGATAATGTGCATTCACGCGAGCCTGGGACGGAAGGAAAATAAGAAGTGAAATATCTGACCATACAAAGAACTAGACACCTTTACATCCGAACTTCTAAACCAACACACACTGCGGAAGCGTCAGCGACATTTGGCGATGAAGGGATCGATGTTTGGCGGTGAGGTGGCGGAAGGACGTACACAGTGCTCGTGGCAATAAACGGCACAAACAGCAGCTAGAAGACCATACAAGATCGTGTCGGGCGCGCACGCATCTGCCGCACACGTGTCAGTCGGTGGATCAAGGAGCAGTAGAAACGTCAACACGGGAAGCTGACCTAGACGACATACGTTGGTTGGTTGGTTGACTATTGGAGTTTAGGGGCGCATCGACTGCCGAGGTCATGCAGCACCCATAACTACACGACATACGTATGCAGGCTGGATGTTCGGATCGGCCACCTCGGCTGCCTCTGACTATGGCAGGACTACGCGACGGCGGCTGTTCTACGACGCGTCGCCTTGGCCACACAACACCGCCAATCTGTCACACAGAATACTCACGAGCGAAGAGCAGCTGCAGGTGCAGCTAGAAGCTACACCTTTTCGGCTGAGAGACCGGCCGGTGATTGGTTTTTACGACACGTAGACCGTTGAGTCACGTAGCGTCGCGAATATCTCACGCCGATTGGCCGCGGACGAAGAGTAGCGACAGGTGAGACTCGAACCCACAACTATCCGCGAAGGTTTCCCGATTGTGAGACGGGAAACTTACCCCTAGACAGCTTTGAAGTCGACGGAGCGTGCTCACCTGACCGGTTTTACCAGCTGTTCAAGGACCGGGGCTCCCGGAATGGCGCCCTCGTCGAATTGTGGGTGTTTTCTCTTCCCGCCAGCCGTTGGCGTTTCGTGAAACTCCGGTTTGGCCTGCACTCGCTGCGGGGCTATCCCGTGTTCGCCACGATCCTGCGATGTCAGAATACAGCTGATAATAGTTCGGACCATGGGACGTTTGATGTCAAACTTTAGTTGATACTTTACAGAAGCTAAGACAAAATTTTAAAACGAAGCGCCTGATAAGCCTTATGCACATGCTGTGAACATAGAAAACAAACAAACAAACAAACAAAACAACAAATTTCTCGATTCAATTCATAGATAACGAACTGTAGAATGTTTCTCTTGAGTAATAGCTACACAATAAGCAATGTTATAATTACAAATTTTGGGGCAGACTCGCGCTCGACTCAAATGTTTTGAGTCGACTCACATGCGACTCATAGATCTTGAGATCTGATTCGACTCACGACCCAAACAGACCGACATAAATTTGAATCGATTCAGATCCGACTCAGTGGTATCAGACTCATGAGCCATATGATTCAGTGTGCACTGCCCACACATGATATTTCAATTATTGACTCATGCTTAGTCTCCTTTTAAAGAAAATATGTGACTCACCTCACGACTCCAGATATATTTTTGGGAAAAGAATCGATTCAACCCGTGACTCATCCATAACCGATTGATTCAGGAGTCGATTCTCCATTCATCTCGAGTCGAGCACAAGTCTACCCTGGGGTTTAAGAAATACATTGCAATACATGCGACACAACCATCCGCGACGGCTCGGGACAAACCCACACGCCTCATTCCGCACCCCACAGCAGATCGCAGAACCGAGCCCGACACCAGTTTCCGCCACACGTCCCTGTGCTGACCTCCTCGTCCATGAAGTCCTCCGGCTTGGCCTGCGGCCGGTCGGCACGCGCCACGCGCGACGACACGAACGCCTGCGGCTGGAAGCCGTCGCGCGAGCCGACCGTGTTGAAGAAGCCGGCCGAAAAGCCGCCGGTGAAGGCGCCGTGGAAGCGCTGGCGGCCGCGCTCGTCGCGCACCGTCTGGTCCTGCAGTGCCGGCGGCCGCCGCTTGGCGGCGCTGCCTGCGCGCGAGTCGCCACTTTAGCCCCACGTGACCGCTGATGGATGGCATGGTGAGCGGTGGCGCTGGCGTTGGTGTTGGGACGTGGGAGGGCGATGTCTGATCTGGTCTGAAGGCAGTGGGCAGGAGGAAAAGGTCGGGTCGCCGACGTAAATATATCTCTGTACTCCAGGCGTCCGGTACAACCACCCCTGGTGCTCTCTCCTGCAGTAACGTCTGTGGTCACCTCGACCCCCAAAGCCTCTGCCAAAAGTTCAGGTGGTGTCCATTCACAAAAAACAGGATCATTAATGTTTCTTGATCGGAGTTACAGTGAGACACACTCGAGATACGGCAACGTTCGAACACAACACAGCGCTGCAAGAGGCTTTGACAACACACACGACAAGCGACGAATGAGATGGAGATGAGACCCGTGAACACCAATAATGGCACGATGTGACCGCTCTCACTACTTCATCAACATTCAGTGAACGGCACAACATGAAGTTTCAGATTAAGGAATCGTGCTGTCATTATGCACGTCATGACATTCAAACTGATAATTTAACTAAAATAGGTAATTTTCCATAGGCCTACTCCACATTCAGTTCCGAAGCGACCAAGTTAATTGATTCAATTAAAACAGCACATAGCTTGATAACTGACTAAATTATACACACAATGGACTCAGCAGATATCTGGATAATGGCGTGTTGGGTCGGTACAAATGTCTTGATATGGTGGAGCACAAAAAAATTGCTTGACAATCAATATTTAATGTGTCACCACCACGATTGGTTTATGTTTTACAAACCATCGAACAGGCCACACAGTAATTAAGGATGAGTGACACTGATGGCTCATGACTTTTTGAAAGCCAAAAAAGCAACAGCATGAGAGTGAACAATTGAGTGAGAGTGAGGAAGGGAGAGTGAGAGAGCGAGAGACTAGCTGAGCTGTGTAATGAACATGCTATCTGTTAATGACCTTGGTTGGAGTGTATTCCATGATCTTACTGTTCAGTGTCCTGAAGATTTGCACATACTTGTCAGTGGCACGAAGAAAAACGTACCGATTTTGAGTACTAGTATTTATAAAGCACACTCGATATACGTTTTCATTGGCTTTGCAAAAAATGGATCAAAATGAACACAAAACAGACTCAGACGATTGTTTGAGGGACTCCTGCTATTCTGGATAAAGCCGCCCCGAGATAATAATGTCATTTCCAGGGATGTCGTTGCAAGCTTGGGAGTTGTCCATGTCTGGGCGTTACCATAGTCAGTCACTTGACCTGCCGGAATCACGTCAGTATTATCACTTATAAAGGTGCACGCATGCTCGCAGCACATAGCCACGCGCGACAAGCAAGCCTGAAATGTGCAATGGTAGTTGTTACTTGGGCTTTAAGGCAGGTCGAACATCTTGCTCATATAGCGCCCACGAAATGTGCAATGCGTGCAATTTTAGATGCATTTATCAGATATGCTACGATATTGCATACCGCCGTAGGGGCGTGTGAATCACCGAGACTCACAGTGTTCAGAAAATCATCTCTCTTTGTGCGCGCATGGTGGGCGTGAGACTGCGTAGTGATCAGATGTCCGACACCGAGCAGCAGCTTAGATGGATGAGCGTCGGATGGATGGATGAACGCCAGGTGGATGAACGTCTCATCGACTATCCCACAGCATGCGCAGATCGTCTGGCAACCAGCCGTCAGCCCGCCACCCGTCACTAGTTCACGGGCACGACTGGTCATCAAGCGAGCCGACGACACCCTGCACCACACGGCGACCGCCAGCATCACATCGCCACCAACACGAGCAGAGCCTGGTAGGCGCCGTGTGTGCCACAGAGGTGTCATTGTGTTAAATAACGCCCGGGCTGAGCACAGCATATCGGGCTTCCGGGCCACGCTGAAGCACAAGTATATTCTCCTTGATCCCCCAACCCTCCATCACATGTTGTCAGGCACAAAAGCACGACGTTGTGTCCCACAGGACATGTTTTCGGATCCAGCCATGCTACCAGTCATGACCAAATACATTTACCTATGCATGCTGTACCCAGTGCCTTTCCTGAAATGTGTTGTGGTTTTTTGCTTACATGCTGAGTGAAAAGCAAGCATGCATAAACCTAGACGAAACACAATGTGAAGTGCGAATCATGTCTTTCAGCATACAAGAGACCTGTGTCGGAACTGTGCTGCTCCATTGGAACCCATTGCTTCAAAAAGTGGTCATCTGTAAATTCACTAAACAGGCCATGTATGTTCATGACCTGTGAAATTCAATTAATTTTAAAATGCAAGCATCATTGGGGTACTGGTTTCCAAACATGTTGGCTGCTTTCATCATATAGTCACATGCAATGAAATATGGAATAAACATAGCATGGCCCATATGCTCTTACTTACCTTCTTCCAAACATTCCAAAGGAGTGCCAAGGTGAGCATTATCTTCATCATCGCTGTCCGAGTTCATGGTGATTAGAAAGTCAAACTTTCAGCTGTCCTCATGCAGTAGCACCTGGAAGTGCAGGGCACATTATCATATAGTGTCAGTTCAGGTGCAACGGATGTGGATCCACAAGCACAAGAGAGTCACCAACTCATTGCAGAACATGCTGCCTACTAGCAATGCTAAATGCTGTCTTCTGTTTTTGAGGCCCTGCTGGAACATGAGCTGGAGGCTGGAGAGTCCCCTGGAAACTTGAGGAGTCCATGATGCTGGTGGGCCTCTGGAAGCTGGAGCAACCCTTAAGCATGGAATGCTCCACAAGAATTAGCCCCTGTTGTAGGCCTGGTTGCACCATGGTACTATAAATGTCAGCTGACAGCCCAGAAAATATGAATGGCAGCATATTATAATTTGCAATCAAAGGCAACATGAATGTCAACAAATCAACCCAAGTTACTCAGCAATGTAAGCTTCTATCTACCAGAAGCTTTGACATTGCATGTGACTACAGCCTTCATGATGGCATGTTAGCATTAGTAGCTTAGCACTGTACAAGGTCCAGAATTGATCATGCTGCTCTCAGTGGTAACAACCATCACTATATAGCAAGAATGTCAACTGTAGATTGAAGAAGCAAGCACAACCTGATGGAAGCCTATCTATTTCTGGAGTATGAGCCATCAGCATTGGGAACCAGAAGGCATTTGATAGCTTGAAAGTCTATGGGGTCATCTTTATGAGACTCTAGCAACATGTTTTTCATGCCTGTAGTCAAAAAGTGGTTTTCAGCAGCTTTTTCACTCCCAGGTCACATGGTCTCAAGAACAACATAAAGGGAGAAGACCTGGCATAATGATCTGCATAAGTTAAAATAAACCACCAAATACAATTATCATATCAGTTCTAATAATGAAACAGGTTTTTATATCAAAGCTCCTGAAATATGTAAAATTAAACTTATGGACAGGAGCAAAACGCAATATGCTTTCTGATTTACACAGAGACTGCACTCAACTTGATTATATCTGGCATCTGATGAATGACTGCCAGATAACAAATTGGCACTATAGTTAAATTACCAAAAGATGTGGTTATAAGCCAACTTCCTGAGCAACTGTAGTGAAAATGATAACAAATGTATACTTATTCAATGTCAACCAAGTTGATGAATTCATACATGATACTCCCAACATGCTCACACTGCACAACCAATTAATATTCACAACACACCTCACAAGTTGGATGCATGTGCACCAACTGATTTGTTACTTGCCATCTATTGGGATATTGGTTTCAGAATATAAAATGGTTTTAGGAAAATTGCACTAAAAACAATCTGTCTGAAGTCTTTAATTACCACCACAAAACAACAACTTTTGTTAAAGAGAAACTGAGAAAATCGATTGAAAGAAATTCTTATTAATATTAATGTTCCCTGATGTACCTTTTAGTTAATATCTGGAATGTTTTAGATAAAGCCAGGAATAACTTGGAAGAATAAAAAGCAACTAGGTGGGAGATTAAATTTCCACTGCAAAACCGCCTTAAGTCTAAGTTCATTATCAAGCTAGGAAATGCTGCCAGTGCTTGCTCCTCAAGAGTCCCTCATGCCGCTTCCTGAACACTCAATTTATATTTCTCCATGCAATATAAACATCATGCTTCTTGATGTGTGTTCATGAAGTCTTTATGCTGCATTTCACAATGCCTCACGTACACATAAGTACCATCCCTGAGCTCACCTTTGGGGATGACGATACCACTTTCTGCCAGCTACAAGCGTAGAGGAATATTGATGGATGCAGACTGTTTTCAACTGGTTGGAAGCGTAGCAAATGCGGAGAGTCTGCCGCATACGTCTTTGGTTCAGGGATACCATATAGAGAAATTTTACTTGCACAAAATGTCATCGAAATAATGCCTGAGGCATTGACCTACATAATAACTAGACGGCCGACTTCCCGACTGCCACACGCTCCACGCCTTACTCCGGCCGTTCCCAGCTGGAGGCGACCGAGCTGCGGTATATGGGCAAAAGGTTGGGCGCGCCGCCCGCTACCATCCATTATTGGCTCTAGTATCAGATGTGAAATGAAAAGATGTCATTGATTTTGAGACAAAAAAGTAGCTCGAAATGATACCGGGTTCATGATGAGCAGATTGAAATGGTAAAACACCTAGTAAAATATTGTAATTGTGCTTTAGAGGTCTAACATGTATAATCGTTTTGCCAATTTTGTGCGGTATTCGACATGTGTAGAACCCCATGGAATTAAGACCCACCGATACCCGATAAACGCTGGCGAAGTAACACTGGGAATGTTAACAATTGACAGCATATGTATACTGCGTGTGCCAGCAATCCACCCAGTGGCGGATCCAGGAATTGTCACGGGAGGATAACATGTCCGGAGAAGCACCACCACCAAGCACCTGGCACCCTGCCATGACAATTCCTAGGAACGCATCCAGTGTGAGGTGAGGGAGGCGGTCGCACCCTTCGCCGCATAACCCTTCCGTTGAATCCGACCCTAGTGGAGGCGTGATACCATCATTAACTGAAGTTGGCTGGAGTCGTCTGATCGAGCTGAATACTTTCGTTGTTGCTAATTTTACGGTCGGATGGGCCCAAATACATGGGGGATACCACATTGGGTCCCATTACAAATTGAAGTTATTGAGGACGAAGCCAACATTGAGAGAAGACAGGTGTTCTCCGAAAGGCATGCAAAGCTGCACCATGCAGTGAACCCTATCAGTTTCGTTTCACGTTCGGTTTTTACTCGGGGATGGAAGGGTCCGTTCTTTCCATGCAACGCCATGGCGCAATTTAAATTTTACGAAAGTTTGGATAAGACGCTCCCTTCCCCCGTTGTCGTGAATCAATGAGCTTACACCGAACCTAGACCCGGCCATTTATTCATGGGCATCCACATCTCTAAAAATATGTCGCAACAAGCTAACAACAAGTCGAGAGGTGTCTTTGCATTAAAAAAAAGTCGAGGCAAGTATAATTCCACTGAAGGAGCACATGCTCTCCCTATGAAGCTGACCATTACGACTGTTGTGGCTGAAAAGAAAGAATGGTACAAAAACTGTCATGACCCCATGCAAGGTCCGTGGTGCCGCTGATGCACATATGCTCCAGTACTGCAAAATTGCAAAGATTTGGCTTCAAAAGGGAGGGAATCACTTTACGCCCAACTTTTTTTTAATTGAAATGGGCTACCAAACCTCTGTTATTCTTGATTCCTTGATCGTCTTGATTCCATGGACGAGAGAAGCAGACGTTGGTGACATTGACCTATACAATTCTTATATAGGTCAATGGTTGGTGATAATTTGCCTCGGCCCTAGAGGGTTGCCGTGGTAATATCCATTATTTGTGTTTCCTAACGTCTATGCATTTTAGGCAAGTGGTCAAACATCTGTATCTTGCACACGATCCGAGTATCTGTTGGTTTTACCTAAAGAAGCAACTAATTTTCATTCGATCCACATTTTATAGTACAATTTAATTTCTGAACAAATGTTGATATGACATGGCAAGGACAAAGAGAGTTGAATTTGAATTTTAAAGTCATTTTTGAATTCTTGAAGTTTAAAAATATCCAATGGAATGCTTCTGTAATGTGGTTAATGAATGTGATGTAAACACTAATTTCCTCTGCAAATGTTACTTTTCATTTGACAGACAAAGTAACATCAAAAAGGAAGCTTGATTTCTGGAATATAGCAAAAGAGATACTGTGAAAAATTGAAAAATGTATTGGAACATATTTATTTATTTATTTATTTATTTATCTTATTGTACATGCCCTACATGTACATGGCACCATACATGTACAATGGCTATTATGGACAACCTGGGTATAACTCAGATATTTACAAAGGATATATTTGTGGTCAATAGTGGGAGCAGATATGCAACCAACATTTGATTCACAACAAACCTGACCTAACATAGCCAGTATTATTGTACCTTAAGGGGTTCACAAGATAAGTTTTGCTCACATTCTCTCCCATGAAGCAAACAAAGGGGTTAGGCATAGTTAGCTTAGGGTTGTTGAGGTTTTAAGCTTTATTTTTGTTTTAATATCACAAATAATTTCCCTCTTTTAAATCTTCTTCAAAAGCAGACTAGGCTATGTTAGGTTGTGTTATGTTACATTTTTGCTTTATTTTAACATTACTTTTGTGCCATCCTACCTGAATGCAAAACCCTTTTTGGCATTATTTTCCTCCCAACTGAAATGTATGCACTTGTGGAGGAAGTGAGTGGTAACATCATGTTAAGCTCATTCATAAGCATTGTATTGGAAATAGAAAGTCCAAGAAATCAAAAATTATGTTCAGCTGCAATTTTACACAAAAGATAATCTGACCTACCCAAACCTGAACCCCCATGCTTGCTTCATGGATGTAAAATGTATGTAAAATGTGCCTAATAAATACCTTAAAGCACAGTAATACCTGAAGATATTCTAAAACTTTCTGAACATGATTGGTATGGCTGTCAAGGGAGTGAGGATGCTATTGAGAGATAATGCAGGATGGAACTGGAAACTGCCATTTGGGAGGATGTTGTTGATGGTGGCTTTTGTTGCATGTGTGCAGAATTAGTCCAGGAGTAAACTTCTAGTTTCATTATGCATGTATTGTTTACAGGGATGTCCAATGTATTGTCAACAGGAATGGGTGGTTACAATGTCTTGATCACATTAACAAAACATGTGCCCCTAAATGTGCCCCTAAACTCCGGAGCATGCAGACATGCAGCAGACCTGGATTTGCTTTATTTTGCTCCCTTGTACTGACCCTGTGCAGCACTAGTATCAGTAAACTGACTGTGTCATTGGGATAAGCAGATTAGCTCACCTGGTTAACTCACCTGGTCAAACCACTGCAGTTGATGTGCCCTAAAACCCAAATAACTAACTCACCTGGTCAGATCCTTGAGCCAGGATATATGCCACCTTAATATTGTGTATGCCACCTTATTTAAATGCTAACTACATGTTGAACACAAGATGTTATGGCATACTGAGAATATTTGTGACTAGTGATTGGCAAGGAAGAGAATGGTGGCATGTTCCAGCAGTCCTGGTTGCAGTAATTTCTGCCCCTTGGTGCACACTGAAGTCTGCCACCCACCTTTTGCACCACCACACACTATGCTGGCATTAGTTGGCTGGCGACGGGAGTCTGCTAGCTTCTTCAACAGGAGCCCGTGCACCGTTTGTTGATGGTGCCGCGGACGGTCAGGCGATCAGTGAGCAGGACTTCGGTCAGCAGTGTTGAAGTAAACAGGTACACAGTGACGTTTCGGCCGGTACCAACCACTTCCTCCATCATGTGTGCCATGTCCATCGGCTTAGCAATGGCCAACACAGACTCAGTGGGTGGCTGGTGGAGACAGATCGGCCAGTACCAACCACTTCCTCCATCATGTCGGCCATGTCCATCGACTTGTATCGGCTTGTTATGTCCATCGGCACGTCCAGCGGCGATGTGTGTTACGGTCGACATCGTTGGAAATGGTGGCGGCCAGCTGAGGCGCTCGGCTGCTTGGTGCGGGGTCTGCCGCGACTTGGTCAGTTTCTCACGACCGGACGCGAATGATCAAAACTGGTCGAAGCGCCCTAAAGCCCAAGTAACTGACTGGTGGCGGCTCCTGACGACTGTCTGGTGGCTGCTCCTGGCGACTGTCTGGTGGCTGCTCCTGGCGACTGTCTGGTGGCCGCTCCTGACAACTAACTGGCGACGGCTCCTCGCCGGATTCGTCAGACGCGTCGGTGAGGTGCCCACGCAGCGCGTCCTCGCCGTCGTCGTCCGGCGTCGCTGCCGTCACGGACTCATCGCCACCGCTCTCCGTATCGCTTCAGCCCAACTCGTCATCGGTCCGAGCTGCTGCCTCAGCAGACGACGTCCGGCCGTGGCGAGAGACGGGGCTCCGCTCGGGTCACTCCCAGCGGGTCGAGTGACCGCCGAGTTGTTGGCTGTGTTGCTCTTTCCGTGGGACCTTGAGGCGCTGCCATGTCAAGAGGGCTCGCGTTACCTTCAGAGGTTGTCGTCATTTTCGTATTTGCCATTCGCCGTGGCGGCGTCAGTCGCGCAGCCATCTGCACCGTTATAGTGACGCTTTGGTCGAAGCGCCCTTAAACTCAAATAACAGCACCGTTCTGGTGAGGGCGCGGCGGGCCAAGGGCCGGAAATGGGGTGAAGGGGAGGGGAGGTGGTAGCGGAAGTGGTCATTGACAGATTACACAGCGCAAAGGGCTGCAAGGTTTCAAGCAATGCCAAAGGCCAGTTCCGCTGATACTGGCTCTGCGCCGTTGTGACAACGACGCGACACTCAATTTCGTACAATACTAAAACCATCGGTGGATGTTCGGCATGTCATATCTCATTCAGCAGATACTGAAAGTTTCAAACTGATATCGTTGCGCATTCTCGAGATGCTAACAATTAGCCAGGGGTATCGGTACATTATGTCCCCCCCCCCCTCAAAGTTTGGTGAGGGTTAACGTGTTTCGCTTAATGGACATCGAGGACATCAGCCCGTCTATCCTCGATGCACCGCATCGAGGATAGATGGCCATTCTGACAAAATACTGAGTTTATTTTTGGTATCTTGTTGCTGTTGTTTCCACTATTATTTGTCGTTATGGTACCAGTGTTATTGTGGCTCTAAGCCTTCCATTATGGCAACGCAAAATGTGCTTCCTCTGCAGGTTGGTAGCGTCCAGGTCTCCGGCCGGAGCGCGCATGGATCTGGCATCCGCTGCGACCGGCGACAGGTAGCCCCGCCGGCCGTCTGTCACCGGAGGCAGCGGCAGCGGCAGCTGCAGCCATGAACCCGTTCATGGAGGACGGACCGGCGGTGGCGACCGGTGACGCGCCGGCCACCATCTCCATCGACGACATCGCGCGCAAGCTGCTGCGCGAGAGCTTCTACCTGACGGCGCTGGAGCTGCACTGCGAGCTGGCCGAGCTGGGCGCCGAGCTGCCCCGGCTGCGCAACTTCTTCTCCAACCCGGGCAACTTCGAGCGGCAGACTGCCTTCAAGCCGGAGCTGGCTGGGCAGCTGCGTAAGTCACACTGTGAGCACCGTCTTCCGTCTCAGCTGTCCTGACCCTGCACCGATCCATTGCTGACCCGGCCGATTGTTGGTGACTGAACCTTGTGTTCTTTTACGACGCATTCAGCCGCTAGGTCATATAGCGTCGCCAACCTCTCACACCGGTTGGGCGTGAGTGGACTCAGTAAATGCCGTCGGCTGTGAGATTCGAACCCACAATCTTGCGATGAAGAGCACGACGCTCTACCGACTGCGCTACCGCGGCCCCTTGCTGGTGACTTGCGGGCGGCGAACGACCTGTCGCGTTTACGGTGGTCATAGTCACTCAGCAGGCTATGACATAGTCGACCTGCAAGTGCTTTGTTCGCCAGGAATACGGTCAGATATTGTGTGAGATGCTAGTGGGTCAGAGGCGAGCTGCGGTGTTGATTTGTGGTCTCCGTCTCCGCTGTCAAATAAGCGCAGCTGGTGAATCTGGATGGTGTTGATGACGGTAGTAGACAAACGACCTGGTGTGCGAATGGTGAGTTCGCGCCAGTCGCTCGGTTGCTCACTTGTCACGTTTGAAAAGTTGTGCGACAATGCACTGAAATACTACCTCCGGCACGACGGTTGGATGCACTCATGTGGTAGAGAACTTGCAGAAATTCCAACTGACCCCGGTTAACATCACCTTGAGTCAAGCGTATGTTGTTGACCACAACATACGTTGTTGGCGTGTATGTTGCCCACATCAACTAGTCCCCTACATCAGCTTAGCTCATTCAAGAGAAGACAGAAAGCAAACGCATGTTTGGACATAAGTCTTGGAATCGATGTCCTTCATGAGTGGAGTTTGCTGCATGAACGTTTAATCCATCACCGAAATGCGCTATTTAGGATTATTTGTCGAATATTCCAGTTCCCACAGCTCACAGTTCTGGAGGGTGTGGCCTTCCTTCGTGTGCGCGCACGCTCTGCTATCGCTTGTCCAACACGACCGTGGCTCGGCTGTCCGTCCGATGCGGGCAGTCTGCACCCACTGCTTCGTCGAGTGGTGCTGTCACTTACCCGGTGGCCACCATGTTGAGACCCGGTCCGTGGCCCGACCTGATCTGGCATGACCTGGCCGCTGGGTGTCGCAGCGCGCTCCTCCAGTCAGGCGACGCTGGACTCGATAGACCTCAGTCGGTTCTCGGAGGATGGCGAGCGGATGACGGACGAGCGGACGGCCGTGCTCGAGTTCGAGCTGAGGAAGGCCCAGGACACCATCAAGTCGCTGCGGGCCAACCTGACCGGCGCCACTGGTGAGATGACGTCAGAGGACCTGGCCTGACCGGAGCCACTGGTGAGGTGACGTCAGAGGACCTGACCTGACCGGAGCCACTGGTGAGATGACGTCAGAGGACCTGACCTGACCCAAACTACTGGTGAGATGACGTCAGAGGTCCTGATCTGACCGGAGCCACTGGTGGGGTGACGCCTGACCGGAGCCACTGGTAGATGACCAGGAGCCTGACCACCACTGGTGGGGTGACGTCAGAGGTCCTGATCTGACCGGAGCCACTGGTGGGGTGACGCCAGAGGTCCTGACCTGACCGGAGCCACTTGTGAGATGACGCCAGAGGACGTGACCTGGTCAAAAGACCTGGCTTGGTCGGAGCCACTGGTGAGGTGATGTCAGGGGGCCTGACCTGGTCGGAGCTATATGCTTCAAACATCCTGCAGCCTATGTTGATCTGATCCAATCAGATATTGTGTAATTCTGTGATATATCAGCTAATTTTATCAAATCCTATCAACTGATGGAATGAACTTGTGCATCTGGCAGGCTATTAACTTCTTTCATATTCAGGTGGTAACCTCGGCGACTTCTTATATGAAGACTGGGTGGGAGAATGGGGCAGGGTAGTGAGTAACTGACTGACCAACTGACTGACTAACTGACTGACCGACCGACCGACCGACCGACCGACCAACCGAGTGAGTGATATAGTAAGCACACAATCAGGTATACCGACTTATCATTCTGTAATTCTACAATTTATTACCTTCTCTGACCTGCTGACCTGCCACTGACTTGAGCGGCACTTGGCCAGAGTTGAGCAGCCCCGATCAGGGCGGTGACCGACCGTCTACCGAGGACGAGCCCATCAAGCCGCACGAGCGGCGCGCGCTCAACTTCCTCGTCAACGAGTACCTGCTGCGGCACGGCTACAAGCTCTCTTCGATCGCGTTCTCCGACGAAAACGAGGACCAGGTGCGGTGCCGCCGAGTGGCTGGCGTCCCGGTGGCGTCCCGGTGGTGTCCCGGTGGTGTCCCGGTGGTGTCCCGGTGGTGTCCCGGTGGCGTCCCGGTGGTGTCCCGGTGGCGTCCCGGTGGTGTCCCGGTGGTGTCCCGGTGGTGTCCCGGTGGTGTCCCGGTGGTGTCCCGGTGGTGTCCCGGTGGTGTCCCGGTGGTGTCCTGGTGTGGCTCGTGGTCCCACTGAAGCCCGCGGCTTCTGGACAGGGCCGCCGGGACGAGGTGGCCGAGTGGTTAAGGCGTTGGACTGCTAATCCAATGGGCTCGTGGTCCCACTGAAGCCCGCGGATTCTGGACAGGGACCAGGTGGCCGAGTGGTTAAGGCGTTGGACTGCTAATCCAATGGGCTCTGCCCGCGTGAGTTCGAATCTCATCCTGGTCGGCTGTTTTCTTTCGACAGAGAGTGGATCTTGGATGTGCACCTGTGGGCCACTGCGGTGCTGTTTTCGCGTCCTGCCAGTGTGTGTACCTTCGTCTGTTCGCTTTGTGCTCGTCAGTGGATTTTCCCACACCGATTCTAGTGCAGCTGTGTGTAGCGTCATAGCTGTGGCCCTATGCGATCCGTGTTGTGCGCTGTAGACCACTGAACTCCACATGATGCTGACGGAATCACCGACCGCAAAAAGGCGAGCCAAAACTGCTCTGGTGGTATCCTCTTGGTCGGGCCGGATGGTATTTCTTGGTCGGACCGAATGGTATCTCTTGGCCTGACCTGATGGTATCTCTTGACCTTCTCTAGTGGTATCCCTTGGTCGGACCTGATGGTATTTCTTGATCGGACCGGATGGTACCTCTTGGTCAGACCTGATGGTATATCTTGGTCGGACCTGATGGTATCTCTTGGCCGGATCTGATGGTATATCTTGGTCGGACCTGATGGTATCTCTTGGATGGATCAGATGCTGTATCTTGGCCGAATTTGATGCTGTATCTTGGCCGGATCTGATGGTGTCTCTTGGCCGGACATTCTGTGAACGGACGTCGGTGGGAGCCGTGCCAGACCAGGGCGTGGGCCGGCCGCTGTTGTGTGTGGAGGGGGGGGGACAGGTGGGCGCGCTGCGCCTCGGCTGACCACTCCCTCCCGCTGGCAGGATGTCGAGGACTGGGACGACGTCGGCCTGAACGTGGCCAAGCCGCCCGAGCTGCTGCACTTCTTCCGCGAGGGCGGCGGCCGGCCGACCGAGCTGCCGCCGCCGCCGCCGGCGGCCGACGAGCCGCCGGCTCGTGTCGACTCGTGCTGCCAGACCGAGCCGGATCCGCCCGGCGCCCGGCCACTGCGGGACGACGTCGCCCGGCTCACCGACGAGGTCCACCTGCTCGAGAGGTACCGACGCGCGTCGGCGTCGCTCCCCGCGTGCTGAGGGCCGGGGCTGTTTTGCTCGTCGGCCGGCGGAATGTCGTCACTGTCGTGTCGCACTGAGTCGTGGCCGAGTCACGGTCGTGTCGGGTCGTGGTTGTGGAGAAGCGGACTGATCGAGAGATGACTAGCCGATTGAGTGTCACCACACCAACGTGCTGCGAAACGTGGATAATTTGATGCACGTGTTTCGCCTGAGTCCACACGTCTAATGAATTACTAAATTGTGATCGATGTGCCAAATTGTTTGTGGCAGAAGACCAATGCATGGCCTTTGCATGTTGATGTCCCCTGATTGTGTACTTGTGTACTGTATGTACCTTGGCATTTCACCCAAATATGACCTGGCTACCTTTTTGTGTGTGGATGTGCCATGCTTGATTTGTAGTTTTTAGTTGTTCTGTGTAGTCAATACTGACAATGGCAACTGGTGTGCCATGGTCTGCTGTGGTACTATGGATGGGCCACTGATGATTGTTCTATATTCCTGTGCCGTGGACGTGTTACTCAGGGTCCTACTTTGTTTCCATGCTGTGGATGTGTTACTCAGGGTCCTGCTCTGTTTCCCTGCTGTGGACGCCTTACTCACGGTCCTGTTCTGTTCCCCTGTTGTGGACGTGTTACACACGGTCCTGCTCTGTTTCCCTGCTGTGGACGTGTTACCCACGGTCCTGTTCTGTTTCCCTGCTGTGGACGTGTTACTCACGGTCCTGTTCTGTTCCCCTGCTGTAGACGTGTTACCCACGGTCTGCTCTTTTCCTCTGGTGGATACCCACGGTTTTTTCCCCTGTTGTGGACGTGTTACTCACGGTCCTGCTCTGTTCCCTGCTGTAGACGTGTTACCCACGGTCCCTGCTCTGTTTCCCTGCTGTGGACGTGTTACTCACGGTCCTGTTCTCGTCCTGTGCTGTGCCCGGACCGCTCGTGGCCCCGTCTGCCAGTGTTCCGCGGGCGTCTCGCCGACGGTTCCACTCTATTCCTGCACTGTGTATGCACCACTGATGGTTCCGCTCCGTGTCTGCGGCCCAGTCAGCTGAGCGCGCTGCACTGCGCCGCCGATGCTGAACGTGACGCCGGCGACGCCGCCGCCGAGCCGGCCACGTCGGGCGACGAGTCGCTGGAAACGGAGCTGGTCAGGACCGAGAGTCAGAACCGGATCAACTGCCTGCGGCTGGCCGACCGGGTCGCCGTCCGGCCGCCCCCTGCCGTCAGGTACCGCCGGCACTCGGGCCCCAGCTCCCGGTGGGTGGGTGAGGCCGTTCGAGCTCCTGATGGAAGTGAGGGGCGCACCGAGGTCCTGGTGGAAGTGAGAGGTCTCCGCAGTCGGTGGCATTACGGCTGCGTATGACTCATCAGGATCACTTAACTGGCTCTGAACTAGGGACATCTGTTCCCTTCACTGACCTGCCTGGTGTCGTTGACCCTGTGACCAGTGTAGCGCCTGCTTGTGAGCGTGAAGGTGTTAGGTTGTGTGTTCAAAGTGACATCGTGAAGTGACTGGTGCCGCAGTGTGAACGCGGTAGTTAGGAAGCAAATTGGGGTATTTCATTATATTTTTCACTCAATAACACATGCTGGCGAGAGGGCCGGAAAGTAGAGCTTAATTTGAGGTTTTGACTCGCATGCTGCCATTATCGCTCGGATGCGCTCATGCTTGTGACGTCACTCCTCTGACAGTAACGCAGCGCTGGTGTTCCGGCGGGCGGTACTGGCGGTCTGTGTATGACGTCACCCTTCTGACAGTAATGCAGTGCTGCGCTGGTATTTCGGCGGGCCGTGCTGGCGGCCTATGTGTGACGTCACTCCTCTGACAGTGACGCAGCGCTGGTGTTCCGGCGGGCCGTGTGTGACGTCACTCCTCTGACAGTGACGCAGCGCTGGTGTTCCGGCGGGCCGTGCTGTCGGCCTGTGTGGCCGGCCCGACCTCTGGTGGTGACGAGACGACGGTGCGGCTGCGGCGCGAGGTGTCCGAGCTGAGTACGTGTCCCGAGCAGGCCGTGCTGCAGCTGGCTCGCTGTCTTCCTCACATCGTGCCGAACGTCATCCTCGCCAAACGGGAGGTACGTGGCCCGTCTACCTCACATCGTGCCGAACGTCATCCTCGCCAAACGGGAGGTACGTGGTCTGTCTTCCTCACATCGTGCCGAACGTCATCCTCGCCAAACGGGAGGTACGTGGCCCGTCTACCTCACATCGTGCCGAACGTCATCCTCGCCAAACGGGGACGTGGCCCGCCTACCCATCCGAGGTACGTGGCCCGCCTACCTCACATCGTGCCGAACGTCATCCTCGCCAAACGGGAGGTACGTGGCCCGTCTACCTCACATCGTGCCGAACGTCATCCTCGCCAAACGGGAGGTACGTGGCCCGCCTACCTCACATCGTGCCGAACGTCATCCTCGCCAAACGGGAGGTACGTGGTCTGTCTACCTCACATCGTGCCGAACGTCATCCTCGCCAAACGGGGGACGTGGCCCGCTCACTCACATCGTGCCGAACGTCATCCTCGCCAAACGGGAGGTACGTGGCCGCCTACCTCACATCGTGCCGAACGTCATCCTCAAACATCGTGCCGAACGTCATCCTCGCCAAACGGGAGGTACGTGGCCCGTCTACCTCACATCGTGCCGAACGTCATCCTCGCCAAACGGGAGGTACGTGGTCTGTCTTCCTCACATCGTGCCAAACTCCTCGCCAAACGGAGGTACGTGGCCCGTCTACCTCACATCGTGCCAAACGTCATCCTCGCCAAACGGGAGGTACGTGGTCCGTCTACCTCACATCGTGCCGAACGTCATCCTCGCCAAACGGGAGGTACGTGGTCTGTCTTCCTCACATCGTGCCGAACGTCATCCTCGCCAAACGGGAGGTACGTGGTCTGTCTTCCTCATCGTGCCGAACGTCATTCTGTCAAAACGTGAGGTACGTGGCCCGCCTACCTCACATCGTGCCAAACGTCATCCTCGCCAAACGGGAGGTACGTGGCCCGCCTACCTCACATCGTGCCAAACGTCATCCTCGCCAAACGGGAGGTATCTGATCCCACCACCCTGCTGTCTATCTCGCTGTCTACCTCTGGTCAGTTGCTGGCGTCATGTCTCCCGATTTTCTCCTGAGTCAGAGTATTTACGATATGACATGCCCCTCCAGAACGGCATGGAAGTATTGTGCTCGATTGTGCTGTGCCGTGATGCGATGTGAAGCGATGTAAATCTGCCATGCATATCACGTCTGTCAACAGCAGCTGCTTTACATGTGCACTAGCGCCACTCAGGACATTTCCCAATCCCGCGGCCCACCGGCGAAACAGTGTGGGCGGAGTCATTAGCCGTGAATGTGCATAAGATGCATCGTGAACCACCCAATAAACAAACAAACGATGATTTACACGTGACGCCTGTCGGCAAGAGATGGTTTACATGTGGTGTGTGTCGACAGCAGCTGGTTAGCATGTGGCGTGTGTCGGCAGGAGCTGGTTAACATGTGGCTTGTGTTGGCAGGAGCTGGTTTACGTGTGACGCGTGTCGACAGGAGCTGATACCGCTGCTGTTGTCGGCGGTACAGCTTCACCCGGACATCCGACAGCGAGACGTTCTGCTCAACCTGCTGTTCAACCTCATCAAGCGACCCGACCAGCAACAGCGCGCCTTCATTCTGGCTGGTCAGTGGGGCAGCAGGTCTTGTCGGCCCGGCTGCCACACGGTGGTATGTCGGCCCGGCTGCCACACACGGTGGTATGTCGGCCCGGCTGCACACATGGTGTTTCGCTGACTGCCACAATGGTGGTATGTCGGCCCGGCTGCCACACACGGTGGTATGTCGGCCCGGCTGCCACACACGGTGGTATGTCGGCCCGGCTGCCACACATGGTGGTATGTCGGCCCGGCTGCCACATGGTGGTATGTCGGCCCGGCTGCCACACACGGTGGTATGTCGGCCCGGCTGCCAACTGGTGGTATGTCGGCCCGGCTGCCACATATGGTGGTATGTGGCCCTGCCACACGGTGGTATGTCGGCCCGGCTGCCACACACGGTGGTATGTCGGCCGGCTGCCACGGTGGTATGTCGGCCCAGCTGCCACACACGGTGGTATGTCGGCCCGGCTGCCACACACGGTGGTATGTCGGCCCGGCTGCCACACACGGTGGTATGTCGGCCCGGCTGCCACACACGGTGGTATGTCGGCCCGGCTGCCACACACGGTGGTATGTCGGCCCGGCTGCCACACACGGTGGTATGTCGGCCCGGCTGCCACACACGGTGGTATGTCGGCCCGGCTGCCACACACGGTGGTATGTCGGCCCGGCTGCCACACATGGTGGTATGTCGGCCCGGCTGCCACACACGGTGGTATGTCGGCCCGGCTGCAATGCTGTTGCAGCTGCAGCTGGATGTCGGCCCAGCTGACGGCCGCTTGTTTTGGCCGGCAGGGTTCCGCTCGCTGGTGTCGCGCCTGGAGCCGGGCCGGCTGGAGGAGGAGGTGCTGCCACAGTGCTGGGAGCAGATCAGCCACAAGTACCACGAGCGGCGGCTGCTGGTGGCCGAGGCGTGCGCTGTCCTCGCGCCGTTCATACCCGTGAGAGGCGTGGTCGTGCCAGCCGCTGGCTCTCCCCAAAAGCCAGTACCACCGGCCGTTACCGCCCGATAAATGTAGCCATGTCCCGGGGGATGAGTAGCCTAGGGGTAGGTTGCTCGTCTCACAATCGAAAGGTTGTGGGTTTTGAGTCTCACCTGTCGCTACTCTGTCGCTACTCTTCGCCCGCGACCAGTCGGCGTGAGAGATTTGCGACGTTACCTGACTCAACGGCCGATGTGTCATATAACCAATTACCAACCAACTAGTCATGTCCCATGGCAGCGCCGACCTCACTAGCTGGGTGCACGGGACGGCTCCGGCGGCCTTCCTACTGGGGGTGCTGTCTGTACGTGAACTCTCGACTGGTCGGCCGTGGATGCGAGGTGTGTTGGCGTGGTTGTGCGAGGTCAGGGACGGCAGCACAACGTCGGCCACACGAGAGGAGACGGCAAGATGGTCTGTTGGATCTTTTCATTATTGGAGGCGTGTCTATCTATGTATCTCATGTGCCTACGTCATTGCGTATGCCAGTCGTGTTCCGTGATGGAGCTCCAAGAAAAGCATGCATACTCGACTACTTGCTGCATGACCACTGCAGTCGATGCGCGCCTAAACTTCATTCACCAATTATACTCGACTATCACTCAGCACGCGCAGTGTGGCTCTGATATACCAGGTGATGTGCCATCTTTCACCTCCATCGTGTGACTGACACCGACGGGACTGGTCAAAAATAGGCTAGCCCACCTGAAACAGACACACCTGAAGTGTACCTGAACCGGACTTCCTCCTGGCGGTCTGACGAGGCCCAGTTGTCGGGTGGTGACCTGACGCGACCTGACCTGACGCGACCCGACAGCCGGAGCTGCGCGGCTCGCTGGTGTGGTCGATGCTGCACCAGATGGTGACCGACGAGAAGGAGGAGGTGGTGCGCGAGGCGGCGGTGCGCGCCATGGCCGTGGTGCTGGTGCACTGCGACGACGGCGACAAGCTGAGTCAGGTGAGCCGACGGCCGCCACCACACGGACGCGCCTCGCCTCGCGCGCACGTGGCTGCGGGAGCTTCGGATGGTTAGGGCCCAATCGGACGGTTGGGTGAGAATCGTATGGGGAGCACCCACCACACGTACACCCACACATTCGGCCTCCCACGCAGGTATAGGATCTCACGGTCCCTGTATCCAAGCGTGGGAGCTGACGGTCCCTCTATGCAGGGCGTGTGAGAGCTGACGGTTCTGTTCAGATGTGACAGCTGACTGTCCCCCTGTACAGGTGTGGGAGCTGACGCTTCCTCTGTACAGGTTTCTTAATGTGTGGGCTGATCCTCTGTACAGTTGGGCTGACGTCCCTCTGTACAGGTGTGGGCTGACTGTCCCTCTGTACAGGTGTGGGGGCTGACTGCCCTCTGTACAGGTGTGGGGCTGACGGTCCCTCTGTACAGGTGTGGTGGCTGACTGTCCCTCTGTACAGGTGTGGGCTGACTGTCCCTCTGTACAGGTGTGGGGCTGACCGTCCCTCTGTACAGGTGTGGGCTGACTGCCCCTCTGTACAGGTGTGGGCTGACTGTCCCTCTGTACAGGTGTGGGCTGACTGTCCCTCTGTACAGGTGTGGGGGCTGACTGTCCCTCTGTACAGGTGTGGGCTGACTGTCCCTCTGTACATGTGTGGGAGCTGACGGTCCCTCTGTACAGGGTGTGGGCTGACTGTCCCTCTGTACAGGTGTAGGGGCTGACTGTCCCTCTGTACAGGTGTGGGGGCTGACTGTCCCTCTGTACAGGTGTGGGGGCTAACTGCCCCTCTGTACAGGTGTGGGGGCTGACTGTCCCTCTGTACAGGTGTGGGGGCTGACTGTCCCTCTGTACAGGTGTGGGGCTGACTGTCCCTCTGTACAGGTGTGGGCTGACTGTCCCTCTGTACAGGTGTGGGCTGACTGTCCCTCTGTACAGGTTGACTGTCCCTCTGTACAGGTGTGGGGGCTAACTGTCCCTCTGTACAGGTGTGGGGCTAACTGTCCCTCTGCACAGGTGTGGGGCTGACTGTCCCTCTGTACAGGTGTGGGAGCTGACTGTCCCTCTGTACAGGTGTGGGGGTTAACTGTCCCTCTGTACAGGTGTGGGGGCTGACTGTCCCTCTGTACAGGTGTGGGGGCTGACTGTCCCTCTGTACAGGTGTGGGGGCTGACTGTCCCTCTGTACAGGTGTGGGGCTGACTGTCCCTCTGTACAGGTGTGGGAGCTACGTCCCTCTTGTGTGTGGGGCTGACTGTCCCTCTGTACAGGTGTGGGGCTGACTGTCCCTCTGTACAGGTGTGGGGGCTGACTGTCCCTCTGTACAGGTGTGGGAGCTGACTGTCCCTCTGTACAGGTGTGGGGGCTGACTGTCCCTCTGTACAGGTGTGGGGGCTGACTGTCCCTCTGTACAGGTGTGGGAGCTGACTGTCCCTCTGTACAGGTGTGGGGGTTAACTGTCCCTCTGTACAGGTGTGGGAGCTGACTGTCCCTCTGTACAGGTGTGGGGAGCTGACTGTCCCTCTGTACAGGTGTGGGGGCTGACTGTCCCTCTGTACAGGTGTGTGTGTTACAGGTGTGGGGGCTGACTGTCCCTCTGTACAGGTGTGGGAGCTGACTGTCCCTCTGTACAGGTGTGGGGGTTAACTGTCCCTCTGTACAGGTGTGGGGGTTAACTGTCCCTCTGTACAGGTGTGGGAGCTGACTGTCCCTCTGTACAGGTGTGGGAGCTGACGGTCCCTCTGTACAGGTGTGGGGGCTGACTGTCCCTCTGTACAGGTGTGGGAGCTGACTGTCCCTCTGTACAGGTGTGGGAGCTGACGGTCCCTCTGTACAGGTGTGGGGGCTGATTGTCCATCTGCACAGGTGTGGGAGCTGACGGCTCGTCTACTGGCGGACCGGTCTGAGGTGGTTCAGCGGGCCGCTTCCGAGCTGCTGCTGCCAGTAGTGGCGCGCTGGGCCACCCAGCTGGCGCAGCTGTCGACCCGACTAGTGCCGCACGCGCTGGATGCCGCACGTCGTGCCTCACAGGTGGGCAGCCCATGTCCTCCAGCGTTACAGATCCACAGCCCCTTGAGGTCTGCCCTCCCTATGTCCTCCAGCCTTACAGACCCACAGCCTCTGAGGTCTCCCCCATGTCCTCCAGGCTTACAGACCCACAGCCTCTGAGGTCTTCCCCATGTCCTCCAGCCTTACAGACCCACAGCATCTGAGGTTTCCCCCATGTCCTCCAGCCTTGCAGACCCACAGCCTCTGAGGTATGTCCCCCCGTTTCCTCGAGCCTACAGACCCACAGCCTCTGAGGTCTTCCCCATGTCCTCCAGCCTTGCAGACCCACAGCCTCTGAGGTATGTCCCCCCGTTTCCTCGAGCCTACAGACCCACAGCCTCTGAGGTCTGTCCTCCGCCGCGGCCCGATCCGCACGCCTGCTGATGTTCTAACTGCCGTCGTCGTGCAGATACGTGGCAAGTGAGAGTCAGTTCAAGGATGTTTTCAGGCGGTTGGTGTCTACCGACACAGCTGTGCTATTGGAATTCTGCGTGAGTTTGCTGATGTGCTACTAAGAGTGATCCACCATGATCTTTTGGCCGGTTGAACAGTGCGTAAATAGGTTACATCTGAATCTAGTTATCGGTATGCTCGGTGATGACCGACCTTTATGTCAACGCTGTTCGGATCCGCTTACCGGATATCACGTTTTAGTAGGTTGTGTACTTTTGGTACCACTACGACGCCTGATTTTAGGTAAGCAAGACGCCAACACTACCCTGCATACGCTCAACTACTCTGGGACGCCTAGGAAACTACGCCTAGGAAACTACTCTGAGGTCGTGACATCTGCGTGCATTTTTACATTCCTTCAACGAGCACACTTTGATGTTATATATCACCGATCCCCCCGCAGTGGGGTCAGCCTCGTTACTCGGCTGACCAGGGAAATTGCGCTCCTTCGGGGTAACACAGCCACCCCGATAAGGGGTGTGGAAACGCGGAGGTGTTTCCGGGGACTCGCATAGTCTCCATCGTCCATCTATCTTCAAATTCCAGTATTCACCTCGTGCCAGCGACCTTTTGTATGTCTTTCATCCAACCCTGCAACACCTACCCCTCCCTTGTCACGAACAGGTAGGTCAGCTTCCCTGGTCTACCCGTCCGCTCAGTTTTGTCGGGGTAGTCGCGCCCCCTTGGCCCGCCCCCGAGGTTGACGGAGTCCTGGAGGCTGAGGACCCCGTCGCACGGTGCTAGCTGTGACGGAGGAGCAACACGCCTCTTTGGTCCTAATATCCCGGAGGGGCGGGCGGGCCCGTAGGGCCCCATACGGGCCAAGTGGCTGGTCGCCTCGGGCCGAAGGTCTGGGCCCCGGCCCAGTGCCTGCTGGCCTGGCCGGCAGGGGTCAAGGGGTGGGCGGCGCTGGATTCCGGTCGGGGTGGTGAGTCTCTCGTCTGCCAACGATGGCTCATGGGCCTCTGCCAAAATACTCGGAGCTGGCGAGGTCCGAAATGCTCCCGTGGCAATTCGAAATGTCATCGCTGAAAAAATGTAGGCGAGAGGAGGTGATCCTGGCACGCCTGCGCATAGGTCACACATATGCAACGCACGGCTACCTTTTGAGAAGGGAGGCGAGGCCACGCTGTTCCCGGCGTGGTTCACATATGATTGTTCGCCACATACTCTTTTCTTGCCCCAACTTCGCGGTTGAACGAAGGCAGCACTTCGGATCCACTTTCGATAACTTATCGTACTGTGATGTTTTAGGTGACAGCTCCGAGATCGTCCAAACAGGTCAACTATATCAATATATATCGGCTGCTCAAGTACACGTAATGTATCCATTCCACAAATAGACCCATGCCGCTAAGCGGAATGCTGTGAAAAGTAAGATATGGGCGCTACATAACCAGTAGCAGTTGATGCGCCTTAAGCCCAAATAATCAATCAATATATCACAGATCTGGACGATTGTAAGTTACTGTCTGTAAACACAGTTATTGGCGCAAAATGACCCTGGCTGTCGACACGCCCCTATACTCCAATTCATCATCATCATCATAGTTATCGGTATGCAAATACCTCGCCATGCAAAGATATTTCTAGCTTGAATCATGCCACTTCGTTAGTAATCCGCCCTCCTGATATGACCTCCGGACGCAGCTGCTTGTCTGGCACCGCGTCCTCCCCATAAATGGGCCCCTCCCCCCGCCCCCTCCCATTGACATGTCGGACACTCCCCAGACACAGCCGGCGGACTGGACGGTGACGGTGTGGCTGCAGACGCTGACCATCCTGCTGGAGCACGTGTTCCTCTGGGTGGTCACTGACGGCCCGCACCGTAGCCGAGCCGAAGACAGCGCCATGGGGATCTCTGGTGAGATACTCACCAGCGTCGACGCGGCTGGCCAGTGCCGGGCGCGAACTGGCGTCACGAACTGATGACGTCACCGACTCGAGTGTCTGTGTCTCTGAAAAGGAGCAAAGGAAAATGTGTCCTTTTGTTCCCACCGTCGGAAGTTTTCTAGTTGTTTTGTACTATAATCCAGCCCATGCAAGCTGACAAGTTTGCATGAGAGCAGCTAAGCGCACTTTCTAATGCCCCATTGGCCTGTCCGTGTCCTGAGGAGGTGCTTGATGGTTCCACTGACCTTCATCTGCCCACAGAGGGTCGGTTGCCGACTCCAGCCGGACCCCTGAATGACCTGGAGGTGTTGTTCGGCGACGGCCGACAGCTGAGACATCTGGTGGCCGCATTCGACAGCTACGTGTCCCAGGAGTGGTTCCAGATGTGGCCAGCCCTCGACTGGCTGCTCAACGACTGGTGTGTGTCCACACGTGCATGAGTAGGCTCTCATCTGGGCGCACCACGACTGGTGTGTGTCCGCACGTGCATTAGTGGGGCCCGACTGGGTACGCGACTGGTGTGTTCGCACGTGCATGGGGTGGGCCCTCGACTGGGTACACGACTGGTGTGTTCGCACGTGCATGGGGTGGGCTCTCGACTGGGTACACGACTGGTGTGTTCGCACGTGCATGGGGTGGGCTCTCGACTGGGTACACGACTGGTGTGTTCGCACGTGCATGGGGTGGGCTCTCGACTGGGTACACGACTGGTGTGTTCGCACGTGCATGGGGTGGGCTCTCGACTGGGTACACGACTGGTGTGTTCGCACGTGCATGGGGTGGGCTCTCGACTGGGTACACGACTGGTGTGTTCGCACGTGCATGGGTGGGCTCTCGACTGGGTGCACGACGAATGGTGTGCGTTCGCACATGAGTGAACCTTGTCTTCGATGGATTATTTTCAACTTCTTACCGAACGTTGTGTTTGGTCTATGCCTTTAGTGGCAGTATTTCTGCATAATGTCAGTGAACTATGAACTATGCTGCATGTTCTCAGTCATTGGTGGCAGACGAACGTTGTGTTTGGTCTATGCCTTAGATGGCAGTATTTCTGTATGATGTCGTCAGCAAACTATGCACTGTGTCACACTTCATCAGTCATCGGTCGCAAAACAGTGTCTGCCGCTTCCGATTCTCGGATTGCACTTGGTCTTTTTACATCTAACGTCAGTATTTTCCTCGAGCGGGAACAGAAAATGAACTAACTCAAACCATGCATATCAATGCGTTTCATTGTGTTGAAGCACTTTACATTTTGCTACTTTCGCACAATCAGCGACATGGTTCCACAGTCTGTGACATTACCACATCCAACAACTAAAAGCGAGCGAGTTTGGGAGCGCTGGCGTGCCGTGCGCGACCATGCGCTGTCGGTCTCGACCTTTGTCATAGATATTCATGGTCACACCTACAACCAAGCCGCCTGACTGCTCGGCTCTGCTGTGATCATCCGGAAATGCCGGAACAACTCGTTTTACGGGTGATGGCAGGAAACATCACTGCATTTTTTTCGAAATACATATATTTCGTTATTTATAAAATGCATACACTCCATTACTTAGTGCTTCAATATACACACCATAATTCGGCAAACCGGAAAATCATAATCTCCATTACATAGTGCTTCTCAAGATTATACACACCATATTTTGGCAAACCAAAAAATTATACACTCCGAATCCAAGACCGAGAAGCGAAAATCCAACGCTGGTCGGCAGCGATGGGGCTCGTATTCCCGAGGAATGTCGCCAGGTCATCTGGGAGGGATGCTGTGGAGGGACGGAGGGTGCAGAGTGCGGTGCGACGCCAGTGGTCCCTCCATGTTTCCCACCGCGGGTGCCACGGTATGACTTGACGGGTGCTTGCTATGTGCCCCCAGTGAACGGCATTGGTGTATGGTGTGTGATGTCAGCTTGACCTCCAGTGTGACGTCAGCTGGACCCACAGTGTGATGTCAGCATGACCCGCAGTGTGATGTCAGTATGACCTGCAGTGTTACGTCAGTATGACCCACCGTGTTACGTCAGTATGACCCGCAGTGTGACGTCAGTATGACCCGCAGTGTAACATCAGTATGACCTGCAGTGTGACGTCAGTATGACCCGCAGTGTAACGTCAGTATGACCCGCAGTGTAACGTCAGTATGACCCGCAGTGTGCCGGAGTTGCTGTCCCTGGCCGAGGTGCTGCCGCTGTCGTTTCCGGACGCCGTGTACAGCATGTCTCTGTTGCTGCGCTATTTGGCCCATCTGTTGGGTCCCAGTATCACCGAAACAAAGGTCAGTCTACCCGGCCCACCCACCGGTTCCCAATGTCACCGACACAGTGGTCAGCTCGACCAATACATACAAATACCAGATGTCCCTGTCCGAGTAGCATATTAGATAATGATAATAATAATAATAATAATATGTAACTGATCGAGTATGTAACGAGTGAATATGCATTTAGTTATCTCGACTGATATTTGGTGATGTTGCATAGTTGGATCGCCTTGCCACTGCTGCGTGACCACTGCAGCAGATGCGCCCCTAACCCCCCCCCCCGATCACTTTGCCGATGGCATCCTAAGCTGTGTCATAGGAGAAGTGTGTTGTGTTCTTGTGACAGATTCCATAGTTGTAGTGTTATGCTTATGTGTTGTCCTATTGACCCTTAGGCGCGTATTGGCGTCCGGTTGCTTGAAGTGCAATGCCTTTGTTAGAACCACAAGAAAAGATGGAAAATGATAAATCAACTAAGATTCTTGCATGCACCGAGAAATCATATCTAAAGAATGGCATGTATAAATTTCAAAACATAACCATCTTTCTGGTTTGTCGAAGTGAGATTAAACGAGTGATTCATTTTCCACATAATTTACTTCTAATGTCCAGAACCATTTCTGTGTTGCAATGTTGCACTTCTCCTGTATTCGGCAGGAGCAAGCTCCTAGCCTACGGCAGCTATGGCTGGCCTGGTTGGCCCAGTTTCTGACCTGTAACCCTGACCTGCGGGAGCTTTGCCCGGTCTCTGACCTGTAACCCTCACATGTGGCAGTTGTGGCTGGCCTGTGAGGCCTGTCCCTGACCTGTGGCAGCTGTGGCTGACCTCTGACCTGTTATCTCGGCCTGCGGCAGCTGTGCCCGGCCTCTGACCTGTAACCCTGTACTGTGACAGCTATGCCCAGTTTTGACCTGTGACCCTGTCCTGCGGCAGCTGTGGCCCGCCTCTGACCTGTAACCCTGCCTGCGGCAGCTGTGGCCCGCCTCTGACCTGTAACCCTGTCCTGCGGCAGCTGTGCCCGGCCTCTGACCTGTAACCCTGACCTGCGGCAGCTGTGGCCCGCCTCTGACCTGTAACCCTGACCTGCGGCAGCTGTGCCCGGCCTCTGACCTGTAACCCTGACCTGCGGCAGCTGTGGCCCGCCTCTGACCTGTAACCCTGGCCTGCGGCAGCTGTGGCCCGCCTCTGACCTGTAACCCTGGCCTGCGGCAGCTGTGGCCCGCCTCTGACCTGTAACCCCGCCCTGCAGCAGCTGTGGCCCGCCTCTGACCTGTAACCCTGGCCTGCAGCAGCTGTGGTCCGGCCTCTGACCTGTAACCCTCTCCAACGGCAGCTGTGGCCCGGCCTCTGACCTGTGACCCTGACCTGCGGCAGCTGTGGCCCGCCTCTGACCTGTAACCCTGCCCTGCGGCAGCTGTGGCCCGCCTCTGACCTGTAACCCTGGCCTGCGGCAGCTGTGGCCCGCCTCTGACCTGTAACCCTGTCCTGCGGCAGCTGTGGCCGGCCTCTGACCTGTAACCCTGTCCAGCGCAGCTGGGCCCGCCTCTGACCTGTAACCCTGTCCTGCGGCAGCTTGGCCCGCCTCTGACCTGTAACCCTGCCTGCGCAGCTGTGGCCCGGCCTCTGACCTGTAACCCTGTCTGCGGCAGCTGTGGCCCGCCTCTGACCTGTAACCCTGACCTGCGGCGGCTGTGCCCGCTCTGACCTGTAACCCTGTCCCGCGCCAGCTGGCCAGCTGTGGCCCGCCTCTGACCTGTAACCCTGTCCTGCGGCAGCTGTGGCCCGCCTCTGACCTGTGACCCTGTCCCGCGCCAGCTGTGGCCCGCCTGCGAGGCCCGACTCTGCGGTGGCGGTGACGAGCCGGCGCCGGGCCTGACCTCGGCGCTGCTGCCGGCCGTCTGCTCGGGTCTGCTGTCGGCGCCGCACCCTCAGGCGGCCAGACAGCTGACGCGCACGCTGGAGGACGCGCTCTATCTGAGCTCCGCCTGCCGACTGACCATGGAGCCGCTGTCGGCGGCCGTCCGGCTCATGCTGGAGCACCCGCCACACCACCCGCCTCTGCTCGACCTCATCTGGAAGGGTGGGTGGAGCGGCGGCGGGTGGAAATAAGCCGGGCATGAGTGAGGAGCTGGGTATGATCTGGGCTTAGGGGCGCTTCAGCTGCTTTTGGTTATGCAGCGCTGGTTATGATCTGGGAGTGTGGGTGATAACGTGTGATGTGGTCGGGTGATTGATTAGCTGTATGGCCTGGGTGGCTTCTCCGCTGCAAGTGGTATCGATTGGGAGCAGAGGCAGACATGCCGACTGGCGCGCCTCTAGCGGAGCCGGGTGGAACTACAGTACGGGTGCCGACTCGTGCACCATGCACTGAACATGAGCACAATATTGGCACTAAGTCAACGTCCCCAGTATATTAATTGCCGTCGTTTTCATCTTCTGAAAATTGAACGTGTTGTGCATCTTCTAATACACTTTCGGTACACCTGGGTTATGAAAAAACACCACCATATTTTCCAGGCGAAACTTTATCAGTACTGTTAACTGCCTGTATGCCGATGGCGCAGGTCGCCAGGCTGATGCGCCATTCTATCCGAACAGTGTCTACGATCGAATGCATTGCCAAAGGACGGTCCCGCGTTGAGTATTCTAACCCAAATTAATTGGTCTGTCTTGAATATTCAGCGCAGCTGTATCCGTCGGAAAAAGGTATAGCGTCTTATGCAAGTTAATCATCCAGAATGTGTCCCGAGTGCTGGAATTGCCAGCATATGAAGTGAAAACCTCAGTAGCGATAGAACAGGGAGTATTTATGTGCCAGGACAAAGCTACAAATTGTCGACATTTTACAGGTTCCGTCTATCCCCGATATTCAGTGACGGTTCCAACGGGGTGGGATGCTATATAACGCAGAGTACTATTATATTTCTTCTACTTTCACCCCCTAATGACCACATCTCTACTGTGTCTGTTCCCTGACGACGACACCAAGGTGTATTAATTGGCTGCATGGGTCAATGGAAGAGTAGGTGTGAGGTTGGAGGAAGTGTATTCGATTGACCTGGAAATATTTCTTGAGAAAGGGAACAGGAGGGGAATAGATAACTGCCTGATTGTCTCGTGATGCCCGTTTAATTTTATGCTGACACTAGCATTGTCGTCGCATGACTGCACTGAAAGGTCATGTAACAATCATCCAGTGATTATAAAACTCGACGCATACTCTGCCCTATCTCACTTCATATCATCCCTGTAGTTTCCTTTCCATCGCTACTTTGTATAACCGAGCCAGTGTTGCCCTGATGCCGGTTCCTTCATTGTGACACTTCTTTGACCTTGCCTTTCTCAGACCACTGCCTGACCTGACTATACCAAAGGTCCCGGGTTCGACACTAGCACCGTTCGGGACATTTCCCAATCCCGCGGCCCACCGGCGAAATAGTATAGGCGGCGACATTAGCCGTGAATGTGCATAAAGTGCTTCGTGACCCACCCAATAAACAAACAACGAATATCGTCAGCCACGTCTGTCTGTTCTGACCTGGTATGGATATCATCAGCCAGGTCTCTGTTCTGACCTGATACGAATACCACCGGCCAGGCCCGTCTGTTCTGACCTGGTATGGATATCATCAGCCAGGTCTCTGTTCTGACCTGACACGAATACCACCGGCCAGGTCCGTCTGTTCTGACCTGGTATGACCCCGCCGCCGTCGGCAGGTGTGATGCACGCCGTGACGGAGGTGCGCGAGACCACCGCCCAGCTGGCGGCGCTGCTGGTGCCTGTCGTCAGTGACGTCACGCTGACGTCACGCCTGCTGCCGGCGCTGGTCACGCTGGCGTCCGACCCACAGACGTGAGTCCGCCGGGTGGTGCCCGCCCGCCCCGGCACGGGTACTCCTGATATATCAGTGTGTGCCAGTCAGGCTGGTGCAGCGTGCGTTGGTTTGTTTTTTGGTTGTGTTCACGACACACTTTATGCACATTCACGGCTAATGGCCCACACGGCGTGCGTCGGTGTCTTGGCACTGGGACGTCGATGTGCCTGTCAGGCTGGTGTGGTGCTCGCCTTAGGACTGGTGCAGTAGTGTGTCCCCATCTCCGTGGTGTCCGTCTTAGGGCTGGTGCGGTAGTGTGTCCCCATCTCCGTGGTGCTCGCCTTAGGACTGGTGCGGTAGTGTGTCCCCATCTCCGTGGTGCTCGCCTTAGGACTGGTGCAGTAGTGTGTCCCCATCTCCGTGGTGCCAGTCTTGGGACTGGTGCAGTAGTGTATCCCTATCTCCGTGGTGCCCGTCTCAGGACTGGTGCAGTAGTGTGTCCCCATCTCCGTGGTGCCAGTCTTAGGACTGGTGCAGTAGTGTGTCCCCATCTCCGTGGTGCCCGTCTCAGGACTGGTGCAGTAGTGTGTCCCCATCTCCGTCAGGCAGTGATAAATTATTCGTGAAATATAGTGGAATATGCCACTTTCTGAACAGTGAGTCGACATTCTTCCCAAAGAAGTATCGACACCGTGCTTCTTGGTGCTTACTTGTGAGGTATCCACGCCTCGTGTTGAACAGTATCTCATTATGATAAGCATAAGCATAAGCATCATGCTTATGCTTATCATAACCGATCTGGGATCGTGATAACGAACATCCATTAGTGTACTTCCAGGTAAATGGAATACTAGTCAGGCTGGTGCGGCGTGACGTAGTGCCCGCCATGGTACTGGTACTGGTACTGGTACATCAGTGCGTCCCCGTCTCTGTCGGGCTCCTGGTACTGGTACTGGTACATGAGTGCGTCCCCGTCTCTGTCGGGCTCCTGGTACTGGTAGTGGTACATCAGTGTGTCCCCGTCTCCATCAGGCTCCTGGTACTGGTAGTGGTACATCAGTGTGTCCCCGTCTCCATCAGGCTCCTGGTACTGGTAGTGGTCTTGTGTCCCCGTTATGCTCCTAGGGTGCTACGTCATTGTGTCCCCGTCCCCATCAGGCCTCTGGTGCTGGTACATCAGTGTGTCCCCGTCCCGTCCCTGGTCGCCTGCCTGGTCCCCCCTGGTACCGGTACATCAGTGTGTCCCCGTCCCCGTCAGGCTCCTGGTACTGGCACTGGTACATCAGTGTGTCCCCGTCTCCGTACGGGCTGCCTGGTCACTGGTACTGGTACATCAGTGTGTCCCCGTCTCCGTCAGGCTCCTGGTACTGGTACTGGTACATCAGTGTGTCCCCGTCTCCGTCAGGCTCCTGGTACTGGTAGGTACATCAGTGTGTCCCCGTCTCCGTCAGGCTCCTGGTACTGGTACTGGTACATCAGTATGTCCCCGCCTCGTGCCATGGTTCCTGGTACTGGTACAGGTACATCAGTGTGTCCCCGTCTCCATCAGGCTCCTAGTACAGGCACTGGTACGTCATTGTGTCCCCGTCCCCATCAGGCCTCTGGTGCTGGTACATCAGTGTGTCCCCGTCGCCGTCAGACTGGTGCGCCGTGCCGTGGTGGCCCTGGTACGTCATTGTGTCCCCGTCCTCAGGCTCTCTGGTACGGCACTGGTACATCAGTGTTTCCCCGCCTCCGTCAGGCTCCTGGTACTGGTACCGGTACATCAGTGTGTCCCCGTCTCCGTCAGGCTCCTGGTACTGGTACAGGTACATCAGTGTGTCCCCGTCGTCGTCAGGCTGGTGCGCCGTGCCGTGGTGCCCGCCCTGGGCCTGGTGCTGGAGACGCGCTCCGGCCGGGAGCCGGCCGAGAAGGCCCGTCTGCAGCTGGCGGCGCTGGCCGCCGACGGCCGGCTGGGCGCGCTGCTGGCCGGCTGTCTGGGCCGCGCCGCCGCCGCCGGCCGGCACGCCGACTTCTGCCTGCCACTGCTGGCCGACATCGCCGGCGGCCGCTCGGCCGGCGACGCGCTGCCCCTGCTGGACGCCTACACAGCCATCGCCTGCGGCAACGTGGAGCCGGCCGCCCTGCAGCGGCACGTGCTGCCCGCGGTCAGGTCAGGGCAGAGGTGTTGGGGCGGGGGTGGGGCCGCGGTCAGGTGGGGGCGGTACCGGTCAGGTGAGGGTGGGGCCGCGGTCAGGTGACGACAGCACAGGTCAGGTCAGGGCAGAGGTGTTGGGGCGGGGGTGGGGCCGCGGTCAGGTGAGGGCGGTACCGGTCAGGTGGGGGTGGGGCCGCGGTCAGGTGAGGGCGGTACCGGTCAGGTGGGGGTGGGGCCGCGGTCAGGTGACGACAGCACCGGTCAGGTCAGGACAGAGGTGTTGGGGCGGGGGTGGGGCCCCGCTGGGCAGGTGGGGCGCGGCCAGGCCAGGGCAGAGATGTTGGGGCGGGGTCGGGACCGCGGTCAGGTGACGACAGCACCGGTCAAGTCAGGGCGGTGCCGCTGGTGCGGGGGTGGGACGCGGTCAGGTCATGGCAGAGGTGTTTGGGCGGGGGTAGGACCGCGGTCAGGTGACGACAGCACCGGTCAAGTCAGGGCGGTGCCGCTGAGGCGAGGGTTGAACCACGATCGGGGGAGCAACGTCACTGGCACGAGGGTTGGATTACGGTCAGGTGCGGGCGTATCGGTCAAGTGCGGGCAGTATCGGTCAGGTGCGGGCAGTATCGGTCAGGTGCGGGCAGTATCGGTAGGTGCGGGCAGTATCGGTCAGGTGCGGGCAGTATCGGTCAGGTGCGGGCAGTATCGGTCAGGTGCGGGCAGTATCGGTCAGGTGCGGGCAGTATCGGTCAGGTGCGCGTTAGACCGCGTAGAAGGCTCCAGTGCAGCCATTGGCCCTACTCAGCCGTTTTTTTCGACCAACGGTGTCCCCTGAAGTGAAAAGGTACCCATTCAGTGTGCTCGAGTGTACCCCCGGGCTTAATGGATTTTTAGCCGAAAATGTCCCTCCATGGATTTTCGTAGTAGCGCCCCTCAGGACGGGATGTTCCCCACATGGCAATGCCTGGATCCGCTCATGTGTGTGTGTGTGTGTGTAGCATGCAAAATCAAGCCACCAGCGAGTGGGATCCACCTGGGTGCAGTGGTGCGCTGTCTGGGGACTGAAGTCGGCCATCTCACCTGTTTGTGTCGGGTCAGAAGATGGCCTGGCGTGGAGTCATGGGGGCGGCGTGACCAGGCATGCGGCACGACTGGCCAGCCCACCTGTCTGTCGGGTCAGAAGACGGCCTGGTGTGGTGTCATGGCGGCGTGACCAGGCGTACGGCACGACTGCCCGGCCCACCTGTCTGTGTGGGGTCAGAAGAGGCCCCGTTGGGGGGTGGGGGGGCGGCGTGACCAGGCGTGCGGCACGACTGGCCGGCCCACCTGTCTGTGTCGGGTCAGAAGACGGCCTGGTGTGGTGTCATGGGGGCGGCGTGACACGACTGGCTAACCGTGCACGTGGCGGTGGTCGAGTATGGCAGAGGCGCGTGCTGATGACCAGGGATTGGTGTTTGGATGACCCTAGGCATCTCAGATAGTTGTTGCCGCCGTCTGTTTGCTGCCTGGGCGGCAGACCGTCCACGCTGTCCTTGTGTGCACTGGTGCGGTGGTGGGGGATTAGTTTCAGTGTCTGCCACCAGGTGTGTGGACTGACGCTGTGACGGGATGTTCAGTTTCCACGTCAGTCGGCAGGTGTATGTGGACTGGTGATGTGACGGGGTGTTCAGTTCCCACGTCTGCAGACATGTGTGTGGACTGGTGATGTGACGGGATGTTCAGTTTCCACGTCTGTCGGCAGGTGTGTGGACTGGTGATGTGACGGGATGTTCAGTTTCCACGTCTGTCGGCAGGTGTGTGGACTGGTGATGTGACGGGATGTTCAGTTTCCACGTCTGTCGGCAGGTGTGTGGACTGGTGATGTGATGGGATTTTTAGTTGTGCAGTGTGGACTGGTGATGTGACGGGATGTTCAGTTTCCACGTCTGTCGGCAGGTGTGTGGACTGGTGATGTGACGGGATGTTCAGTTTCCACGTCTGTCGGCAGGTGTGTGGACTGGTGATGTGACGGGATGTTCAGTTTCCACGTCTGTCGGCAGGTGTGTGGACTGGTGATGTGATGGGATGTTCAGTTCCACGTTGTGGAGGTTGGACTGGTGATGTGACGGGATGTTCAGTTTCCACGTCTGTCGGCAGGTGTGTGTGATGTGACTGGACTGTTGTGATGTGACGGGATGTTCAGTTTCCACGTCTGTCGGCAGGTGTGTGGACTGGTGATGTGACGGGATGTTCAGTTTCCACGTCTGTCTGCAGGTGTGTGGACTGGTGATGTGACGGGATGTTCAGTTTCCACGTCTGTCGGCAGGTGTGTGGACTGGTGATGTGACGGGATGTTCAGTTTCCACGTCTGTCGGCAGGTGTGTGGACTGGTGATGTGACGGGATGTTCAGTTCCCACGTCTGTCGGCAGGTGTGTGGACTGGTGATGTGACGGGATGTTCAGTTTCCACGTCTGTCGGCAGGTGTGTGGACTGGTGATGTGACGGGATGTTCAGTTCCCACGTCTGTCGGCAGGTGTGTGGACTGGTGATGTGACGGGATGTTCAGTTTCCACGTCTGTCGGCAGGTGTGTGGACTGGTGATGTGACGGGATGTTCAGTTTCCACGTCTGTCGGCAGGTGTATGTGTATGTGGACTGGTGATGTGACGGGATGTTCAGTTCCCACGTCTGTCGGCAGGTGTGTGGACTGGTGATGTGACGGGATGTTCAGTTCCCACGTCTGTCGGCAGGTGTGTGGACTGGTGATGTGACGGGATGTTCAGTTTCCCACGTCTGTCGGCAGGTGTGTGGACTGGTGATGTGACGGGATGTTCAGTTTCCCACGTCTGTCGGCAGTGTGTATGTGGACTGGTGATGTGACGGGATGTTCAGTTTCCACGTCTGTCGGCAGGTGTATGTGTATGTGGACTGGTGATGTGAATTTGTCTGTCGGCAGGTGTGTGGACTGGTGATGTGACGGGATGTTCAGTTTCCACGTCTGTCGGCAGGTGTGTGGACTGGTGATGTGACGGGATGTTCAGTTTCCACGTCTGTCGGCAGGTGTGTGGACTGGTGATGTGACGGGATGTTCAGTTTCCACGTCTGTCGGCAGGTGTATGGACTGGTGATGTGACGGGATGTTCAGTTTAGTTTGTGGACTGGTGATGTGACGGGATGTTCAGTTTCCACGTCTGTCGGCAGGTGTGTGGACTGGTGATGTGACGGGATGTTCAGTTCCCACGTCTGTCGGCAGGTGTATGTGTATGTGGACTGGTGATGTGACGGGATGTTCAGTTTCCACGTCTGTCGGCAGGTGTGTGGACTGGTGATGTGACGGGATGTTCAGTCAGTTCCCACGTCTGTCGGCAGGTGTGTGGACTGGTGATGTGACGGGATGTTCAGTTCCCACGTCTGTCGGCAGGTGTGTGGACTGGTGATGTGACGGGATGTTCAGTTTCCACGTCTGGGGTGTATGTGTATGTGGACTGGTGATGTGACGGGATGTTCAGTTCCCACGTCTGTCGGCAGGTGTGTGTGGACTGGTGATGTGACGGGATGTTCAGTTCCCACGTCTGTCAGCAGGTGTGTGGACTGGTGATGTGACGGGATGTTCAGTTCCCACGTCTGTCGGCAGGTGTGTGGACTGGTGATGTGACGGGATGTTCAGTTCCCACGTCTGTCGGCAGGTGTGTGGACTGGTGATGTGACGGGATGTTCAGTTTCCACGTCTGTCGGCAGGTGTGTGGACTGGTGATGTGACGGGATGTTCAGTTTCCACGTCTGTCGGCAGGTGTGGACTGGTGATGTGACGGGATGTTCAGTTTCCACGTCTGTCGGCAGGTGTTGTGATGTGGACTGGTGATGTGACGGGATGTTCAGTTTCCCACGTCTGTCGGCAGGTGTGTGGACTGGTGATGTGACGGGATGTTCAGTTTCCACGTCTGTCGGCAGGTGTGTGGACTGGTGATGTGACGGGATGTTCAGTTTCCACGTCTGTAGACATGTGTGTGGACTGGTGATGTGACGGGATGTTCAGTTTCCACGTCTGTCGGCAGGTGTGTGGACTGGTGATGTGACGGGATGTTCAGTTTCCACGTCTGTCAGCAGGTGTATGTGGACTGGTGATGTGACGGGATGTTCAGTTTCCACGTCTGTCGGCAGGTGTGTGGACTGGTGATGTGGACTGTGATGTGACGGGATGTTCAGTTTCCACGTCTGTCGGCAGGTGTATGTGTTGTGGACTGGTGATGTGACGGGTGTTCAGTTTCTTAGTTTTGGTGTGTGGACTGGTGATGTGACGGGATGTTCAGTTTCCACGTCTGTCGGCAGGTGTATGTGTGTGGACTGGTGATGTGACGGGATGTTCAGTTTCCACGTCTGTCGGCAGGTGTATGTGTATGTGGACTGGTGATGTGACGGGATGTTCAGTTCCCACGTCTGTCGGCAGGTGTGTGGACTGGTGATGTGACGGGATGTTCAGTTTCCACGTCTGTCGGCAGGTGTGTGGACTGGTGATGTGATGGGATGTTCAGTTCCCATGTCTGTCAGCAGGTGTATGTGGACTGGTGATGTGACGGGATGTTCAGTTTCCACGTCTGTCGGCAGGTGTATGTGTATGTGGACTGGTGATGTGACGGGATGTTCAGTTTCCACGTCTGTCGGCAGTGTGTGTGGACTGGTGATGTGACGGGATGTTCAGTTTCCACGTCTGTCGGCAGGTGTGTGTGTGGACTGGTGATGTGACGGGATGTTCAGTTCCCACGTCTGTCGGCAGGTGTATGTGTATGTGGACTGGTGATGTGACGGGATGTTCAGTTTCCACGTCTGTCGGCAGGTGTGTGGACTGGTGATGTGACGGGATGTTCAGTTTCCACGTCTGTCGGCAGGTGTGTGGACTGGTGATGTGACGGGATGTTCAGTTCCCACGTCTGTCGGCAGGTGTATGTGTATGTGGACTGGTGATGTGACGGGATGTTCAGTTTCCACGTCTGTCGGCAGGTGTATGTGTATGTGGACTGGTGATGTGACGGGATGTTCAGTTTCCACGTCTGTCGGCATGTGTGTGGACTGGTGATGTGACGGGATGTTCAGTTCCCACGTCTGTCGGCAGGTGTATGTGTATGTGGACTGGTGATGTGACGGGATGTTCAGTTCCCACGTCTGTCGGCAGGTGTGTGGACTGGTGATGTGACGGGATGTTCAGTTTCCACGTCTGTCGGCAGGTGTATGTGTATGTGGACTGGTGATGTGACGGGATGTTCAGTTCCCACGTCTGTCGGCAGGTGTGTGGACTGGTGATGTGACGGGATGTTCAGTTCCCACGTCTGTCGGCAGGTGTGTGGACTGGTGATGTGACGGGATGTTCAGTTCCCACGTCTGTCGGCAGGTGTGTGGACTGGTGATGTGACGGGATGTTCAGTTCCCACGTCTGTCGGCAGGTGTATGTGTATGTGGACTGGTGATGTGACGGGATGTTCAGTTTCCACGTCTGTCAGCAGGTTGTGGCTGGTGATGTGACGGGATGTTCAGTTTCCACGTCTGTCGGCAGGTGTGTGGACTGGTGATGTGACGGGATGTTCAGTTTCCACGTCTGTAGACATGTGTGTGGACTGGTGATGTGACGGGATGTTCAGTTTCCACGTCTGTAGACATGTGTGTGGACTGGTGATGTGACGGGATGTTCAGTTTCCACGTCTGTCGGCAGGTGTATGTGTATGTGGACTGGTGATGTGACGGGATGTTCAGTTTCCACGTCTGTCGGCAGGTGTATGTGTATGTGGACTGGTGATGTGACGGGATGTTCAGTTTCCACGTCTGTCGGCAGGTGTGTGTGTATGTGGACTGGTGATGTGACGGGATGTTCAGTTTCCACGTCTGTCATCAGGTGTGTGGACTGGTGATATGACAGGATGTTCGTCCCACGTCGGCAGGTGTGTGCGGGACTCGCTGGCCTAGTCAGGGTCTATCTCAGGTCGACGTGGCGGCCGCGCTCATCAGGGATTTCGAGCACAGAGCCTCGGCGCCGGTCAACATGTCACATTCGCAGTGAGTTCGCGCTGTCGCACCGGCCATGTGGATATTTAGCATGAAGGCTAGTCACTTTCCATTGCATTTTCCCGCAACATTTGGGTGTGGAATAGTATTCATGGGAGCCACAATATTCGGAAATATCGATTAAGTGATGGTTCCAGATTGTTGCTAATGCACGAATCAAAACAAGTGAGTAGAAAGGTGGGTTAGTTCCCGAAATGCTTCAATTGAAAACACCTCGCATTCCAGGAGCCGAACGACCCGGAGCACCTGCACCAAACTCGGACGTTTAATCTGTTACATTGGGGAGGTCTTTGGGTAACCTACGCACGCACATATTAATGCTGTTTTGCCAGACCTAGAAAATGCTTAGCTTCATCACCTTTGAAGCTAGGTTTACCCAGTTTACACTTTCCTTCAATGAGTGAGTTTCCAGCGATCCAAAAGCTTTTGCATCATTTGCAAGCTATGCAAGTTACCATCACTACTTTTGAATGGTTTGCCTTATTAGTAGTCTGTATGTGAATGGTTTGTTGGTTTGTAGTTGGATTCGAGATATGGAATATATTTTACAGATGAACCAAAACCATATCACTGTGTGCATATGGTTTTGTGAGAGTATATGCAACTAAGAATAGTGCACGATTGCAAAGTAAAATAAAACCTAACGTGGCCTTCTGATATTTGGCCACCAAAAGCTTCCTGATGCAGGATTGCCTATGGGCTATCACACACTGATGTTGCATCCTCTAAAATGCACTGATAATGGATCGTCTAAAGCCCATTCATGTTGTATTGCCTAAGGCCTACTAGTGCTGGATTGTGCAATACCGTTGTCACGAAGGGATTATGCATCATCCACTGCACCAATGCTAAGAGTGGTGCAGTACGAAATAGTGAATATCTGTTTACATGTAATTTTCCAAAGAAATGGTACAGAAAGAAGTTGTTCGGTATGCTTCAACAAGCCCATTCCGTACATACTTTAAAAATGCCCATATTTCCTGGTCAATCATTGTGGATATGCAGGATCCAGGAATGACTCAATGTTAGAAAAAAGAGTAATTATGTATTGTGACGTTTCGGCCGTAGGCTATTGTTAAACTACCTGTTGAGAATGCCCTATGATTGACAATGGCCCATAGCCGAAACGTCACAATACATACTTACTCTTTTTCTAACGTTGAGTCGTTCCTGGATCTTGAATATCAATTTAATTTTTAATTTATCCACAAGTCCATTCGGTGCATTTTCTCCAATTTGTGCTCATGGACTCCTATAAAAATACCAAAGATCAAGATCACAAGCGTCCTGAAATGAAAGCCACCTGATTTATGCACAGCTTATTGGAGGAAATATTCCTGTAAGTACGCGTCTTTCTATGCCCGCGGTTGGTGACCCGTCTTCGTGCAGCCTTGTCTTGACTGCTAAACCTTCTCACAAGCTAAACTTGCAATCGTAGATTATACGGCTTTCCTCCTGCACCTTCTATAGTGTATGACGTCATTACAAAATGCCTCAGGCGAAACTGGCGCGTCAGATTTCTTTCCTTCTCAAACTATGATGGGGTTTTGTTGGTTCCTTCCTTTCCGCCTACTTCGACTACACCGTATACATGCTTGCCGAACAGGCTATGGCAACATCTGCCGACTGTGGCTTGTGATTGGGCAATCACTTAAATCTCGCCCTCTGAGAGGTTTGGTCGTCGGTTTTGTGCACTTGTCTCGATTTAGCGGCAAGTTCAGAGAAACATCGAAAACGGCCGGGACCCGTGCCGTTTTGATGCCACATGAAGCCATGCCACAGTTAAAACGCGAAAGTAGACTCGTCAACTTTTGGTGCCGCCCCGGGCTGATAGTTGTGCTTTTTCCGATTGACTGTAAAAGCCGAAACCACTCAGAACGTGGTCTCTCCCCCGCTGGCCGCCAAAGGCAGACAACGGAACGGTCTTCAACGGCTCGGGTTCCTCCGCGAGGGAGAACTCCGAGCCCACTTCCCGCTCAAGAGAGACCACCACAACTCTTCATCGTGGTTTTGGACACGCGAAAATTCGGGAGAATGATCGCGATAAGACCTATAGAAATGATCCTGTAGAAGTAAGGTCTTGCTTTCCAATTCATGCTTCAGACATAGACGCAGTATTAGAACACACTTCGATGTTTGTTTTCGCACCTTATCGCAGCGTATTCGCAAATGTTATAACGAAAACCTATCGTCGCTACTATTCAGTATGCCCTTTTACTATTGCACAACGCTATGACTTGCGAAAGACTGCAACTGGATAAAAAAACAAAAGAGTATCCAGAACACCGACGGATTTTCTTCGGCGCCTGCACCGCCACCTGTCCGCAGCATAACGCACTGGTATTTCGCCGCCTTCACACCGGATCAGGCGCACGGCTCGTTTGCCCGCCAGTTCTTTAATATACTCTGCGCCAGCAGATGCGTGTGCCAAGTGCACAACATGCTATCGGAGCCTCGTATATCACAAGCCAGTCCCAGTTGCCATCATCACCAGCACTGAATACCGCATAATCGGTGTTTGGTGCCCAACCTCCCCGACCGCGCTCCCTGTGACCGCCTCTGCGACAGCGCATTCCTCAATGGTTGCGTCACGCACCAGCTTCCTCCAATCGTCGACAGCGCGGCGATCCTTCCCGTCCATATTTTGCGAAAATCTGGTTTGTGTCTAGCATGTTGTGTTGTCGTGTGATAGAATATGCGAAATCTGGCAGCCCATGAGCCCTGTTCGCGGAGCGTGGATAGGGTATAGTCGGAGTAAGCGGAACTGTGACGTCACACATATACGTTTGCGGCTGCGGTCGACAGATATGACAGAGATTAAACATTTTTTGTACAATTGCTCGCGTGTGTTTAAACCTCCGGCTAAGCTCGTGTTTGGTCCCACCGCTTCATTTTTGTTGAACATTTTGTAGCTTTATGGTTGTGTAGCATACTCAAGCTAAACCAATATTTAGAATCTGTGACTAGGACCGATGCGGATGGAGCGGATGGGGGTCGCTTCTTCTGCCTTTGTTCGTATTTTGTATGCTACATTTATAAACATTGGGATGATGTGTGTTGGATGCCCTAACTGTCATTTAGTTAACACATATATGTAGTTTTCGCTTGGCTAAGGGGCTTTGTGTCCAAAATGGCACCACGCACGGCGACACCTGACGTCTTCATTGATGTAATTTAATTTATTTTTTTTAAACAAAAATTGTGCATCACAATCTGTAGTGGTGAGCATAAACGATTTTTTACACATGCTCAGAGATGCGTCATGGAGACTTCACAAGCACACACTGTGAAGTCCAGGTGTAATAGCTGACCAACCATAAATTGTGCATGGTCGATCGCCCAGATCGACCATCCGGGTGATAAATTATGGAGGCCCATCGCCCAGGTCCGAGGCTTCAACACGTTTCGTTGTAAAGTTGAGGTGAACTTCATCGGGTGTAGCATGTTTCTGTATTCGTATGAAGATGTCACATCATGTGACAGCCCAAGGTGACAACTGACCTGGACTTACCCGACGCGGTCGCTACGGCCGCAGGCGACCTGCTGCTCAGCGAGCTGCGTGTTCACGACGTGGGTATTAGCCTGTCATGGCCTTTGTGTGCGGTGGTTGACCCTGGACGGCCGTGACGTCTGCGTGGTGGTTGACCACGAACGACCCTGACCTGGTGATCAATCCCGGGTCAGGAACGCGTCGCGATCGTCCCGCGTCGGCAGTGAGTGACCCGTTCCTGTGCTGTCAGGTCGCTGAGCGCGGTGCCCGCCGTGCAGCAGAGCATGGAGGAGGTGCGCAGCCGGGTGACCAAGATCCTCAGCTCGTCGGCCATACAGTCGAAGTCGTCCCAGCTGTCGGGCCTGTTCAAGAAGAAGTGATCGGCCCCGCGACCGGCACGTGGCGAGGGGACGGCGGCGCGCGAGGCTGAGGCGGTGATTCTATGACGCCGCGCGGCCGTGCGGTGGCGACGCGCGAAGGCTGGCTGGTGACCGGCCGCCAGGGGCTGGTGACCGGCCGCCAGGGGCTGGTGACCGGCCGCCAGGGGCTGGTGACCGGCCGACAGGGGCTGGTGACCGGCCGACAGGGGCTGGTGACCGGCCGACAGGGGCTGGTGACCGGCCGACAGGGGCTGGTGACCGGCCGACAGGGGCTGGTGACCGGCCGACAGGGGCTGGTGACCGGCCGACAGGCTGGTGACCGGCCGACAGGGGCTGGCGCCGCCGTGCGAGGGCTGGTGACCGGCCGACAGGGGCTGGTGACCGGCCGACAGGGGCTGGTGACCGGCCGACAGGGGCTGGTGACCGGCCGACAGGGGCCGCTGGCGGTCCGTCGGCCCGCCGCGCACCCTTCTGTCGGGAGAGTGACCGAAGCCGGTGACCGGACGTCGTCGGTTGCGATGCATTCCACTTGAAGAGGCCGGGCCCAAGCGAGTGCCGCGGTTTGCCGGAGCGTTTCCGGTGGTTACGGATCCAGCGGGCCGCTCGCCTCGGGCGGGAATCACGGCCGCCGGGGCGCTGACTGCACACAGGACGGGACGGGACTGGAGCGGGTGTGGGGACGAGACTGGCGCTGGTGTGGGGACGAGACTGGCGCGGGTGTGGGGACGAGACTGGCGCGGGTGTGGGGACGAGACTGGCGCTGGTGTGGGGACGAGATTGGCGCGGGTGTGGGGACGAGACTGGCGCTGGTGTGGGGACGAGACTGGCGCTGGTGTGGGGACAAGACTGGCGCTGGTGTGGGGAGCGCTGGTGTGGGGACAGACTGGCGCTGGTGTGGGGACGAGACTGGCGTGGTGTGCGAGACTGGCGCTGGTGTGGGGACGAGACTGGCGCTGGTGTGGGGACGAGACTGGCGCTGGTGTGGGGACGAGACTGGCGCTGGTGTGGGGACGAGACTGGCGTGGGTGTGGGGACGAGACTGGCGCTGGTGTGGGGACGAGACTGGCGCTGGTGTGGGGACGAGACTGGCGCTGGTGTGGGGACGAGACTGGCGCTGGTGTGGGGACGAGACTGGCGCTGTTGTGATGGCGCTGGTGTGGGGACGAGACTGGCGCTGGTGTGGGGACGAGACTGGCGCTGGTGTGGGGACGAGACTGGCGCTGGTGTGGGGACGAGACTGGCGCTGGTGTGGGGACGAGACTGGCGCTGGTGTGGGGACGAGGCTTGACGCAGCTCCACTGCGAAGCCTGGCGAGGCTCAGGACCGGTGCGGTCCATTCCGTGTTGTGCGGCAGAAGTGTACGCCCAAAGATCGTTTTTGACGCCGTGGCTGACGTGACCTGCGTCCTTGACCTGACTGGTTTCAGTGTCCGTGTGTTGCTTGCCGCTGACCGCTGATGTGTGGAAAGGAAGCGGAAATCTCAGACAGGTCCTGCTGTCGAACAGTGAGCCCATTTTAAGAGCCCACGTGAGGCGTGAGTGGCGATATTTTGCTGGTGTGCACCTATAAGCCGTCCGTTCGACTGTGTTGTGTAGATCGTTCTGCCCGGACTCCCAGCCTTTTGACTCGACTCGGCGTCGCGTGGGGTTCCGACCGCACGGATCGTATCCCTATCATGCATGCCATATCAATCTGTGTCATATATGCTGCGACTATACTTGTCGATGCGTCATGTGTCAGGTGTGTGGGTAACCAGCCGGGCTGGGAGCGATGACGCGGTGCACGAGCCCTCGGGCGGCGACACGGTGTGGAGAGCCTCGGGCGGTGACACGGTGTGGAGACCATCGGGGACGCCGCTGTGGGGTGTCCATTGGGATGGTGGGGAGCGGGCGACGCGCGTCAGCGCTGGACACTTGTGATAATGGACGCGGTGTTCGGTGTTGGTCGTTACGAGGTGTTTTACGTGTGCCTCCTCGGCCGTGGCCAGTGAAATGCAGACGCATCCCGATCTGTTGTGGTTTGTGGCTTTACGACCCGGGTATTGACTGTTGGGTTCTTTCCCGACGCATCCGACTGCTGGGTCATGTAGCGTCGCCAACCTCTCACGCCGACTGGTCGCGCGGGGCGGAGTCGGTAATCTCGCCGGTTGTGGGATTAGAACCCGCGATCTTACGACCGAAAGTCTGACTCCCTACCGGCCAGCTACCACAGGTGGAAAGCCGTGGCATCTGACATGGACAGGATTGTTGTTAAAGAGGGACGTTCTCCCTTCAGGCGCCTGTGACTAATAGTGATGCTACCGACATGCCAAGAAAATCCAGGTATGACAACTACGACAGTGTGAAAGTGATCATTTTTCGTTAGGTGCGAGATGTCGAAACGTTTGGAGTGGTATGTCAAAATTCGCAATGGAAACGATGTCCGGAAAATATTATTGAAGTACTTCAAGCTACATTTTTACCCAATAGTTTACTGATAAATGAGCGTTTTGGGTTTATTTCGCGAGACACCTAACGTAGGAATACCTGTATTAACGAAGATTATAATAACTATACCATTCCATGAACATGGTGGAAGGGACCACGTCATAGGTATCATTTCACCGGATTGTGCTACAAGATGCTTGTGTATCACAATCTGCAATGGCGAGGATAAGCATGATATTTATACACGAGATATTGTTCAAAACTGGCCATGGAGTCTTAAAAGAGAAGAACCCCGGGTTCTTTTACGACGCACTCAACTGCTAGGCTATATAGCGTCGCCAGCCTCCCACGCCGATTGGTCGCGGGCGGACCGGGTAAACGCCGTCGATTGTTAGATTTGAGCCCATAATTTTGCGATTGATAGTCGGACGCTCTACCAACTGAGCTACTGCGGTCCCGTAAGAGTCCTCATGTGAGAATTCTTGGCCAAATGTGCACCTCTCTTTCAAAAGCCCACCTACAACTGTCAGGCCTTCCTATCCTGCCCGATCATGAATGTGCCAATTCATTAAGTTGAACTTCCTTTTGGTGCCGCAAGATGGCAGGAGCGTGCGTCCAAATGGTGAATGATGACGTGAATGTAAACAGGTGATGGGGGTGGGGCGAATTTAGCGGCCATGTGGTCCTTGGACAGACTCGAATAGAGGGAAGTAAGGCGCAGTATCTGGATCGCTTGTGGATATTGAATTCATGCTTCAAACATCAAGACATTGTCAGACTTTCTTCAATAGTTCATCATTCATGCAGCAAACTCAAACATCAAGACATCAAACTGAGAGACAAAGCAAATAACCGCAATCAGTGGAAAGCAAGACTTAACGTTTTCCATTGAAATAAATCGACTAAGTTTACAAGACGTGAACAGGCTATCAAGAACCGAATCGACTACTACCTACCTTAAGGTAAGCGAGACTTTTTGATTTGGCACTCCTTGAAATGGACAAAAATCCTCACACTCATAAGCACACATAAAAAACACCATATCGATACTTCTTTGGGAAGGATGTATATTCAGTCTTAAAAAGTGGTATGTCCCACCTTATTTCACGAATAATTTATCACTGAACTCCGATCTCCCTCCACATGTCCGAGCACCCATAACTTTTTAACGGCAAGACCACGTCCATAGCATTCGATGCGCTGGTAAAAATATAACCAACCGGAGAGTCCAGCGTGAATAGACGAAAATATCGTCAGTTTGAGCTAGGTGCTCACTGGGGCTGATGTGGCATACTCATAGCAGCTTTTTCATGGCGGAGATTATTGACTGGTATACCAACACAACGTCATTCGAAGAGCCAGATCTAAGCGGTGTGATGTTCTCGTGGGTCATGCATGGACCGCACTCGTCGCCCGCTGACCAGGCCGCTGCGTGACCACTGCAGTGGGTGCGCCCCCTCCCCCCTCGCTGACCGGGCTGACGTCAGCTGGTCGCCGCGCGCTGCCTTCGGGGCTGGCTGCCGGCTCGGCCAGTTTGTTTTTACAGCACTTATTGCGCATTAAGGCCGCCACCAGTTGCTTGCGATTTCCTAGGCGCACACATTCATCGCATTTATCATACGTGACAGAAACAGTCGTGCAACTAATGCACTTGAGCGATCTCATCGAGTAAAATCGCCTCTCGGGACAATGAGTTTGCAGGGCCATCGAATGCGATGCTATGCGACTTGGGACACGTTGACCCAGTTTGCCAATTGTTTATCCCATGAAGCCTCTCCGTCGAACCCTCCCAGCTCAGCTAGGCATGCCCCCTCCCGTGGGAAGAGGTCCCCCTCTGACCTGAGTCACTACGGGAAGGCAAGAGTGCAGCGACCCCCTCGCTCAACGTTTTTTTTGCAGCCAAAGGCACCGGTCTGAAAGGAAACGCGTCCTCTTGTGGGTAAAGGGTGATCCTTTTCCCCACTGGTATTCACGCTTCATTTTGAGAAAATATGACTATGTTTAATAGGCGCAACAATGTGGGCTCCACCCTTCTCATGGACACCCTATCCATTAAACTATTTCTGAACGTAGCGGTTAACAGAAAGAAGCAATTGTCTATGGAGATGATAACTCTTATTTTAACTCAAGCAAATAATATCCATTCCATAATTATTTTCCGCAATATGCTTCATTTTCTTGGTTATTGTCGGTAGTTAAATGGCTTTTTTCCTGATCTTTTCCTGATTGATCTTGATTGCAGGTCTCGCATTAGCAAGCTTGTACGGAATGTCGTATTTTCCCACATATTTAATCATCTTTGCCTAACATATATATTACATAGATTAAAATATAAGGGCCCTTCGAAATTAAAGAGACCGAAATCGGAGTAGTTCGGAACGATAGTGGGTTCGGTAGGTAGGGGGTCTCTTCAGACATTCACCCCTCCCCTGGGCACAATCCTGACCACGCCACTGGCCCGCAGACGTTCACAACAGTCCTTAGGCGCTTGTAACGGTCCATACATATTTGTGGGGGCTCACAGGCGTCTATAAGCCACCGTAGACGTGTATAAGAGCCTACAGACGTTTGTGATGGCCCGTGGACCTTCTCAGGGGCTCGATAACAGCCTTAGTAGCCATTAAAAAATGTTGTTGACATTTGTATCTCCGCCTTGACGACATCGTAGACGATCATGTACGGAACCAGGAACGCGCTAAGGGCCCGGGGCGACCGCCCCCCCCCCCCCCTTGGCTATGCCTCTGGATTCAGCTCACCTGTTGCTGGCGCTGATCGAGTCACGCCAGGCGACTGTGCGTTAGTCACAAGCCTGCAGCAGGAGCGAAACGAGAAGCGTGCTCATGAACGGAAAAACAAGCGGAAAGCGCCGCCATCGCAATAGCACGGCATGATATTGTCGGAGTACTCGCCACCACACTGTCCGACTACACTGTTGAAAATGATCATACGTTCTGTGCTCTGGAAGTATATGCAACTTTTACACACCACAGCCGGCGACTTGAACGCGGCCACAACGCGTTTCACAAACACGCCCACGTCGTGTAACCTACCATGTCGTGTAATCCCCTGGCCTCGCTATATACTGTGCTGTCGTCATGGTCGTTGGAAGGTATGGCGAGGGGAGGGGAAATTACGGTTCTTCCCCGATTTGTCACAATTTTTGCTCGAAAAACCGAGAAGTCTCAAAACTGAGCCACAATACTTTAAGGTTCGGATAACTTCCACCCCCCCTCCACACGTGGCGATGGCTATGGCTTATCCGCGAATGACGCGGTAGAAAATGTCATAAATATGCAGGCATATTTTTACACAGGACGCGAAAAAAGATATCCTATGCAAGAAAGTATTCTTTTCCATATCTACGATAGGTCAGACTGCAAAATATATGAGTAATCTCGGTGCTTAACCAACAAGAGTCGAGAAGTAGCGATCAATGGTGCATATTGAGGAGGGTAGAGGAGAAAACGTACACCTCCTCTTAAACCTTCGATTCTCTTCTTCATTTTCCTATTCAGGTCTACCCCGTTTTGCCCCTTCCTTCAGTTCTTCCTCACCTCTTCCTTTCGAAAATCTCGCCTGGTAGCAATGAATTAGCTCGCCTCCCTGGAGCAGACCCGCGACTCCACCATGTCCATCGCATTGATGTGTGAGGGACCCGCTGCGGGCTGCATTGCGAACAGTCGCTGTGTACGTTTCGTCAATGTGTTCGTCATCGTTTCGTCAATGTGTGCGGCGTGCCGGAGGGTCAACATTTCCGGGAGGGTCAACACTGCCGGGCAGGGTCAACATTCGTGCGACCTCTGCGCTGCACCATACAAACACGGGTGGACCACCAGAGGACAAGTCGGGCTGGGAGCGAGACGGAAGAGACCGAACTTGCGGATGCACCGAGGCAGGGAGGGACCAAAGCAGTCTGGAAGGAAGGAATGTTTACCAAGCAGGCGCGTCTTCAACAAAAGTGAACGAAAAGTGCACACACCTCACATCATATCGTGGCTCATATGTGTGTAAGGAGTCCGCGGCGCGCCTGCCTCCGCCCGTGCCTGGCGGTGCGCCGCGTGGTGGCCGGGCTCACGCACGGGGAGCAGCAGCGGCGTGGGCGGGGCCGGCGGTGCGGCGGGCGCCTCGTGTTGTGCGCGTGTGCTGCGGCTGAGTGTGCTTCTGCGGCTGCGCGTCCGGGGAAATCCCCGTAGAGATCTCGGGTCGCCTTGGTGGAGGAGCCGGGGTCGGGTCCGGGACACGATGGCGAGAGGTTGTGGGTGCGATTCGCTATCCGTCAGTGACGAAAATCACGTATCCATCAAAAACGAAAACTTACTATATGGCGATATGTGCGAGAGGCTAGCCTCTGCCGACCGGTGGTAGAGCTGCTTGGAAGCTAAGATGTAAATGGTGTAAATGTAAATTAACCCCAATTTTCACCATAATTTAGAGTCACCAATGTATTTTTGTTTCCAGTTTTTCAAGCTTGCCATTTTCCCGTGGATGAAAGCATAGTTTTCTGTAAATAACATAAAGTCATAAAAGTCATAAAGTGTTAAGGCTTAATAAGGGCCACAAGGGCCCATCTGGGTCAAGCCTGTCTAGAAGATATTAGAAAGTACATGTTCACACCTATCAATTCCAAACCCATGCAATCCCTCCACCTGTGCCACCACAGCCAATCTCATCAGTATGACATCGCAAAGGAAGTTGCCAAATCCACTGCTAGGTACACCCCATATAGTACAACATAATACTAGCATAATGTTATACCCTATATAGCTAGTGAAAATACTCAATATCCCATGCATCACAAGTTAGAATTCAAAAACAACATTTTCCTGTCTAAAAAATTTATCCACCCTACTTTTAAAGACATTCAATGAGGGACTCCCCACTGCATCAGCAGGCAGCCTATTCCATTGGTCAACAACCCTTTGACTGAAGACCTGTTGTCGTTTAACTGTCCTGCACCTCATTTTGTCTAACCTGAATTGATGACCCCTATGGGATACTCTAAACTGCAGAGCATCATTCAAATTGACCTGATCTAGCCCTCTAACAATTTTGTACATTTCAATCATGTCTCCCCTTAATCTCCTATACTTGAGTGAGTACATATCTAATGCATTAAGCCTTTCTCCATATTCTAAGTTACTTAATCCACTGACGAGTCTAGTGGCTTTGCGCTGGACTCTTTCTAACATATCTATATCCTTTTCTAGGTAGGGGCTCCATGCTTGTACAGAGTACTCCAAGTGGGGCCGCACATATGCTAAGTACAGCTTTTTCATGACTTCCCTGCTCTTATATTTCACACTTCTATTAATGAGTCCCAGCATTCTGAGTGCCCTATTTCTAGCTGAGATACATTGTTTTTCTGCTTTAAGGTCTTTTGAGACCAACACACCTAAGTCCCTTTCCTCTTCAATAACATCCAGTTCCCTCCCTCCCATTTTATAACTGAATGTCTCGCCTGCAGACCCTATATGCATAACCTTACACTTATCATAGTTGAAAGTCATCTGCCATTGATCAGCCCACTCTTTTAGGTCGTCCAAATCTAGTTGAATATTACTAGATTGATCTCTGCTGTTAGCCACTCCTACCAGCTTGATGTCATCAGCAAATTTGAACACTCTATTCCTCAGCCCTACTTCAATGTTGTTCACAAAGATGATAAAGAGGAGGGGCCCTAGAACAGAGCCCTGTGGCACTCCACTCAGAACATCTTTCCAACCAGATTTACATCCATTGAATACTACCCTTTGTTTCCTTCCCTGCAACCATGCTTCAATCCAATGTAGAACTTTTCCTACAATCCCATGTTGTTGTAATTGATGAATTAACCTTCCATGTGGAACTTTATCAAAAGCTTTGCTAAAGTCCAAGTACACAACATCCATCCTGCTTTCATTGTCTACTTCTTTGGTAACATACTCAATGAACTCCAATAGGTTAGTTAAACAAGACCTTTGAGATCGAAATCCATGTTGAGTATCCCTTAAAAGGTTGTGCCTATCAAGATGAATCTGAACATTCTGTTTAACCAGCTTTTCTAGTACTTTGCAAACTAATGAGGTCAAACTGACTGGCCTGTAGTTTCCTACACTCTTCCTATTTCCCTTTTTGAAAATTGGTACTACACTTGCATTTCTCCAATCTTCAGGTACTTCTGAATACTCCATAGATCGCCTGAAAATGATACCTAGGGAGTTGCTAAAGCTTTAGCACACTCTACTAAGATCCTAGCATATATTTCATCTGGTCCGGAAGCTTTATTAGGTTTTATATTCTGCAACTGCTTCTCTACATACAAACATACATACACAAATACTTCCCAGCTCTACTCAGATGAGGCACTGCCTTCGTCCCTCACATGGGCCGACCGCCCCGTCGCGATCCCATTTGGAAAATTTTGGAAATTTTGCTCATTTCCTGGTTGATACTTGCCGATGATAAAATAGAACCTGAATTATAATTCAGCACTAAATATTAGGACAGACTGGTTTCACACCGGAAAATTATCATCCCAGGTCATCTTCGGTCAATGTCCTCGGATAACCCTAGAAAGGTAAACAAAAAGATCGCCATGTTAGGATAAATCTCAGGCGGTCTAAAAAATATGCGGTCCCTGCCATCGCTACCTCTGCTATAAAGTGCCAGAAACCGCGAAAAGCAGTGGTTGCGCCTAGAAGTGGCCGGAGGTTATTGTTGCCGACGCCGTATTCAACCGCTGAAAGTGGAATATATATGTATGTGTGTGACGCGCTGCAGCATTGGGTAGAACGGCCAAGGGGCCTAAAGAGAGGAGTATAGAAGGGAGAGCGAGAGAGAAGTAAGCGGGAATAACATGTGAAAGGAAATTATGTGAATAACAATAGAGAAAGGAACAAATCGCAATGTGAGAGGTCGGAGAGATGCATGCTGGGAGAATGTAAAGAAATAAAGAAAATGGGATAATGTAAAGTAACCCAAATATAGGTGGACTTAATAACAGGTATGTTAAAGCTCTCCAATTCAAGGGAGACAGAATAACTCTCCAATTCAAAAGAGCATGGACATAATCCAGAACATTCCACTTCAAGAGTGATAAAGGAACCATCCAGTTCAAGAGAGCAAGGATCAAGCCAATATCACTCCAATTCAAGAGTGAAGGAACCCTCCAATTCAAGAGAGCAAAGACCTCACCAAGAGCACTCTAATTCAAGAGTGCTAAGGCCAGCTGAGACAAGGAGAGAAAGGGGTCAAAGGGTCGCATAAACACCCCGCACCTGCGTCGCGACCGGCGTTCAACAAATACGCGGAGCAAATACGAGCGACGCGACGGGTCGCCCCGCCGGCCGAGCAAACACGTCGCTGGACACGCGGCGTCCCGCCCGATGTCGCGGCTGCCCGCGAACGGCAGGCCACAACGCGACATGCAGAGTCTGTCGACAACGAGTTATTCGCAAACCCTGCACTGTCCTGCGGCACAGGTTTTAAAAAGTAGTTATTCTGGAGAAAAAACCATACCTGCTATTGCATTTCAGCACATTTTGGTCAATATCCGTCCTCTTTGCCATTGTTAGTCTGTACAACACTCAGAACGTTTGCCCTAGGCGATGTAAGATAACCACGGAACGGCATAGCGCACTGCAACCGTATCGAATAACCCTTGGGATAAACAGCGCAAGCCATTTTTACACTCGCTTGTACATCATTAACCCGCGTCGTCTCTCCGGTCAGATCCTCACACCCCGTCTCGGGGGGGGGGGGGGATAGTAACCCCCTCTAAAATACAAACTAAGCGTCGCACGAAAACGTAGGTGTCATCGGAAAGCGCTCGACGAGTGGGGTCTGGATTCACACAAAGCAATTTTCCCCAAAAGTGACGTCACCAGGGGACCAAGATGTTCACGACTTTTCACGACTTACATTATGTTTTTGGCTCTGGGGAGTTCATTTTGTGGATATATGAAAATACAAAATGTATTTGGAATGAGTAAAGGACAGCGAAATCGACCAGGGCGATAATTTTTTTGCCTTCCCCCAAACAAAGAATTGTGTGAAGTTTCAAAATTTTGAGTTTCCAAGTTTTCTGTAATTTTCCTTTTCCAATGGGTAGAGCAGACCGAAAAACGTTGTTGGAAGTCAACGTTCCCTAATAACAAATGCTTACTTTAGCCAGAATCTTCTATTTTAGCTGCAATTGGCAAATATGCAAAATGTATATGTAGTCAAAAATTAAAAAGAATAAAAAAATACACTCGTACGTTTTGTTGCGTCCCTAAAGATAAGCAAACTCTGAAAGTTTCATCAAACTATCTGTATCCGTTAAAGCGTGACGATTAGTTGAACTTTTTCGGAGGTGACCTCACTTGACTTCGACTAACTCGTTGACTCTAGATGACCTGACCTCAGAATTTTGAAACAGCATGCTAAATTGACGTGGGAAAAGGTATACCAAATGTGAGCGTGCTGCCGCGCGCCGTTTGTCCATATCCGCGAAAAACCTGAGGGGGGGGGGGTTGAAAACCCCCCGAGACGGGACGGGTTAAATGAATACCTTTGTTTCTTAACACTACCATCACAGAGAAATTAATCATTTTAATGCCATATATGGGCCTGGAGAAGTCTCTGCTGCCGCCGTAGGTACATACCTACATGGCGGGCAATACCTCATTTGGCACGCGGCGCACGCGATTACAATCACTAACATGAATTCTTGTATCAGCTATTGTTTATATATATCGTTCCAGGTTAGGTTAGGTTAGGTTCCGTTAGGTTAACTACGGAAACAAACAAAACAACTCGAAAAGTTACCGGTCGATTTTCGATTTGCAAAATGTATTGCACCCGAAATGGACGGTAGCATCTTTCCGTGATGCCATTAGCTTTCAAAAGTCCCATAGGGAAGCCCCCACGTCGCAAAAACCATTTCCCATAGTGTTACCCAAAATCGATTCTTGACCTCCAAAAGTCGCCCAAATTGTCCGATTTCAAAAATTCGTACACCAATCGATGCAGAACAAAATATCGAGTCGATTGATGTACGTTCGGAAAAACTCCTACAAGTATTGAAAGGATATTGCAACAAGGTAAAATGAGAATTTTGATTAAATTAAAGAGTAAGATTCTTGGACGTTTAGTGTTCGGCTGTTGTATGATAACCTTCATGGACTCTCAGGGCTAGTTTGAAATCAATTTTTTTCGGGGATGTCGCATGAAACGAACTGGAGGTTAGATGATGCGTGAGTGATAAGTGAACACAAATAGTGTAGTGTACGAGCAAGAAAAAGGAAGAAAAAGTGAAATAGTGATCTAAACCGACGTACTTATACGCTACACATGCGCAAAGTTTACACAGCAGTGGTTGAACTCCTGAAAAACTGAGTGAGTGCAGAAGTGACAGCGCCCTTCTCCGTAGTGACTGCCCTTCCATCAAGCATCAGCTACTGCCCGTGCGCAGTCTTCTTTCTTACACTGCAGCTGAGAAGAAATTGATTGGACAACACCACAGCACCACATGTTAGCGAAGTTACTAAACATCTCATACATCGGCGAAATGCAGCCTTGCGCTTACAAAATAGAAACACTTACAAAGTACTTAACCGACAAATTCGATCAGCTATTAGAACTGACTGTAGGGAAGAGATTAGCGGAAAGATAGCTCAGAAAGGTCCATGAGCTGCGTGGCGTGCTATCAAGCCTATTATCGATACAAAAAAGGGTCTCACAGAGTACAACCTCAGGTCCTACCTGAGCAGCTAAATCAATATTTTGTTAGTGTCAGACCAAAGGTATCAGCAGAGGCAAAACACCAGGCAAACATGCCTGAACACACATCTCCCAGTTGCTGGCTATCGCGCGTCTCGACCAGCTCCTATAAAGTATCACCCACATCTCTTGAACAGCCAAAGTCGTCATAAACATGAGAAGCACAAGTGCGTGCGGACCCGACGGGATCTGTATTGAGGTTATCAAATTTCTGTCCTTTTTTATCGGCGAAGTGCTGCTCGACATTATAAACACTAGGGTGTGTCGTACTCGTACTTTTTATCACCGGGACAAAATGCCAGGGTGGGGTTTTACGGGGGCGATGATAAAATAGCGATATGTAGCAAAAAAAAAAAACGACCAAGGCGATTTGGAGCTTGCTCTCACGCCCGGAAGGTTCCTCCATTCACTTACTATGGCACACTAGCGCCATCTATGCACGTGTTTTTTGTATCTCAGCTTGTAGCGGACGTATCAAGACGAGACAAGGACCATCGTATTGCTTATACTGAGAGCTTTCCATTGATACCAACTTTTATGACCTGGGGTCACTAGGTCGCCGTCGAAGGTCAGGTCACATATCCCACTCACTCAACATTCAGAGACCATGAACATGTATCGTAGAACTAAGTCACTGAACACTGTTCAGTTGGTCTCTGCGACGTTGTGGACTCTTAGGGGGTACAGTGAAGAATATTTAACCACCGTGACCTGCAAAAGGTAAAAGGTCAAATACCCAAGGTAGTGGAGAATTACCACCTACTTACCCAGCTGAGATGTTTAGCTTTGATAGGCAAAATATGAGTGCTCAATACTCATCTGCTCACGATGTACTTTTAATCAACTGTTTTTTCTTTCAGGCTGTTTGAACATACAATGCTAAAACAATGAAAACACGAAACAAAACGGGACATTTCGCTTTTGGAGAGCCATGCGAACTATCAGGCTTCAAATTGCCGATGAAGAAGGACGTTGTCAACTATGCACGGCTGTTAGATGACACGCACAAGGGGAAGTTCCCAAAACGGTAGAGAACGAAACATTTGCGGCGGCTTGTGTTTCAACCAACCTCAACGGAAATCCAGGCAATCTGGCTCCGGGATGGAATCCCCACAATTACTGTCAGAAGCGTGGAGCGGAAGGTAGAGGCATGCTACTCTCGATACAAGAGCATCAATAAACTCCAGGCAAAAGACAGAAACAAGGATCTCAGAAAGACAAAGAAGGTGTTCGACCAGCTTTTCGACATTGCAGCCTGCCAATGCAGGACACTATCCAGGTGTTCCTGTCCTAAAGACAAGAAGGTGCCGACAGCAGAGGCTGCATTCCTCAAGGACCAGCGGACAGGACGGCGTTTAACCCTTGGACAAGTTGACATCACCGAAGCCAACCGGAGACTGAAGCGACAAGAAAGGAGGAACCGGGAGGCATTACATCCAGCCACCCAGACATCTGCTTCTTGCGAGCACTCCAACAGCGATTCTAATCAGCAGCTAGATGTCGTTGGCGAGCAGACCGACGGCTCGGACAATGGCGAGCAACAGCACGGAGCGGACAGCAGTGATAACGAGTCGCGGGAGATGAATTATTACGCACTGACGCACACTGCCCTGGCCGCCGACCGCTTCAGGGTCTCAAACCGAGCCGTGGCGGCTATATTAAACGGCTTCCAGATGGACATTGGGCGTGTGACGGCGGAAAATAAGCAATTTGTTGTAGACCAAAAAAAAAAGATTCTGACAAAAAAGACGCAAGAAAGATGCAAAAAAGACCTTTGCATTCTGGACCTCAGTAAATGTTTCGATGTAATAGACCACACCAAACTGCTCACTAAACTTGAACTCCATGGAATAGATACCGACTGGTTGAAAGCATACCTGGAAGGTCACTCGCAGGCTGTTAGGGTCTCAGATCAACACGGAAACAGGCATCTCTCCTCCTTTCTCCCAAACAACATAGGTGACTTTCAAGGCTCATCATTAGGTCCACTTCTCTATTGCATCTTTTCGAACGACCTCAGTCTGCACGTCCCGGTAGCACATGTCACGCAGTTCGCAGAGGACACCCAGGTCCTCATCTTCGGTCGGAAATCTGATCTCCAAAATCTGATGTCAGATGGAGGCATGTCTGAGCCAACTCTACGCCTACTTCCTGGATAACGGCTTAAAGGTGAACCCGACCAAAACTCAGCTTCTTGCTCTCGGATCGCGTCAAAATCTGCGCAATATCACCCCGATACGAGTGTGCTTTAGGGACGCCGTGATAGATGAGAAACATTCATGTAAGAACCTTGGGGTGACATTCGATCACCACATGTCGTGGGATTCCCATGTAGCTGTTGTGGTCCGTAAGTGCACTGGGTTCCTTCTGGCCCTGAGCCATCTACGTCACCATCTTCCGACCAGTACCCTCTTCACTAGCCTAGTTATACCCCCTTCACGTCAATAGCCTAGTTATATATATTATTCGATACTGCATATCTGTTTACGGGAACGGGTCGTGAGCAAACATCCACAGACTAGGCAAGATCACTAACTTCGCCACTAGAGTCGTGTCAGGTCTCCGGAAATTTGATCATATTTCTGATGCCCGAAACGAGTTGGGTCTCCTCACTGCAGCTGATCTGTACCTATTTCACAGTCTCACTTTGCTCCACAAGATCATTCTGACGGGTGAGCCTACGCACATTGCCGGTCAAATCACTGCAAACTCTACCCTGCGAAACCGTCACACACGTGCAGATGACCAGCTGCACCTGCCAGCCATACACAGAGAGGCTGGCCGCAGGAGATTTCTCTACTCGTCTGTCTTGCACTACAAACAAACTTCCTACTGAAACAAAAACATCGAGGCTGTCTTACTTCAAGAAACATGCACTAGCGTATCTCCACGAACAACACTAGTCACACAAAAACCTACACCATGGATATGTGTACACTATGAAGTCACCTTTAGGCCATCGCTTTCCTATCACTTCTACAAGTCACTCGTGTATAGCTCGTGTTGCAAGTACGGTGTATGCAGTGCCAGTGGCGTCGCCACGAAATTCTTCCATGGGGGCGAGATCGAAAGGGGGCCTCCTGCTCCCCGAAAAGAGGCCTCCATTGTGTTAGGGCCTCCTATTGTTTTTAGGCCCTTAGTATGGTTCGGGAATGGGAAACTGAGGGCTGGAGAGCCTCCTTTTCGTCCTGGAGGGCCTCCTTTTCGTCCTGGAAGGCCTCCTTTTCGTCCTAGAGGGCATCCTTTTCGTCCTGGTGGCCTCCTTTTCGTCCTGGGGGCCTCCTTTTCATCATGGGGACATCCTTTTCGTCCTGGTGGCCTTTTCGTCCTGAGGCCTCTGTGTCAATATTTGGCACTCGCTTGATTTCTCGGGCCTCCTACCCTCTCCTAGGTGACTTATTTTTACAAATTAGGGGCCTCCTCCTGGAGGCCCCTAATTTGTATAATCTCTTTTTCGTCTTGGGGGCCTCCTTTTCATCCTGGAGGGCCTCTTTTCGTCCTGGAGGGCCTCCTTTTCGTCCTGGAGGGCCTCCTTTTCGTCCTGGAGGGCCTTCTTTCCATCCTGGGGCCTCCTTTCCATCCTGAGGTACCTTCTTTTCATCCTGGGGGCCTCTTTCGTCCTAAGGGCCTCCTTTTCGTCTTGGGGGTTTCGTTTTCGTCCTGGGGGCCTCCTTTTCGTCCTGGGGCCTCCTCAAATTTCAGGGGGGGCGCCCCCCAGTCTCACGGCAGGGGGGCAATTGCCCCCTCTGCCCCCCGGTGGCGACGCCCCTGTGCAGTGCGGAAAGTGATATGGATATTGTATTATGTTGGCGTACGAATGTTTGTTGCGCATCTGCTCCAACTATTGACCACAGATCTATCCTTTCTTTGTAAATATCTGTAAGTGCAACCCAGACTGTCCGTAAGAGCCACTGCACGTTGGAGGGCATGTATTGTTAAATAAATAAATAAATAAATAAATAAATATTGTATTGTTCCTGACACTCTCAACCACTGTATGCAAGTGCACGTCCGTGAAGTTAGCAGGAGTTCGACATTCATATTCAGCAGCAGCCGACGACCGCTTCGATTTCGCTCAAACTCGGCGAGACGTTATTCCCAAGGTCCCCGACCCTCCATGTAGGCTCATTTCACGGGGCATCGAATGGTTCGACATCCAGAGGTCAGCATAGGTCAACCATCCAATAATACCAGAATTCGCCGTTAGACCATTCATCAAAAATCCCATAGCACAAACAGTTAATACACCCATGATTACACGTATGGCGATGCATGAAAAGATCGAGCGAAGATGCATCCCAGCCAGGAGTGTTGGGACCAATAGCAGCATACCACCAATACCACCCATGGATACCACTGAGTCATATTCTTTAAGCGTCGGACCAATCAGGATTAACCGGAAAAATGCTCCTTCAGCTATTTCTGCCATACCAATTATTTATTGGTTTCTACACCCATGCTCTCGTCCCCCCTCCCCCTGAAAAAGAAGAAAAGAATTCGCCGTTGGAGCCGCCAATGATAACCTAGAGCCGCGCCTTATCGGTGCTCATCGATAAGGCCTCATCGCCTTATCGCGCCCTCCCCTCCCGAGTCATGCCTGCGCGCTACGGTCAGTCACCCCTCCGCTCCTGCGATACGCCTGCGCGCGACACTCAATATCCCCCTCCCCTCCCGAGCCGCGCCTGCTCGGTGGTTCACGGTGGCAGGCTGGCCAAACTCACCCCCCCCCCCCACACACACACACGGTGCTTCCCCTCCCCTCCCGAGCCGCGCCTGCTGGGTGCTTCCCCTCCCCTCCCGAGCCGCGCCTGCTCGGTGCTTCCCTCCCTCCTACGCCGCGCCTGCTCGGTGCTTCCCCCTCCCCCCTACGCCGCGCCTGCTCGGTGCTTCCCCTCCCCTCCTACGCCGCGCCTGCTCGGTGCTTCCCCCTCCTGCCGCGCCTGCGGTCCTCCCCCCCTAGCCGCGCCTGCTCGGTGCTTCCCCTCCCCTACGCCGCGCCTGCTCGGTGCTTCTCCCTCCCCTACGCCGCGCCTGCTCGGTGCTTCCCCTCCCTCCTACGCCGCGCCTGCTCGGTGCTTCCCTCCCCCCCTCCACGCCGCGCCTGCTCGGTGCTTCCTCCCTACGCCGCGCCTGCTCGGTGCTTCCCTCCCTCCTACGCCGCGCCTGCTCGGTGCTTCCCTCCCTCCTACGCCGCGCCTGCTCGGTGCTTCCCTCCCTCCTACGCCGCGCCTGCTCGGTGCTTCCCTCCCCCCTACGCCGCGCCTGCGCGCAGTGCCGGGCCGGCAGATGCGGGCGGCGCCGACGCGACCTGCAGCTACGGCTGTAGTGCCGCCACCGCGACCTTGGGCGGATCGAGCCGGGCGACGCCACGCGGCGGCGAGACAGCGACCTGCTGGATCGGCCGGCAGTGGCGCGCCGCGACCTTGGGTGAGTCGCGAGGCGCGGCAGCATCCTGTCGTGCCGGCTGGCAGTTCACTGAAGCACGACCGACCCGCGGGGCGGCGGACCGTGCGCGACGGTATCACTGGCCGACTGGCGAAGTGATCCTCCATCACTGGCCGACTGGTGAAGTGACATCCGTCACTGGACACCCGTCACTGGCCGACTGGTGAAGTGACATCCGTCACTGGACTGTATGATCCGTCACTGGACATCCGTCACTGGACATCCGTCACTGGCCGACTGGTGAAGTGACATCCATCACTGGACATCCGTCACTGGCCGACTGGTGAAGTGACATCCATCACTGGACATCCGTCACTGGACACCCGTCACTGGACATCCGTCACTGGCCGACTGGTGAAGTGACATCCATCACTGGACATCCGACACTGGCAGACTGGTGAAGGGACGGCCGACTGGTGAGGCGACAGCAGTCACTAGACATTCGTCACCGGCTGACTGAGCCCAACGAGCTCAATGGTTATGCCTCGATTTGATTGGGGTGCGGTGTAAATGAACGATTTAACTAACGGCCAGTTGTCCCCCTCTTTGGGGATGTGCCAGCTGACATCCCCACCGTCATGCTTTCCTTATTGATTGTGCATGGCCATGTGTGTTGCGTCGCGTCGCAAAATCATGACCGCTTTCTTGTAGCGTCAATATCTTAACTGGTGTTGCAAAATCCAGCTGCGAACATTGAACGAGCTAGTACATAATATCTACCCCACCATCAGCTGATGATTGCCACTCAAGCCTGTCAATTGGGATAGCTGTGAAACGCTGCATGGTGGACTGACAATCATTGTTCCGATATAATATGGATCCGTGAAGGCCAGTTCTTATACAATCTAAATCAATTGGCAAACCGAACTGTAATCGTAATCAAGGCAGATACAGAAGCCTGGCTCGGGGGCGGGACATTTCAAGAACTTTTCTCCGATTTCGAAACTGATCAGATTTGAACAATTCACGCTCGTCTGGTCTGTTCAAGACAATATTTATCTTGTAAAATATTCTTGTATTTCGAGAGAATGCCAACTTAGTATAAATTATTCGACAAAACTCGCCCTCTTCGGGGTGGGGTGGGGGGCTTCGAGATCAATCCCACATCAAATATAAATCGGACAGTATTGTCAAAATTGCATTCACTACGATTCAAATCGAACTCTATCTGAAGTCCGTCAAAATACGCCATGCTCTAGCTAGCTAACACGTTACCAGCCTGCCAACTTGGCCGACTGTCAAAGTGCCAGGCTGTCAACCGGGCTGGTGGTCGCTTCACCAGTCGGCTGGTAACGGATGTCAACTCATCAGTCCATAACAGCTTGTTCGATGCTCGCTGCTGGATTTGCCAGCACCAGTTAGGATCTGGACGCCACAGGAGAACAGTCATGATTGTGTGATGTAATACCCTGTGGTCACGCACCATCACTAGGGAAAACATGACGGCGGAGGTGTCAGCTGGCATACGCCGAGGGGAGGGGGAACTGGCACTCTCAATCATTAATATGCACCGTCCCCCAACCAGATCGAAGCACACCCATTGGGCTCATTGACGTACACTAGATATAAATGGTTTTCGAGGCAGCTTTTGCGATCACAAATGTCGTTTGACCCGTTATCAGTTTGACAACACCCGAGCTTAGGGACGCATATGGCGTACAGCCAATGGTTTAGACGAGCCAGGGAAGATGAGGAAAGCAAGGTGATATAGGGGAGAGTAAGGTGAGACGGCCACCGCTCTGCGGCCTCAACTAGTAGCTCCACTAACAGGACATTTAGGAGTTGCAGCCTCCGTGGCGGGCAGCGGTCTTAACTGGCGTCCACTGTGGGGTTAAATAGGGTCGCCAATCTTTCACTCCAATATCTTGGTCGCGGGTGACGCGTAGCAGCTGGTGGAATCCGAACCGACAATCTTTCGGTTGGGAACCGTGAACCTACCCATGGCTACTCGCCTCCCAGGCGGACATTCTCTCTGGTCGAACGCTGGCACGACAATGTAAGCTGTATGGGTTAGCTTGCTCGCTATTTTGACCAATATGGAAGTGATCCTCCACGTGGACGTTCTACGCCATTCTACGTAATCATTGTGCTTATAAGATAGCACTTAGAGAGCTGATTTTGCGCCTGCAGATTCTGCAAATACTTCCGCTTCACCAGGCGTGCTCTGTGAGCCTTGTTTCAATATGGTGTTCCCAGGATGGTCGTTGCACGTGACAGCTCTACGTGCGGAGTAAGACAACCAGACGACCATTATTGTTGACACTTTGACTTCATGCATTCAATGCCGCTCCAAAGCCCTCTATGCTTGTCCCAGGGCCTGTCTGATCGTGCTTACTGGGAGGAGATTGCTCCCCCCAGTGAGCGATTGCTCCCCCACAGTCACTGAATGTCTGCAATATGACATTATCGACACATGTCTAGGTCGGATTAGTACCACACTTTTCAGGTCTTTCAGATCTCTTCTTGTCGTATATAAAATCGGCTGAACGGCACTACAGCTAGCACAGCAAGAATCGGCCAATACAGCACATTTGCCCCTTCTGGATATTCTCTGCGCATACTTTGCACGCTACTGCCGGGTTATCCCCAGCCCACAATAATATATCTCCTGCTTTTGCAATGCCCAGCATTGCGATGTGTTTGAATACACGTCATCTGAAAGACAGAATGCCGGATGCGAGAATGCGGAGAATGCAGCATTCTCGAGGTCAAAGCGACCCACTAACCGGTTCTGAGCCTGGCGGGAATCCGGCAGTTGGGGTGGGGGTGACCCTGCCGGGGGGGAGGGTGTAACCCTGCATCTCGACCGTACCTCGGGGCTGACCTCAAAGGCTCGGTGAGGTGGCCGCTTCTGGTCACCCGAAACACCGTGTGTGTGTATTGCGTCGGATGGATACGAGATGATTGTGGAAAATTTTGTTCCGACAAATGTGTCATCTATCATGAACTACTCCCTTTGTTTTAATCCGTAACGCGGCTCATTTTCTCAGAAAAGTTTTCCGGTTAGCGGGACTTCTCCATCGGGCCGAACGTCACTTGGCCACGATCACAAAATGTAGCATGCCCTGTATGATGCTGTTGTATTGTGTCGCAACATTTCATACTCGTATTTCAGTACGCATAGTGTGTACGCCATCAGGTGCGCTGGACGGTCGCTGGCAGGCACATTATGGTGTCAGAGTATTCGTGCAAGGCAGGAATTTAGGAAATCAACAAAATCAGGTGCGACAATTCGACGCAGTGCATTCAAGATCAATGCAAGTCACCTATCCGGCAAAGAAGCTCGGTTTATAAGGAGAACCTGCATTTCTCTGCGCGTTGAATAAGCATCAGTCACAACTTGGGGAAAAGATCTATGCGACTTACATATATTATCTAAAGGTGTTACGAAGTTCATAACACAAATCTAATAAAACGATATCAAATAAGCCCATGCACATCAACTAAAAGTCGAACTTAGTCAACATTGACAATCATGCTGTCGAAATCAAGCTGAACTGCTGAACCCGTCTCAAACACGAACACGAATATGTATCAGACTGAAATGCCGTTGTGACTATGTCACGCCATCACGTTATAACTTGGCTATATGATCAACATGTTCGATGTGCCCTGAAGCCATCCAGGTGATAAACTTGGCCGTCGGGGGAAGGACCATCTAGCGGCTGGACACTTGTGGCGGGCTTCATCGTCATCCTGAGGAAGGCCTGCGGCCGAAACGTTGGCGATTTGTTCCTGTGAGATAATAGTTTTTCTCACTGTGCCACTCGCACGTGCTTGTCCAAATGTAATCCAACCCACACATACACATCGCGTGTGGATGTGGATGTGGATGATGTGTGGATGTCCAACCCACACATACACATCGCGTGTGGATGTGGATGAGCGGCATTTCGTGTTCAGCGAAAGGGCTTCGTCTGCGCTTGGTATCTCGCGTCGACGACGGTTGAAATGCAATAAGAAAAAATCAAACCAATGAGATTTAGCACGCAGCGATTTGGTGATCCCCCGGTTCAATGTTGACGTGCTATTTTTTCCCATTTTTTTATTATAAATTGCACGGTTACTGCGGTCTGTGCCGCAGGCCATCAGGACTATGAGCGGCCACGACGGCTCGGCATCCAACGGCGCGTCCCAGGCGCGGCCCGCCGTCTGCACACAGCCGGCGAGCCTGGTGTCTCCGCCAGCGGAGGACCCCGCCGGCGAACCCAAGAAGCGGCCGGCGGACGACGCCGACGGCCGGCCGGCCGCCGGGGAGGTGATCGCGATACCCGGACAGAGCTGCTGCTGGTGGTGCTGCGACGACAGCAGCGGCAACCGGGACGCCTTCTCCGGCCCACACACGGTCGACACCACCGCGGACTGCTGCAGCGGGGGAAGCGGGCTGCGACACGATTACGCCGATGTGTACGGCGGTGGCGGCGGCGGTGGTGGCGACGACTGCGGTGGTGGCGGCGGCGGCGACTGCGGCGGTGGCGACTGCGGTGGCGGAGGTGGGTGCGACTAGCGAAATGTGCGGAGGGAACGAGCCGCGCGGGCCGTGTGCAAAACGGCGACACGTGTCCCGTTTTTGTTCTGCAGCATATTTGTACATGTATCGGACGTGCTTGTGCATGAAAAGTTGTTTCTGGTGGCATTGAGGCGCCTGTGCATAAAGCTTCGCACAAAAGTACTGTATCAGTATTGCACGGGCGGTCAAGTAGCTACTATTTTAGCGCATAAGTGTTGCGTTATGAAAATATTTGGGGGGGGGGGAGTAGCATTATCAGCATTCTGCATTTCAGCATTCTGCAGCATTGTCGTAGGTATATGTGGCTGAAGTGTAAGTGGAAGAAGTGCCTTTCCTTCAACCAAAATGACTATGTGAAATTAATATAACATAATACCGCACGCGTCCAATCTCGATCACTGCACCGGCAATGCTCTGAATGTACAACCTTATTATGCAGACAATTATAGAGAATCCTCCGATTTCGACATGCCGTACACATTTATTGAACACACGCACTTGCTCGGCCCCCCATATGCACTAAATGCGTCATGGCGAGCAGCTGAACAGTAATATATGTCACATGCTGGGGATATCACAATAAGCCATACATCGCGATTTGTAGGTACTTCAACAGCATATCAAATCTGCCATGGTCCACAAGCGAGCCGGTATGGCCCCTAACCGCTGTACTATATATATATATATATATTCCACCGCACACAAGCCGCCTCACTTGAACGCAACGGCCTCACAACGTACAGCCGCAGTGTTCCAACGTCGGCATTTCCGCAAGCCCGCAGCCATTGTGACTCGAGCGATGTGCGCCTCGCGGGGCAACAAGACCGATGACGTCATGTCGGCGACGTCACTGTTGTCGTAAGCGCGCGACTCCGCCGAGTCGGCGACGTCCGACGCCGGCCGGCTCCGGTGCTGCCGCCTCCCGGCGACCCTCGCAACTGCGGCGAGCGGCCCGGAGCGGCTCCGCCAGCATTCGTTCGCGCAGTCGGAGCAGTCCGGCGGACGCGTGTTGGCTGGACGGTGGCGCGCGCACGGATGACGCGCGTATGTACAGATGGGGCGGCCGGCCGGCGGCGGCCCTCACCGCAGGACCACGTTGCTGATGTACAGCTCGGGGTGGTCGGCGCGGGCGCCCTTCTTGAACGGGTTCCACGAGTGGCGGCGCGCCGAGCCCTTGCTGTTCTGGCTGGCCAGGCTGCTGGCCGGGCTCGCCTTCCGACTGGAGGCGCCGCCAGAGCTGACGCCCGAGCTGGACAGCGAGCCCCACGTCTTGTCGGAGAGCGCCGGCAGCGGCGGCGGCCGCGCCGGCTCCGGACTCTGCGCGCGCACGGTCAGGTCAGGTCACACATAGCACGTGATCGTCAAGTGAATGCGATGCTGAGGAAGTATATGCATGATCATGAATACTCCATCGCGTATTGTTCATAAAATGGTACTTTGCTTGTGGGATAATTCGCTTTACTGACGCGTATAATCATTCACACCCTGCCACACCATCGAGGGTGAGATAATGATTATATATATATATATATATACGTGTGTGTGTGTGCATGCATGTACCCATCATCACATATCACCCTCCCGCTTGTAGGTACCAAGAACACTTGTCATGTGCTCACTGGCCCGGGTTTTCTGAGCGCGACAAGTCGGCGTGGCATGATGCCACTCAGTGCACTGATCCCGGGCTGACATCTCCCTCACCTGGTCCGACTTGTCCATGGGTGTGATGATCTTCAGCCGGAACTCGTTTCCGGCGCGTCTGATGCGCGCCACCACGTCGGTGTGACTGCTCCACTTGAGGTCCTGGTCGTCCAGGCCGGCTATGTAGTCGCCCTCCTTCAGACCGACCCTCTGCCGGCACAGAGGGAGAGACGCGTCACGAGCGTACCGACCGGCGAGCTGCAGGACCCGCTGGTGCAGGCTGTCTGAACACCTCGCAGCGGCTCGCTTCGTTGGCCACCCATACCAACGTCGAGCACCTATCTAGAGGGAACAAATCTGCGGAGAAATTGCCAACTTGCAGGACCAGACTGACTTTCGGACTCATCTTGGTCGGGGGAGCGTTTTGCTGTGCGGAGGCGAGGGCGGTCTGAATTCCCCACTGCTGGCGTAGGTCGCAAACCTTAGCCCGTTGGATGAGGAGAAACTGCTGACTGCGATGTGGTGGACGGAGTGCGCAAACATTCCCGACTAGCATGCACAAGTAGCCGTTCAAGTACGGTGATGGCCACGAAAACGGTTCACGTTGTGAAGACTTTCTGGCGATGTCGGGACAAACGCCCAGTAATAGCGGCCGGAGGGCGCTGGCTGCACCATCTGACGGAGGGACAGAGAACTTCCAGTTCCAACACATTCAAACCAACACCTCAGATCTGCCCTCCGCCACGGGGACTACAGACCGACCTCTACCGGTGTGGGGGTCACGCTCAGTCCACCAACTGACCTCCGCCGGTGTGGGGTCATGCTCAGTCCAACTGACCTCTGCCGGTGTGGGGGTCACGCTCAGTCCACCAACTGACCTCCGCCGGTGTGGGGTCACGCTCAGTCCACCAACTGACCTCCGCCGGTGTGGGGGTCATGCTCAGTCCAACTGACCTCTGCCGGTGTGGGGGTCACGCTCAGTCCACCAACTGACCTCCGCCGGTGTGGGGTCACGCTCAGTCCACCAACTGACCTCCGCCGGTGTGGGGTCACGCTCAGTCCACCAACTGACCTCCGCCGGTGTGGGGTCACGCTCAGTCCACCAACTGACCTCCGCCGGTGTGGGGGTCATGCCCAGTCCACAACTGCCCTCACTGACCTCTGCCGGTGTGGGGTCACGCTCAGTCCACCAACTGACCGGTGTGGGGTCACGCTCAGTCCACCAACTGACCTCCGCCAGGCCGGCCGGCTCCACGCCCACCACCACCACGGGCGCCTCCATCTTGACGCTGAAGCCGAGCCCCTCGCCGGGCCGGCGGCTGATGATGACCGTGCGCGGCGCCGACCAGTGGTGGTAGGCAGAGAACACCTCGACCGGGCCGAGCGCGCGGAACAGGTCGGACACCTGGTGCTGGCTGAAGTCGGGCGCCTGCAGCGACAGCTGGTACTTGGACGAGCCTGTCGTCACGAACAGTGGTGTCAAGACGAGCACACAGTCACAAGCAGTGGTGTCAATACGAGCACACAGTCACAAGCAGTGGTGTCAAGACGAGCACACAGTCACAAGCAGTGGTGTCAATACGAGCACACAGTCACCAGCAGTGGTGTCAAGACGAGCACACAGTCACCAGCAGTGGTGTCAATACGAGCACACAGTTATAGCCAGTGGTGTCAAGGCGAGCACACAGTCACAAGCAGTGGTGTCAAGACGAGCACACAGTCACAAGCAGTGGTGTCAAGACGAGCCTGCCGTCACGAACAGTGGTGTCAATACGAGCCTGCCATCACGAACAGTGCTGTCAAGATGAGTGTCGCCAAACAGTAGTGACAAGGCGAGCATTTCGTCGCCGCTATATAACCATTGCAGTCGATGCGCCCTTTAAACCCAAACCCCAAGAGCATTTCGTCGCAAACAGTGTCAACAAACAATCTAAACGAGTCCACCGTCACACACGGTGGTTTTGAGATGAGCCTGCGGTGACACCGAACATCGGACATTTACCGTACGGCCTGTAACGATCCGGCCAGTACAGAGCCCGCGCCGCCCCGATAGCCTATATCTATCTGCCCTGCAGCTGATGTGACCCGACCAGCACCAGGTACAGCCTCTGACATTTGTAGGTGGAGACTGATCCCGGCCGACACTGCTCGCCCGTCCGTCTTGGCGGGTTGCACTGCTGTGGTGAGCCTGTATGATGATGGACGTGTATCGGTGATGATGGACGTGTCTCTGTGGTGATGGGCATGTCTCTGTGGTGATGGGCATGTCTCTGTGGTGATGGGCATGTCTCTGTGGTGATGGGCATGTCTCTGTGATGATGGGCATGTCTGTGATGATGGACGTATCTCTGTGATGGTGGAGCTGTGATGGTGGAGTGTATGTCTCTGTGTGGTGGACTGTCTTTGTGATGGTGGACGTGTCTCTGTGATGATGGACGTGTCTCTGTGATGATGGACGTGTCTCTGTGATGATGGACGTGTCTCTGTGATGATGGACGTGTCTCTGTGATGATGGACGTGTTGCTTGGGTGATGAACTGTCTTGTGATGATGGTACGTGTCTCTGTGATGATGGACGTGTCTCTGTGATGATGGCTTGTGATGATGGTGTTCTGTGATGATGGACGTGTCCCTATGGTGATGAACGTGTCTCTGTGATGATGGACATGTCTCTGCAGTTATGGACGTGTCTCTTTTGATGGACGTATCTGTGATGGTGGACGTGTCCTGTGATGATGGACGTGTTCCGGATGATGGACTGTGTTCTGTGATGATGGACGTGTGATGATGGACGTGTGATGATGGACGTGTTGTGATGTGTGTGGACGTGTGTGTGTGATGTGTGTGTGTGATGTGTGTGTGTGTGTGTGTGGTGTGTGTGTGATGATGGATGTGTGTGTGTGATGGTGGACGTGCCCCTGTGATGGTGGACGTGTCTCTGTGATGGTGGACGTGCCTCTATTATAAGTCTGTACCTGTGGTGGTGTGGCGTGCGCGTGCGTGCGTGCGTGCGTGTGTCTATGCGATGGTGGGCGGGTCTCACCTGTGATGATGGGCGGCTCCACCGACTGCTCGAAGTCGTCCTCGTGCTCCAGCAGCTGGTACTGCTCGGCGCTCAGCTCCAGCGCCAGCCGCAGCACGAAGCGCAGCGTGTCGCGCTTCTTCAGCTCGCGCGCCATCCGATACAGGCGCAGCGCCTCCTCGTGCAGCACGATCGCCTCGTGCATGTGGCACTTGGCTGTCGGCACGGGCGGTCATCGACACTGGGTCACCATCTCGGGGCACGGGTGTTGATTGGTTGGTTGGTTATTGGTTTTACGACACGTCGACCGTTGAGTCATGCGGCGTCGCCAATCTGTCACGCCGATTGGTCGCGGGAGAAGAGTAGCGACAGGTGAGGCTCGAACCCACAACCTTTCGATTGTGAGACGGGCAACTTACCCTTAGACTACTCGTCCCCGGCACGGGTGTTGACATTATAAAATAATGTTTGGGGCGGGAGCAGTGGGCGTACCAAACTGGATTGGGCGCCCACTCTATAGGATCAAATGTAAATTATTTGGGGAGGCCCACATTGAGGCGGCACTTGCTCCTTAAAAGAATATAGTAGGGTTAGCTCCGCGGTGCTTACCGCGGGTAGGTGGTGGGTGGACAACGTGGAAATCTGGTAGTGCTGAACGGATGTAAGGCGAGATGGCGTGGGGCGGTGATGGGCCCATACTGGAGGGTCAAGTTGGGTGCGAGCAACAGGACTCAGCCGTCCACGGAATTGCACCGCAGCACGTATGTACGCCGTAGGACAACATTTATATGGAAATGAGGGGTGGTGGCTTCTGAGATGTTCGAAGACATGGGATTGGTTGGAAACAAGGGGCACGACTCGGCCATGGTAGTTGTAAGTGACGGGGCAAAACGCACGGCTGCTCAGTGGTATGCAGTATGCGGGATGAGGCAAGCGAAAAACACTGGCATAACATCACACGCTGCAATTTTGTACGTTTCATATAAGAGATCGAGTACGATCATACTGTATCTCAGGGGGTGTATTCTGTTCATTGAGTCTCAATTAATACAGTCTCATTTGTGCGTCAACAGCTCCATGCGAACAATGTGTAGTGAACCTAACCATTCCTGAATTACTTCAAAATTGCACCAGATTTAGCTAGGCTTTTAACGAATGGAGCTTTCATTGCATTACGGCCTCAAATGAAAATTGAGATGCAATTAATTCCTGAATATGCAAAAAGTACCTGAACGACACACGACTGCAACCAAAATCAGACATTCCAAAGCATAAGTCGGCGCTTCTTACCTAGGTAGTCTTTTTGGATTTTGTTGCAGGGCACCTTGTGCTCGACGGCCAGCAGTTGGTTGTCACGGTCGCGCTGGGACAGCTGTAGGGTGTCGGCCATGCGCCGGCTCAGGGCGCCCTCGTGCTCCATCAGCCCTGCGGGCACGGTCACCGGTCACTGGTCACGGTCACGGTCACTGATCAGTCACCAGTTAAGGCCGGCGGCCATGGCCACCGGGCACAGTGACTGGCAGCGGTGGAAATACCCGGCTGTTTTGACTCCCTCTCCAGAGATGGCGGTGGGAACATTACAGGCCCATCTTTCACGTTGCGGTCAAGGTCGACCGAACGACCTTGACCGGTCGCCGCACGGCTCCCTGCCAGGTGAGTGAGCAGGCCGGTCGGGTTGTAGCACGCAATAACGGTCTATGAGACTACTTTGGTTTTCCGGGGTACGTCCAGAAGTGCCCAGTATTTCCTTAGTTAGTCGGTTATTAGGGTTTTAGGGCGCATCAACTGCGGTGGTTATACAGCACCCAAAACACGACTATTTAAACCGTGTCAATCCTAAACAATCGTACCGTGGGAGCTTGCTCCCGTACAAGGGATTATACGGGATAATATATAGAATTGAAGTTTACCTCCAAAAGAAAGTGGAACAATTTACCAGAATTGATCGCGAACGTTTCATCCCCCAGAACGTCACGAATTGACAGTGGCTGCGATCGACCAAAGAGTGCTTGTAAACATAAGAAAGTCGAGAGCATGAGGCTAAGATGTGACGCGCTGAAAGGCGTCCTTGTCATGTGGGGTACATGGGCGCTGCCCAGCATTTCCGACCCTGGTCAGTGTGGGCACAATCGCTGATCAAGGTCACTGATGCCAGTCATTGCTCTGTCACTGAATTACGAGCAATGACAAAAATCGACTTCCCACACATCTTTAAAGTGAACATTGTGTTTGCTCGCGAGACAGCCACACCACTGACCACAGTGGTACTGGGCGAGGCAGCGTCACCACTGACCACAGTGGTACTGGGCGAGGTAGCCACACCACTGACCACAATGGTACTGGGCGAGGTAGCGACACCACTGACCACAGTGGTACTGGGCGAGGCAGCGACACCACTGACCACAGTGGTACTGGGCGAGGCAGCGACACCACTGACCACAGTGGTACTGGGCGAGGAAGCGACACCACTGACCACAGTGGTACTGGGGGGCGCACCACTGACCACAGTGGTACTGGGCGAGGCAGCGACACCACTGACCACAGTGGTACTGGGCGAGGTAGCGACACCACTGACCACAGTGGTACTGGGCGAGGAGGACCACCACAGTGGTACTGGGCGAGGAAGCGACACCACTGACCACAGTGGTACTGGGCGAGGCAGCGACACCACTGACCACAGTGGTACTGGGCGAGGCAGCGACACCACTGACCACAGTGGTACTGGGCGAGGAAGCGACACCACTGACCACAGTGGTACTGGGCGAGGCAGCGACACCACTGACCACAGTGGTACTGGGACTGGGCGAGGTAGCCACACCACTGACCACAGTGGTACTGGGCGAGGCAGCGACACCACTGACCACAGTGGTACTGGGCGAGGCAGCGACACCACTGACCACAGTGGTACTGGGCGAGGCAGCGACACCACTGACCACAGTGGTACTGGGCGAGGAAGCGACACCACTGACCACAGTGGTACTGGGCGAGGCAGCGACACCACTGACCACAGTGGTACTGGCTGAGGAGGCGACACCACTGACCACAGTGGTACTGGGCGAGGCAGCGACACCACTGACCACAGTGGTACTGGGCGAGGCAGCGACACCACTGACCACAGTGGTACTGGGCGAGGAAGCGACACCACTGACCACAGTGGTACTGGGCGAGGCAGCGACACCACTGACCACAGTGGTACTGGGCGAGGAAGCGACACCACTGACCACAGTGGTACTGGGCGAGGCAGCCACACCACTGACCACAGTGCTACTGGGCGAGGAACCGATGCCACTGACCACAGAGACGAGGGACATACCAATGGCGAAGTGGTGGTGGGAGAGAGCTGTGTAGTACACCTCCTTGATGCGTATCAGCTGCTGCCAGGACAGGGGCAGCGACTCTTCGACCGACGGTGCTGACATCTGCTCCCTCAGTCGCTCGTACACCTCGGACACCTGGCGATAGGCGGACGAGTCAAGTTCACCCGTAGTTCAGCCAATCGCCGCCAGGTCGAGACGCTGGCGGGTGTTCGACGACCATCGCTCATACATTAAGTCTCATGTCTAACTTTCCCCGGTACTCATTGGTTAGAGCCTTTGCCCCTGTCCCCCTACTGGAAAAAAAGGGTTGTTTCTTTCCCCTCATTACCCCCCCGGGGAGTTTTGGTAAAGCCAAAAACGGGGAAGAAACCCGGGGTTGGTTTGAATTGGTTTAATTCTTTGAATGGGTTCTGATCGGGTGGTGGGGCCGGGTTCGCCAGCTAAGAACCCTGGCTCCCAACAACTCGGTTAATTTTAAATAAAAGTGTCTAGGTGGTTATTGGCTTTTCGACACATCGACCGTCGAGTCATGCAGCGTCGCCAATCTCGCGCCGATTGGTTGCGGGCGAAGAGTAGCGACAGGTGAGACTCAAGCCCACAGCCTTTCGATTGTGAGACCGACAATTTACCCATAGACTACTCGCACACATGTTTCATGTCTAGCAACGCAGACGCAAACAAAAATTGCAGCATCGATGGAAACAGCAAAGCATATTACCAAGGCAATGTGCTTAAGGTTCTATTTCTATTCATGGTTCGAGAGATACCTACGAAAGCATCTGCAATGCATTGTCTGGCTGGCCTGTTGCCCCCATTGCTCATCTGACCGGTCCCCTGCCCACCTGAGCGGCCTCTTGCCCGATGTCTAGCTGGGCGCCGAGGTCCAGTTTCTCCTCCGGCAACAGCAGCTTCTCCAGCAGACACTCCTTGGCCTGAGCCAGCAGCAGGTTGGCCAACACGTCCAGCACGTCCGGGTCCAGGTCGCGGCTGGGCGCGTTACTGAAGTTCTCCAGGATGTACCTGGCGACACGTGGATGAACGTCACGCATGGGTCAAGGTCACGACTGGACGAGTTGCTGCAGTTCTCGATGATATATGTAGTTGGGTGAGGATGTAGATGTGCTGATGTGAATGTCTCGGGGGAATTCAAATATGGCTGTGGTAGTCTAAATCTGTCTGGTGTAGCCCCTGCAAAGATTATGTCAATCTCCACGGCATGTTCGTAGACTACTTTGCTATCAGCATTATCGCGAATGTTTCTAATATGCATTTCGAAATTATTAGGGCCACATTACAGCTCGCGGAATGGGCGCTTCATGACCACTGCAGTTGATGCGCCCCAAAACCCTAATAACTAACTAACAGCTGGAGGAGAAACAGCACCCTTATCATGTCTCCATAAAAAAATATTGTATAAATGTGTCCATGACTTTGTTAAAAATCAAGCATATGCTATCGGAAAATATCGTTATCTATCGCATAAGAAATAAGCCGAACTCCGAGACATTGCCTTTACTAATGCTCCTCATAATTGTCACCCGAGTTTGATTGTTTGATTTAATTTTGAATTGGTTGCTCGATTGTCTGATGCAACTGTTTGATTGGATGCAAATTCCCCCTCCTCCGCCGCCCTCAAATGGCGCCCCTTCAACTGTACATCCCGCTACCGAAGTGCTCCATCTCCACCCCCTCCGCCCGTAGGTGCCGCTTCCGGAGTATTTCTCCTCCCCGTAAGCACCGCCCCCGAAGTCTTCTGCCTTATCTCACGAAGACGCTGCTCCCGGGGTGTTTTTCCCCACCTATGGATGCTGCTCCCCGAGTGCTACTTCTCGCCTGTAGATGCCGCTATCGGGATTCACCTGCGGACGCCGCTCCCTGGGTATTCTTCCTCACCTGCAGATGCCATTGTCGGAGTGTTTTCCCAGGAATGCTCCACTCGCCTGTGTTCCCCCTGATCTGTGCTCACCCGGAATGTTCCCTCTCACTTGTGTTCTCCCTGGAGTGTTCCATCTCACCTGTGTTCACCCCGGAGTGTTCCCTCTCACCTGTGTTCTCCCTGGAGTGTTCCCTCTCACCTATGTTCACCCCGGAATGTTCCCTCTCATATGTGTTCCCTCCAGAGTTTTCCCCTTCATCTGTGTTCTCCCCAGACGACAGACTATGACCCCTCACCTGCATTCTCCCCGGAGTGCTCCCCCACCTGTGTTTTCCCAGGAGCATTCCCCTCACTTGTAGACCCTCCCCGGAGTGTTCCCCTCACCTGTAGACCATACCCCGGAGTGTTCCCCTCACCTGTAGACCATCCCCGGAGTGCTCCCCTCACCAGTGTTGTCCCAGGAGTGGTCCCTCACCAGTGTTGTCCCAGGAGTGGTCCCTCACCAGTGTTGTCCCAGGAGTGGTCCCTCACCTGTGTTGTCCCAGGAGTGGTTCCCTCACCTGTGTTGTCCCCGGAGTGCTCCCCTCACCTGTGTTGTCCCCGGAGTGTTCTCACCTGTGTTGTCCCAGGAGTGTCCCCTCACCTGTGTTGTCCCAGAGTTCCCTCACCTGTGTTGTCCCAGGGGTGGTCCCCTCACCTGTGTTGTGAGTGGTCCCTCCCTGGTTGTCCCAGGAGTGGTCCCCTCACCTGTGTTTTCCCAGGAGTGGTCCCCTCACCTGTGTTGTCCCCGGAGTGTCCCCTCACATGTAGACCATCCCCGGAGTGGTCCCCTCACCTGTAGTTGTCCCAGGAGTGGTCCCCTCACATGTGTTGTCCCAGGAGTGGTCCCCTCACCTGTGTTGTCCCAGGAGTGGTTCCCTCACCTGTGTTGTCCCCGGAGTGCTCCCCTCACCTGTGTTGTCCCCGGGTGCTCCCCTCACCTGTGTTGTCCCCGGAGTGCTCCCCTCACCTGTGTTGTCCCAGGAGTGGTCCCCTCACCTGTGTTGTCCCAGGAGTGGTCCCCTCACCTGTGTTGTCCCCGGAGTGCTCCCCTCACCTGTGTTGTCCCAGGAGTGGTCCCCTCACCTGTGTTGTCCCAGGAGTGGTCCCCTCACCTGTGTTGTCCCAGGAGTGGTCCCCTCACCTGTGTTTTCCCAGGAGTGGTCCCTCACCTGTGTTGTCCCCGGAGTGCTCCCCTCACTAGTGTTGTCCCAGGAGTGGTCCCTCACCTGTGTTGTCCCGGAGTGGTCCCCTCACCTGTGTTGTCCCAGGAGTGGTCCCCTCACATGTGTTGTCCCAGGAGTGGTCCCCTCACCTGTGTTTTCCCAGGAGTGGTCCCCTCACCTGTGTTGTCCCCGGAGTGCTCCCCTCACCAGTGTTTTCCCAGGAGTGGTCCCCTCACCAGTGTTGTCCCAGGAGTGGTCCCCTCACCTGTAGATGCCGGCTGCGCGGAGGTAGCTGTCGACGGCGTCGTCGAGTCCCTCCTGGGAGCCGCGGTCCTGCCGAGCCGCCAGCTGACTGTAGAGGGCCGCCATGTTGAAGAGCACGGACGCCTTCTCGAAGGCCACGGTTCGTTGACAGCTGGGCAGGCCGGTCAGCGAGTCGTACCTGCCGAAGATGCACAGGCATTGTCACAGGTCCGCAGCTAGGGTGTCTGCTCGTGGTACGCGGGTGCAGCCGCGAGGTACATACTGCTCGGATCAAATAATGGTACAGGTGGATAAGGGAGGGGAGGATCAAACAGCAGCACACTGAAGAGAACGACAAACAGCAACCATATTTCCATCAAAACCGAAACAAAATCGACAAAGACCGAAGATAGGAAATGAAGTTTTATAGTTTTATTTCATACAACAGCGATTGCAGTCACACAAATATATATATTTTTTAGAGACTGATGAGATGTAGACACTACAGTGCAATGCGAATGGTTCATTTCTGAGGAAGCTAAGGCATTCATTCTCTAAGAATCTAAGAAACATTTGTGAACCACTGTCCTCGAGCGATTTACATCCCTCTCAACAGGACAACTGGACCGACGTTCGGCGAGTTGCACGCGTGCAGGCAGAGGCAGGGGAGCCTGACCCAGCTCTCGCCTGCGCCGGACACGCCTCACCAATGGACAAACACGGAGCGTGCGCAGAACAGCTGCTGGACGGGCCCGTCAGCATGTGTCTCGGACTTGCAAACCAGCCGACATCGCCACACGGTGGCAGGCTGGTCAAACTCACTCACACACACGCACTTGCAAACACACCGATGAGCCACACGCATAAATGAATGACGAATACGTGTCGAATGAATTGTGAATGAATGATGAATGAATGATGAATGAATTATACATTAATGATGCATGAATGGTGAATGAATGATGGATGAATGCATGATGAATTAATTATAAATGAATTATACATCAATGATGCATGAATGGTGAATGAATGGTGAATGCGTGATGAATGCATGATCAATGATAAATTAATGACGAATGACTGAATGATGAACGGATGATGAATGAATGATGAACGAATGATGAAATATCATGAGTAATGAACGAAAGCTGAATGTACGAATGAATTATTTGCCATGCGCGAACGTGTGTGTCAATCGAAGACTGACGCGTGAAGCACGGGCAACATCAGTTCCAGTTGGTCTTCAGGGCTTCAGGGATGTGGTAACATGGTCTCAGGCATGGCAACCAGCCATGCCACAGCCATGCCACAGACACAGCGACGGACCTGGGACGTGCACCAGCCGGCGTGATCACCAACACGTAGGACCTCCCTCAATTGAGCACCGGAGAAAAACGAACCGCCGATTTTAGACTGATGAACCGTGGACATTTTTAATGCTCCACCGGTGGTGCCAACCGTCCACGGCCCAAACAGATCACGCTCCCGCACTCATCGGGGTCCGCCCTTGCTCGACCACCGCGGGGAACAGGATTTTCCGGAGTCGGAATATCAAACAATGGTAGCTTCCCATTACTTTGTTCGTACTGCATTGCTTGCAAAATATAGCGCATGCAAGCAAGATCATTCACATTGTTCCGCAGAGTCGCTAATTATGTGCGCAACGCAATGGTTAATGATACGCTCAGATGTGCCCGATGTTCATGTCTGACCGCCGCCTGTCCGAGGCGTTTGAAGTTGAGAACAATTGCAGTCGAGAACAATTGCGTTTGAAGATTGGGTGTATCTGTCATTGGCAATCGGAGTGATAGTGAATATAGCTGTGATAGCGAATATAGCCGTGATGGCGAATATAGCCGTGATAGCGAATATAGCCGTGATAGCGAATATAGCCGTGATAGTGATATAGCCGTGATAGCGAATATAGCTGTGATAGCGAATATAGCCGTGATGGCGACTATAGCCGTGATGGCGAATATAGCCGTGATGGCGAATATAGCCGTGATGGCGAATATAGCCGTGATGGCGAATATAGCCGTGATGGCGAATATAGCCGTGATGGCGAATATAGCCGTGATGGCGAATATAGCCGTGATGGCGAATATAGCCGTGATAGCGAGTATAGCCGTGATAGCGAATCTCGTGATAGATGTTAGCGAAGGTACCAGCCAAGTAATGACAGCAAAACACAGCAGCTAAAGAGTTAACAGATACGAGAATCTACGTATATATACTCTGTACAGGGGCACGAAAGCAAGACAACAGTGGCTGTTAATTATCTCTGGACATGCTTGTAATGTGCACTGTTGCTAGAATAGTTTCTATTCTCTTCTTCATAACCAGTGGAATGGCTCAAATACTTATTGGGGGTGGCTCAAATGAAAGTTGGAGTGGTCTGAGCCATCCCAAAAGCACACAAAACGACACCCCCGACCACAGCTATTGGGAACGAGAGAGACTAGGACATAAGCATTCTTCGATTTGGCTCCCCTTTAACCGGCCATGAACGTGGGCTGGTTCGCTAACCAACATGATCCCATTCGATTATCCTCTAACCGGCTGTGAACGCTGACTGGTTCGCCGACCGCAATCAGTCTGAGGCCGCAGGCAAACGGAGACGACTGGGCAACTGTGCACGCGATGCGGCTTCCTTCCGGGAACAAAACGAGGCGGTGTGTCCGCGGGCGGTGCGATTGCACGAAGTGACCGGAGCGCACCGCCGACCTCGGGCACTGAAAGTGTTGTCCGAGTGACAGCCGCACGTCTGGCCAAGGATCAGACTCTGACGCAACGGGGACCCACTGCAGCCATCCGTCAGCAAGCGTGCACCACTACCCGAGTACATTATGTTCCGTCAACCCGCAGTCACCAGTGTACACACCATCTAACGTATGGTTATGGTTAGACGGATGATCACCGGCATAGGAACAGCCGGCCGGACGGCCATGCCTCTCCCCCAACTTGTGTCGGATCTTAGCCAAGTCAACGCCCCATGGCGTTGATTGAAAAGAATTACCCAGAAATCGTTCGGCCTGGTCCTCTCTCTCGCACACACTTTTAGGCCGCTGTCACTGCCATGGAAATGATGTTTCATTGTCAGATAATCTGTTACACACTTGCTCTTATAAAACGTCTCAAACCTTCAAGGGTGCTGAATAGGACATCTGACCGTAGACATACTTCGTTGTTTACCGCTGGCAGAGGAACATCCCACTTTACATTTGTCATGTGAGGCGATTCACCTCGCTCTCTGGCGTTCCACAACTCCATTGCAACCGACAAAACACACCAGACTGAAGTTGTCCGGCCAATGCCAATCCTCTCTGTGCTTCAGACATTCGGCATAGCTGTATTCCTTCGTAAGCCTGCTTGCACGGCCCTGCACGAGCGGCAATTCAAAACATTCCGCACCTACGGTGTGCCAAGCGCATCAATCATTCGCCAGACCACCACCATCCGTCAGCGCCCCCTCTCCACACACACGCTATCCCATCTGGGTACTCACGGGGGATCTAACCCGAGCTCGACGCTGCTCGTCACGAGGGGTCTGGCGCGAGCTCGACGCTGCCCGTCACGAGGGGTCTGGCGCCAGCTCGACGCTGCCCGTCACGAGGGGTCTGGCGCGAGCTCGACGCTGCTCGTCACGAGGGGTCTGGCGCGAGCTCGACGCTGCCCGTCACGAGGGGTCTGGCGCGAGCTCGACGCTGCCCGTCACGAGGGGTCTGGCGCCACTGACGCTGCCCGTCACGGGGGTCTGGCGCCAACTAGACGCTGCCCGTCATGAGGGGTCTGGCGCAAGCTCGACGCTGCCCGTCACGAGGGGTCTGGCGCCAGCTCGACGCTGCCCGTCACGAGGGGTTTGGCGCCAACTCGACGCTGCTCGTCACGAGGGTCTAACCCGAGCTCGACGCTGCCCGTCACGAGGGGTCTGGCGCCAACTCGACGCTGCCCGTCACGAGGGGTCTGGCGCCAGCTCGACGCTGCCCGTCACGAGGAGTCTAACCCGAGCTCGACGCTGCCCGTCACGAGGGGTCTGGCGCCAGCTCGACGCTGCCCGTCACGAGGGGTCTGGCGCCAACTAGACGCTGCCCGTCACGAGGGGTCTGGCGCGAGCTCGACGCTGCCCGTCACGAGGGGTCTGGCGCGAGCTCGACGCTGCCCGTCACGAGGGGTCTGGCGCGAGCTCGACGCTGCCCGTCACGAGGGGTCTGGCGCCAGCTTGACGCTGCCCGTCACGAGGAGTCTGGCGCCAGCTTGACGCTCCTCGTCACGAGGAGTCTAACCCGAGCTCGACGCTGCCCGTCACGAGGGGTCTGGCGCCAGCTCGACGCTGCCCGTCACGAGGGGTCTGGCGCGAGCTCGACGCTGCTCGTCACGAGGGGTCTGGCGCCAGCTCGACGCTGCCCGTCACGAGGGGTCTGGCGCGAGCTCGACGCTGCCCGTCACGAGGGGTCTGGCGCCAGCTTGACGCTCCTCGTCACGAGGGGCTCGCCTTCGCAGCGGAGTAAGGTGCCGCGACGGCGCACCAGCACGCCGGCTAAGCGGCCATCCGGCCATCCGTCCAGGCGATCCGTGTGATCACCGCCAAGCGGCAGATCACTCGGATCGCCAAACAGCAGGTGAGCGCGTGCGGACCGTGCGGACGGCGCCGACAGCACGCCGCCGATGGTCCGCACAACAACACCACTCGACCGGCTGCTGCTGCGGCGCTCAGCCCTCGAGAGGACGACGCCCGTAAACAGCGTGACGTCACGACAGTGGTGAGCCGGCCGCCCGGTACGGCCGCGCTGGTGCGGGGTGACGGGACCGCCTGTCGGACGGTGGCCGGCCAGTGGCGCGGCAGCAACACAGTGATACCTGCCTGATACCGACTGATGCGTGACCGTGATGCCGCCGGGACACTAGGCTATGTGATGCTACCGTCACACTCGACTGTGCGATACTGTCGAGGCAGTCTACTGTGATACCGCTCGCGATACTTGACTGTGATACCGCCTGTGAGGATAGATTGTGATACCGCCTGTGAGGCTAGACTGTGATACCGCCTGTGAGGATATATTGTGATACCGCCTGTGAGGCCAGACTGTGATACCGCCTGTGATGATAGATTGTGATACCGCCTGTGAGACTAGACTGTGATACTGCCTGTGAGGAGAGATTGCGATACCGCCTGTGAGGCTAGACTGTGATACCGCCTGTGATGCTAGACTTTCCGGTACCGCCGGCGCGCGATACCTGCGACATAATACGGCCGCAATGTCTACTGTATGGTGCCGCCGTTCCGGATAACACAACACCGCGTGCCTACGTCTGACGATACCCGAGGTAAACCGGAGGCACAAGAGGAGCTGAAACTCGGCCGCTCTTGTGTGTGCACCGTTTGCCTCCCCGTTCTTGTCGGCTCTCATCTGTGTCCTCGGTGGCACACAAGAGGGGCCGAGTTGTAACAACCTCGGACGGTAAGAACTGTAAGTGCGGGGGCCGGTTTGGCATGGCTGAATGTGCCTTGTTGGCACGTCCTTTTTGTATTTTGTATTGCTGAATATGCCTTGTAGTCCTTTCCTTCTTGTCAGTTGGCTTGGGAATACTCCGAATGTGCTGAGGCGATTCTAGCCTTCAAGCAAGGGCTAGACTGGAGCATCCACCAACAAGGACCAATAAGACACATCCATCCAGTTGAGGTCTTACCGAAGTCGCCGCATCAAATGCCAGTCATTGCGGCATATCCCATTGTTTTCGCGGCAAAGGTCGTAAATCGTGCCCGCGCCGGTGTAGGTTCTGTGGGGTCGAAACGGCACCCCCGACAGACAGCAAAAAGAGCCCATCGCGTCATTGACACCTGACCTCTAGCATCAGTACGGTCAGGACGGAGAGCATGCAATGCTTCTTTCGACGGAAACGATACTTTCTCCGTGGAAAGCATGCCGCTAAGGGGCTGCACCACATGCGAGTTAATACAGTAAATTTCAGTTTAGGCGAGTAATTCAAAAGGACCTACCTAGCCAAGGGAACAACACGGAAACACAGGCCCATTCCTTCAGTGTGGGTGTTCCGTTAGGTGGTTATTTGGGCTTTAGGGCGCTTCGACCAGAGTTGATCATTCGTGCCCAGTGTGGGTGTTCCGACAACGATGGTAGGGGAATAGCCTTTTCTCTACGCGTGCAATCAACATTATTGTGCTATACTAATACCGTTTTGATTCCACTGATGCTGTAAGTGCCCATGCTCAAATTGGACTGTCCAACGTTGCGCATGCAAAAGCTATGCCATCACGGATGGCCAGGTCAGCTGACGGTCCTGTCAGCTGGCTGGGAAGCGACGCAAGGAAGCGACGTCGGTATCCCCGGCGTAGATCCCCGTTGCGCGACCTTGCCGAACCCATCTCAGCCGGCAGAAGAGCGGCGTGCATCGCAACATCCGTGCAGCACGTCGCCCGGCGCGGTCTGCGCCCCGCACACCGGACCAGACAACCGCCCTGTTATCGCGGACCTCCCGCCCAGTTATCGCGAGCACGCCCCCAGGCGCAGCGCGGTGTCGCCGAACCGCTGCGGCCCTCGTCGCCCGGCAGGCCGAGGCCAGGTCACCAAGGCCAGGTCACCACGCTGGGTGCGAACAACTGATACGTGTTGTACGCCCATTCTTCATCCAGTGCTCACGAGCATAATGTACGCCCACCCTTCGCCGAGTGTCCCGCCCCCGACCGCGTACGCCCACATTTCATCCGGTGCCCGCCCCTGACCATGTACGCCCACATTTCATCCGGCGCCCGCCCCCGACCATGTACGCCCACATTTCATCCGGTGCCCGCCCCCGACCATGTACGCCCACATTTCATCCGGTGCCCGCCCCCGACCGTGTACGCCCACCCTTCGCATGTCCGGAGACGTCCTGGTGCGCCATGGTGTCACAATTCCGTGGCGTTCTTCTGACCCCACCTACACACCCGTCCTGTCCTGAGTCGCCAGTCCCCGGTCGTCAGCCATCAGTCCTCGGTCGTCAGTCACCAGCTATTTATCCCAGTCCTCTGTCGTCAGTATCAGTCCTCGGTCGTCAGTCGTTAGTCCTCGGTCGTCAGTCACCAGCTATTTATGTCAGTCCTCTGTCGTCAGTATCAGTCCCCGGTCGTCAGCCATCAGTCCTCGGTCGTCAGTCGTCAGCTGTTTGCCGTCAGTCCTCTGTCGTCGGTACTAATTTGTTAGTTACTGCCGTCCGCCCTCGATCGTTTTCGTCAGCACTCTCGTCGGCATAGGAGATGCTTTTGTGTATTTTTGGTGGCTATAAATAAACGTGGTGGGCATAAACTACGTGATTTGGGCCTGAGTTTGCTGCCATCATACTTAGTTCTGCAAAATGTAAAGTATAAAATCCGCTAAAATCATGTAGGATGAGCCTTAGGACTGATACATGGCAGGCATGAAGGTTGCGCGTGATTGCGACATGGAAGGCATGCATCTGTCGTGGGGATAGGATATGACAGGTATGCATCTGCCCTGATACTGAGCCATGACAGGTGTGGATGTGCGGTAGGAGTAGGACAAGACAGATGTGATGGTGCCGTGTGACTGAGATATGACATATGTGGAGGCGCGCATATGACTTAGGACTAGGACATGATAGGTGCGGATATGACTTGCGACTGGAACACGATATTCGTGAACATGGGCGGGCGTGGGACTGGGACACGACAGGTGTGGAGATGCCGTGGAACTGGGATATGACGGGTGTGGACGTGCGTGTGACGATATCTACCGCGTGCACCAGCCGTCCCATCACCTCTAGATGGCGTGCCACACCGTCGCCCCCCTACCGTCACGGACAAATCAAACCGTGCAACCACCGTGGAAAGTGAAACCCCGCACTTTCCGATGACCGGTGTCGACAGAGGACATTCCACGTTGGCCGCCGGTCTCCTTGCCCGTGGGCTCGGCTCGGCCACCGTCGAACAAGATGCGGCAGCGGCGCGCTTGCGGTTCTGGTTCCCAGTGGGCTAACCTTCCCCAGAGAACCAGACACAATCGGCAGCATCGTGTGCAAAACCCGCATGCATGTAACGGTAAAATCCACCATCCCTCGCTTGAACAGCCGAACCGATGTTGACAATGCCCTCGTCGGAACCGGTTTGTGTGAATCGGCTGCAAATGTCGTGATGCCGCGTGTCGAACGTATCACGGAATGCATGTTCATGCCAAACGTTCCCTAGTCATGTGGACTAAAAAGCACACGAACTGCACTGGCTATCGTAGACAAGTGATGGTCGGTGCCCGCCGAGCCGATCCGCCGGGCCTGGTATAGAGACCGATTATCGCCCCCCTGCCACCACCCCCTGTGTCTGACCCCAACTGGGGTCGCCACATCCTGTGGCTCACCACGCCTGTGTCTGACCCCAACTGGGGCCGCCACCTCCTGTGTCTGACCCCAACTGGGGTCATCACCTCCTGTGGCTTACCACGTCTGTGTCTGACCCCATACTGGGGCCACCACATCCTGTGTCTGACCCGCAGCTGGGGTCACCACATCCTGTGTCTGACCCCAGCTGGGGCCGCCACCTCCTGTGTCTGACCCCAACTGGGGTCATCACCTCCAGTGGCTTACCACGTCTGTGTCTTACCCCATGCTGGGGCCACCACATCCTGTTTCTGACCGCAGCTATGATCACCACATCCTGTGTCTGACCCCAGCTATGATCACCACCTCCTGTGTCTGACCCCAGCTATGATACCACCTCCTGTGTCTGACCCCAGCTATGATCACCACCTCCTGTGTCTGACCCCAGCTATGATCACCACCTCCTGTGTCTGACCCCAGCTATGATCACCACCTCCTGTGTCTGACCCCAGCTATGGTCACCACCTCCTGTGTCTGACCCCAGCTATGATCACCACCTCCTGTGTTGACCCCAGCTATGAGCACCACCTCCTGTTCTGACCCCAGCTATGAGCACCACCTCCTGTGTCTGACCCCAGCTATGAGCACCACCTCCTGTGTCTGACCCCAGCTATGAGCACCACCTCCTGTGTCTGACCCCAGCTATGAGCACCACCTCCTGTGTCTGACCCCAGCTATGAGCACCACCTCCTGTGTCTGACCCCAGCTATGAGCACCACCTCCTGTTCTGACCCCAGCTATGAGCACCACCTCCTGTGTCTGACCCCAGCTATGATCACCACCTCCTGTGTCTGACCCCAGCTATGATCACCACCTCCTGTGTCTGACCCCAGCTATGATCACCACCTCCTGTGTCTGACCCCAGCTATGATCACCACCTCTTGTTCTGACCCAGCTATGATCACCACCTCCTGTGTCTGACCCCAGCTATGATCACCACCTCCTGTGTCTGACCCCAGCTATGAACCACCTCCTGTTCTGACCCCAGCTATGATCACCACCTCCTGTGTCTGACCCCAGCTATGATCACCACCTCCTGTGTCTGACCCCAGCTATGAGCACCACCTCCTGTGTCTGACTCCAGCTATGATCACCACCTCCTGTGTCTGACCCCAGCTATGATCACCACCTCCTGTGTCTGACCCCAGCTATGATCACCACCTCCTGTGTCTGACCCCAGCTATGATCACCACCTCCTGTGTCTGACCCCAGCTATGATCACCACCTCCTGTGTCTGACCCCAGCTATGATCACCACCTCCTGTGTCTGACCCCAGCTATGATCACCACCTCCTGTGTCTGACCCCAGCTATGAGCACCACCTCCTGTGTCTGACCCCAGCTATGAGCACCACCTCCTGTGTCTGACCCCAGCTATGATCACCACCTCCTGTGTCTGACCCCAGCTATGATCACCACCTCCTGTGTCTGACCCCAGCTATGAGCACCACCTCCTGTGTCTGACCCCAGCTATGATCACCACCTCCTGTGTCTGACCCCAGCTATGAGCACCACCTCCTGTGTCTGACCCCAGCTATGAGCACCACCTCCTGTGTCTGACCCCAGCTATGATCACCACCTCCTGTGTCTGACCCCAGCTATGATCACCACCTCCTGCGTCTGACCCCAGCTGGGGACGCTACTCACCACTCGAAGTGGATGCCGAGGTTGCGGTCGGGCGGGAAGAACCTCCTCTCGATGAAGTACAGCTGGTTGTAGTACTCGAACAGCAGCGCCAGCCCGCTCTGGTTCCGCTGCGGCGTGCGCATCGCCTGAGGGCACAGAGACGGCGGTCGGGTCGGCTGTCGGAGAATCATTCATCGGCACGGTGTGAAGCTTAATCGACCCGGCGATGGCTGAACACGGGCCTTGCAGGCGTGCAGTGCATTCGGCCGACCATAGCCCCTAGGTTCGCACGTGTTGTGCATCACATGATGGGTTACTCTGTTGCAAGAATGCATACACTCTGACCATGGTAATGCAACATCGGGGTTAGTCAGGCCGCTTCCACAACTGTATTCATTCTCTTAATTGATAACCGTAGGTCTTGTAACTGAAGTGCCCGAAGTTCAGAATCGCCGATTCGGCATGCCGCCACCAAAATCACGCTTCTCAGAGTGTAGTGGCGATGTATGGCGACCGAGAATATTGCCGGAATCGCACGAATTCGAACTTCTCACGCTGATATCGCTGTCGCCCGAGGGTGGGTCGGGTCACCTTACCACTCGGTCACTTCAACACACTCACGGTGACATCTATGCCCATACCCCTCCCCCCCACACACACACTGCTGTCACATCATCACATCAGTCACTTCACGTCACGACAGTCACATCACTGTCACGTCAGTCACATCACTGTCACGTCAGCCACATCATGTCACAAGACATCACCACTCATGTCTCGTTGTCCACCTGATTTGGTTTTCATACCGTGGATAGATATCGGACCGACCTATTGAATATATCTCGCCCGTCTCATAGTCGCTATGATCCGGTATTCATACCGTGCATAGACACCGAACATATCTGATTAATCTATTGAACATACACCAACTAACTAACCGTGGTTTGATTGAATATTTGTTGGGCTTAAGGGCGCGCCGACTACAAGGTCATCTAGCGCCCACACAACCAACCGTGGTTGTGACTTCACACAATGAACAGCGAGACGAATGCATGTGCAACCGATAGGCATACCATTTGTTCAGATCTTCACCTGGACATCGCCCTGACCCCACCGACCACGGCATCATCGATGTGCAAAACAACACGGTGTGCAGCTATCGCCGGCCCGGGCAGGATTCCCAGCACTCCCGGAGGCCCGGTACGGTCAGGCGAATCGCAGCGATCGAATACGATCGTCCAGCCGATCGTGGGAACCACTGCCGGCCCATCCAGGACCCGGCCAGTTTTCCGTCGGAGGCATCGCCGACACGCATGGCCGACTTTGGCGCGACCTCCACCGGGTACCGTTTTGGCCGCCGCTGAAGGTCGCACCGGGTGAGGTAGCATTGCTCAGACCGCAAACGTCCACGGTCCACACGAGTCGCCATACAGACACCCACGCCGAAAGTGTCCACCGTCCACATGAGTCGCCATATAGACACTCACGAGTTGAACTGAATAGTGTTGTTTATTGGAGCAGGGTAATTGCACCAATTTTTTCCCCTTGCTCTCAGTCATTGGCCAGCGTAATGGTCCAATATGCAGGCGCTTGTGTGTCGACGGTGTGATGATGAGAGTTGTAGTGGCTGCAGTGAACCCACACTTGAGAAGTAATGGTTCAATGTGCAGATGTTTACTCGTCGACGGTGTGATCATGAGGTGTTGCGGCTGTACAGTGATCACACACGTCACGAAGGAACTTAGGCCTAACTTCCGTGATATAACGTGTAGCTTTTTCAGAGCGTCAGCAATGCAAGGCCAGCGCAAGCATTGGATACACACCGCAGTAATATACCCATGTAAGAAGATGCGTTCAAATTGCAAGATCGGGATTTTGTTAGCGAACGCCGCTATCTATCGTTCTAGTCATAATGTTATGTTCCTGCAAGAGTCATAATATATATATATATATATATATATATATATATATTCCGTACCCATTATCATGACGCAACAACCGAGCGTGGTGCGTATTTGTACCACACCTCGACAGGTCGAAAATGTCCCGACACTATCCCGACACTACCGTGGTGATGGTGCCACCACGACACAGACACGTGCCTCTGCCCAGCCCGATACTGTGGCTACGAACACGGCCGGCCAGGGCTGGAGGCCAGTCAAGCGGCCACCGGCATTAAGTCGTTCGGGGCGACTAGCGCCAGCTCGGATACAAGGACACGGCTGCAGTCTTTCCAGCACTTTTTGTCGCCGGCGTGCCATTCCGGTTTTGTTGTTAATGCTCCCCCGTGGCGTGGTCTACTTGTTGGCCTCCAAATGGGCCAACAAGTAGATCAATTCACCAAGCGTGGCCATTCAGGCCGGTGCCAGTCACGTTTAGCGGCTAGACAATTGGCCGTGATATTATCATAAAAATGACAAAATGGTCTCAGACGATGCATGACACAAGACACGACACGACATTAACAGACACGTCCGTCAGCTGATGCTGGCGGAGCACACCTCCCCAGCCAGCTGATGCTGGCGGAGCACACCTCCCCAGCCAGCTGATGCTGGCGGAGCACACCTCCCCAGCCAGCTGATGCTGGCGGAGCACACCTCCCCAGCCAGCTGATGCTGGCGGAGCACACCTCCCCAGCCAGCTGATGCTGGCGGAGACACCTCCCCAGCCAGCTGATGCTGCCGGAGCACACCTCCCCAGCCAGCTGATGCTGCCGACATCTCCCCAGCCAGCTGATGCTGGCGGAGCACATCCCCAGCCAGCTGATGCTGGCGGAGCACACCTCCCCGGCGGCTGATGCTGGCGGAGCACACCTCCCAGCCAGCTGATGTGGGAGCCTCCCCAGCCAGCTGATGCTGGCGGAGCACACTTCCCCAGCCAGCTGATGCTGGCGGAACACACCTCCCCAGCCAGCTGATGCTGGCGGAGCACACCTCCCCAGCCAGCTGATGCTGGCGGAGCACACCTCCCCAGCCAGCTGATGCTGCCGGAACACACCTCCCCAGCCAGCTGATGCTGGCGGAGCACACCTCCCCAGCCAGCTGATGCTGGCGGAGCACACCTCCCCAGCCAGCTGATGCTGCCGGAGCACACCTCCCCAGCCAGCTGATGCTGGCGGAGCACACCTCCCCAGCCAGCTGATGCTGGCGGAGCACACCTCCCCAGCCAGCTGATGCTGCCGGAACACACCTCCCCAGCCAGCTGATGCTGGCGGAGCACACCTCCCCAGCCAGCTGATGCTCCCGGAACACACTTCCCCAGCCAGCTGATGCTGCCGGAGCACACTTCCCCAGCCAGCTGATGCTGCCGGAGCACACCTCCCCAGCCAGCTGATGCTGGCGGAGCACACCTCCCCAGCCAGCTGATGCTGCCGGAGCACACCTCCCCAGCCAGCTGATGCTGGCGGAGCACACCTCCCCAGCCAGCTGATGCTGGCGGAACACACCTCCCCAGCCAGCTGATGCTGCCGGAGCACACCTCCACAGCCAGCTGATGCTGCCGGAGCACACCTCCCCAGCCAGCTGATGCTGGCGGAACACACCTCCCCAGCCAGCTGATGCTGCCGGAGCACACCTCCCCAGCCAGCTGATGCTGGCGGAGCACACCTCCCCAGCCAGCTGATGCTGCCGGAGCACACCTCCACAGCCAGCTGATGCTGCCCGAGGGCATCTGTGCGACCAGCTGGGTTTTCCCGGTGTTACACTCTGTCCCACGGCTGGGGCCGCCCGGGAATCACGACACATCATCAGGGGACCGGCACTGAGCGTGGAGCTGCGGACTCGGAGGTTTGTGTCGGGAACAATGGAGAGTACGTAGGAGCCAGTATCGGGAATAATGGGACAGACAAACTTGGGAGCCAATGTTGGGAATAATGGGACAAGCTTGGGAGCTAGTGTCGGGGATAATATGACAAACTTGGGAGCCAGTGTCGGGAATAACAGGACAAACTTGAAACCCGGTGTTGGGAATAATGGGAAAACTTCGGAGCCAATGTGTCAGGACAAACTTGGGAAGCCAATGTCGGGAATAATGGAACAGGCATGGGAGCCAGTGTCGGGAATAATGGGAAAACTTCGGAGCCAATGTCGGGGATAATGGGACAAACATGGGAGCCAATGTCGGGAATAATTGGACAAACTTGGGAGCAAATGTCGGGAATAATGGAACATGCGTGGGAGCTAGTGTCGGGAATAACAGGATAAACTTGGGAGCCAGTGTCGGGGATAATGGGACAACCTCGGGGGCCAGTGTCGGAGCAGAATAGAACAAAATCTGGAGACAATGTCCGGCTGAACGAGAAAGCTAAATCGCTTTTCCTGGAGATGATACATTGCATAGGAAAGATCGCGTTGGATATAATGCGACTCATCCGGGGTCTGTGCCGGAGATGATCGCACAACAAAAATAGTGGCACGGGGAGTCCGGGAGAATAGGACACAGAGGCCAGTGTTGGCAAGGACGGGACATACCGGAGAGCTGGCGCGGGAGAAAACGGGACAGACTCGAGACTTGGTGTTGGAGAGGCGGGCGTGTCTCAGCCGGATAGCTGATGAACTGATGCAGGACATGTACGGCAGCCTTCTTTACGCTTGATTGGTGGATTATTTGGGCTCAGAGGCGCATCAACTGTCAGTAGCCATGCGGCGATCAACCCTCCTTGCGAGCATGCCGTCCGTTTTGACCGAGCAAGAGCCACCCCGGTGAATACGCCCAACATTGGGATCACGTCCGGAGTGGACGGATTAGTGGACGGACACGGTCGTGACCTCAGCCCCGAGGCACCACACGACGGCGCGTCGGCTCACCTGTCGAATGTCGGTGAACTCCTGGATGGCCGGTGCGTACTCGCTGGCGTCCTCGCTGTAGTGTTCCAGCACGAAGTCCTGCAACAGGCGGCGTGTCAAGGACGGGACCGGCGGCTGGCGTCGGCGGGCGGACGGCACGTCATCAGACGCGCAGCACGGCGGGCTCAGATGGTGGCCGACGAGCTCGGCGTAGCTGGAGCCAGTCTGTCCGATGGATACACACACAGACACACAGGCACACACGCACGCACGCACGCACGCACGCACACACTCCGTTCACGATCCACTCCGCGAGCACGTAGTTCACATACCACCGCCAATCGCTCTTCAAATGCGTGACTCACAAACTGCCCTGTATCGCTCACCGAACACGTGTCTCACAAACACGTGCGCTGCTGCGCTACACGTGGCTCACACCGCCCATCGTCGCCCAGTGAGCGTGCCGAGCGTGTGGGCGACAGTTCCTGGTTTGCGCCCACTGGCTCGTCCGGTCCGCCCTCGGGTCACCGGGTAATCTGACCGGAAATGTCGCCACGAAAGGGGCGAGTGCGCGATTTCGACGGCGCTCGGAATCGTGAGGTCGTGAGCCAGAGCGAGCCGGCATGGGAGGCCTGACCCTATCGGCCTTGCGGTGCATTGTTGCACCGTGGGCACAAGGCTGTGGCGTGTACACTGCTGCACCTTGGACACGTGGGCTGTGGCGTGTATACTGTTGCACCGTGGGCACGTGGGCGAAGTCTTCCAACGCAACTGGCGTGATACTCACGGCTGCATTTAGCCGGAAGACACCACAATCGTTCACCGAATGGGAGCACGTGATCCTGCGCAGCATACGCGAACGTGCGGTTAGTGTGTGCAGCGAACAGTGGCGTGCCTCACCTTGAACGGGTCGCTAAAATCGATGAACTTTGTCTCCTTGAGGCCGAACGGAATCATCGGGATGTAGGGGTTTCCACTGAAAGAGAAACAAAAAACGGGTCAGCTTATCGCCAACAGCATAGGTGGAGGCTTGACGGAGGGGTACAACTGCAGTACGATGATCATGCGGAATACATCGAGAGACACTCGTGCGGGAAAATCTCACCCCCCCTACGTTCTCTCACCCCTATATTCTCACCCCTAAATCTCACTCCTATATTCTCCCAAACCCCTACGTTCGTCGGCTGATTCTTTGTGAAGGTGATGCTAATACACCGGTGAACATTGCAGAAAGCCGACTAGCTATGCTGTTGTTGCAGCCTGATATTTGATTTGAATCATTCGTGATCGCATGTCTAGCCGCCAGGTTGCTACCGTTCTGCTACATTATGTTACACGCGTTTAGCGCAGATATGTTGATACACTGGAGCATAGCGGAACATAGCGAAAATATGTTTTGACCAAACGTCCGCAGCCTCGCGCCGCCTGATAAACAGCGATGGACGCGTGTGCGCGCCGCTAGTGCGAGCTGCCTTCGGAGCTTGGTGCACGGCAGTGTGCACTGTGCACGGTAGGCAATCGACTGGCGGCGTCCGAGGCTGGAGATCACGCGGGGGGAGACCGATCACGCAGGGAGAATGTGTGAGGAACTACGCTGCAGAACGGCGCAATTACGCGCACGCATCAACAATCGTTATCGAAGGAATGGTTTGGTGCTACGTGACCTTTGCAGTCGATGCGCCCCTAAACTACAAAGAATGGTCTGATGGGTCACACTGTAACATGCGCTAGACGGCGGCAATACCAGTGTTATTAATGCGCAGCGTATAACCGAATAATTGTCACGGAGAAACCCGAAGAGAGAGAGAGAGAGAGAGAGGCAATAAACGACGCTGCCCGCCTAGTGCACGCACACCTGCGCAGTGGCAACAGTCTTCGCTGTTGCCACTGCGCAGGCAGTCACGGACTCACCTATCCCCCTGGTAGATTTCCACCGAGCTGTTGAGGTCGGACAGCTCCTCCTTCAGGTACTGCAGGTTGGAGCTGACGAAGCTCAGCTCCAGCGACACCGCCTGCCGCACCTTCTTGTTGTCGGCCGCCCTGAGAACCGCAGTCGTGACGTCAAGGCGAGAACTGACCAGAATTGTGCTCGAGTTGAATCGAGAATCGAGTCATGAATCAATCGTTTTTGGATGAGTCGCGAGTTGAATCGATTATTTTATCGAAAAGATAAAAGTGAGTCTTGAGTCGTGAGTTGAATCACATCTTGAAAAAAATGAGTAGAATCATGAGTCAATCACTCAAATATCATGTGTAGGCATTGCACACTGAATCATATGACCCATGAGACTGATACCACCAAGTCGGGTCTGAATCGATTCAAATTTCTGTCAGTCTGTTCGAGTCGCGAGTCGAATCAGATCAAGATCTATGAGTCACATGTGAGCCGACTAAAAAATATGAGTCGAGCACTAGTCTGATACTGACCAACGTCAGTCTGTCGACACCAACGTCAGTCTGTCGACACCAACATCAGTCTGTCGACACCAACATCAGTCTGTCGACACCAACATCAGTCTGTCGACACCAACATCAGTCTGTCGACACCAACATCAGTCTGTCGACACCAATATCAGTCTGTCGACACCAACATCAGTCTGTCGACACCAACATCAGTCTGTCGACACCAACATCAGTCTGTCGACACCAACATCAGTCTGTCGACACCAACATCAGTCTGTCGACACCAATATCAGTCTGTCGACACCAACATCAGTCTGTCAACACCAACATCAGTCTGTCGACACCAACTCAGACGTCGTCGAGCGGCGCTGTCCGCCGGAAGCTAGTTCTTGCGGTAATTAACAATAGTTTTTGCAGCACTTGATATCAGATCGATAGCGGCTCGAAGTCATGGGCAGGCAATTAACTTTTCCTAGTTTTTATCAGTGAAGTAATGGCTAAGGCTAACGAGAAACAAGCGCACATGTACTGTTCTGGCTCTGTCAGCTCAGAGACGTAAAGGGGCAGACTCAGCCTGCCACCGTGCCTGGACGCATTCACAAATCGCGTCACACTTCAAACATGTGCATGCCCGTTGGAGAAGGTCCACTAACAGCCCGAGCAGAGGGGAAGTTCCACACAGATCAACACGGCTCGGCTATCTACCACGACAGGCGGTGGTGCGCCTGCCAATGTCCCCACCTACACGACAGACGTCCGAATACGATGCCATCAGGAAAACTCACGAGGGCATAATTCAGTTTGTGTAATGTTTTGGTACGCCAGAACCCCTCTTAAGACAACATCATGGGTCGCCCCAATCACATCGTATTCGGAAGCTTCGCCGCTCATGCAAACGGCAGAAATGTGGGCGTGAACCGGCTTCCGTCAGAATCCGCTCACACTCGGCCCGCAGCGCGCGCCGTGCTGTGGCTTCCGTTAAAGGCCGCTCACAGCAGGCCAGCAACGCACGCCGTGAAGCGCCTTCCGTTAAAAGCCGCTCACACTCGGTCCGCAGCGCACGCCGTGAAGCGCCTTCCGTTAAAAGCCGCTCACACTCGGTCCGCAGCGCGCGCCGTGCTGTGGCTTCCGTTAAAGGCCGCTCACAGCAGGCCAGCAACGCACGCCGTGAAGCGCCTTCCGTTAAAAGCCGCTCACACTCGGCCCGCAGCGCGCGCCGTGCTGTGGCTTCCGTTAAAGGCCGCTCACAGCAGGCCAGCAACATTAAGCGCCTTCCTTAAAGCGCTCACACTGTCGAGCGCACGCGTAGCGCCTTTTAAAAGCCACTCACACTCGTGCGCAGCGCGCGCCGGCTGTGGCTTCCGTTAAGGCCGCTACAGCAAGACGCTGTACGTAAAGCCACTCACACTCGGTGCGCAGCGCGCGCCGTGATGTGGCTTCCGTTAAAAGCCGCTCACACTCGGTGCGCAGCGCGCGCCGTGAAGCGCCTTCCGTTAAAAGCCACTCACACTCGGTGCGCAGCGCGCGCCGTGAGAATCGGGCGGCCAATCAGCTGTGAAATTACGAAATGTCGTGTAAGCTGGCATGGTCGTACGGAAGGTAGTCCTTGATATATAGGTCAGAGAAGAATTTGGTGCTGTTAGTAGAAGCCTGCCGGTGTAAGGTTGGTATTGGCCGATTAATTCCCAAGCCTGCTAGCACAGAGCCAAACATGCAATGAAAGATGAAAGCGGTCAGCATAGGCAAATGCTGATCAAGTCAGCTATGTGCGAGGTAGGAAGGGGTGGCAAAAGTCTTGGCAAACGGTGAAGTACCTGGGTCGAAACGAGGTGATTCAATTTCGTAAAAATGCTAGGATTTTGAACGATGAGAAATAAGAGTGAGCTTGGCCTGAGATAGTGTACATAAATTGCTCATCGAATTGGAGAAAATAATCTGCGACTGCAATTTAGCTTGTCCGCACAAAAGGTACAAATAGGTAGGTAATATTAGGTGTGTTTCGGAGACATATGAGCTCCGAGTATATATATATATATATATATATATATATACATATTATATATATACATATATATATAATATATATATATATATATATATATATATATATATATATATATATATATATATATATATATATATATACATATATATATATATATATATATATATATATATATATATATATATATATATATATATATATATATATATACATGTATGAACATGTGTGTATATATGAGTCAGCAACTCTGAAGGATCGTAGTAAAATTCATTCGTGAGCCAGTGAAGTTAATAGGGTGCAAAAGCATAGGGAGGATCTCAAATTTGGAGCGTTGGTGATGCCGTTTGATATTTACTATACTTACTTTGCATTCTACGATTGTACGGCGTTTATATTATGCTCCATGCAACCAACCTGGGACTAAACAACATCGAAAAATTTGTGGGTTTAACGTTGGGCAGCTTCGAACAACTTGCTCCGCTGTCCCTCATCTTTTTTCCTTCATCTATGGCATATGGGCCACTGCTGTCTAACAACAGTCGGCCAAGCTGCGGGATATTTCAGCGTGTTAATGTGCCCTGGCCCGCAATCATGACGCAAGCTCGTCAGCTCTCAATGCATGGCGCGTGCATCAGAAGGGCTGCGGCCAGTCGCCGCTCAGACGGCTCTCAGACCGGCCGGTGGCAAAGGTCGGCCGCGGCCGAGGTCGCGGTATGGACGGTGGCGGGCACAACAGATAAACGGCGGCTGGTGCGCGGCGGCGAGATGACCGAGCGGCTGGGCTGAGCCTTTGAGTGAGGCTTCGTAGATAACTGAGCGGCTGAGCCAAGTGTTTGAGTGAGATTTTGTGATCGACGGAGTGCGGAGGATGCCACTCGCGTACAAATCTGCCGCGGGCACCAGTCTAGGGTTGCTTCTTCCCGCCAGTCGGCGAGGTTGGCTGGTCTGTGCCGAACACCGGGTGGCGCGTGCGTGCGTGCGTGCGTGCGTGTGCTGGGGACGGAGCCAAAAGGAGAACGGGCGAGACAGCTGACCGACCCTCTCGGCCAATCAGCTTCCTCGTTGTGTCTCCTGATCCGGTGGTCTTGATTGTCCGATACGCCGCGGGCACGAGCATAGGTTCGGATGATCATTTGATCACACTTCGTCTGGCCGACCTGAATCTGGTTGACCTGAACGGGTGGGGTGTAGCGTGGGTCGACTTGGAGGGCTGAGTGACCGGCGCAGGGAGGAGGTCTGTGCTGGCTCGTCGACGGGCTGAGCGGGGACGGGACCGACCTGAGCGGGTCGAAGTGCGCCGGGACTGACCTGAGCGGGGACGGGACCGACCTGAGCGGGTCGAAGTGCGCCGGGACCGATCTGAGCGGGTCGGGACTGACCTGAGCAGGTTCTCGGCCCCTTGACGCAGCAGCAGGTGTTTGTTGATGTCCTGGTTGAGTTTGGACCGCTTGAACTGCAGCTTCCCGCGACACGTTGCCGCGCGAGGATCGGACCCCTGCGAACAAACACGACACACGTCAGACCAACAGCACAGTCCACGGCTCTGCACGGCGCCGTGATTGGAGCTTTGCGGCGCATCGACCGTGACAGACCACTTAGTCGTGGCGATGTGGGTGAACGCGACCGGCAACTTAGCCATAGCCGCACGCGATCCGGCTCGTTAATACCAATGCACGGATGTTAAACACTGTTAAACACAGCACTGTTTGACAACGCCACATGGTAGCAACGTTCCGCAGTACCATACCGGAAAACCATCAGGTAGCACCATGACGCGGCCAACAACACCATGCAGTAGTGACACCGGGAAGTGGCCTGGGCCCGCTGTACCAGACGTGGCACCTCCCAGTGCTTCCGCGGACCACACGCGCACACACACACATACACGCGCGTGCACGAAGACGAAGGCCGTTGGGTTGTCGTATGCACGCGCCTCTAGCAGGCTTGCAAACTCATTTCAATGTTTTGAAGTGCGTGCCAGCAAATAAGGCTATTTGGACGTGCCTCAGATCACGCTTTCTCGAAGCAACAGCGAACTCGCCTTCAGTGCATCACCACGGCCACATCTAAGCCCCGAGCCCGGAGCCCCACCATGTAGGAGGCGCATCGGACGGTCGATTAACGAGCCAGCATGAGCGAACGTCATTAATAGTCGTGTCTGACGGCCACAACAGTACCTGTGCAATTGATCAGACGGCGCACAGTGTACGATTAGGCGGCCGGCCATCATGGTCGGGGGACGATCGAGCGGGTCGGAAGCCACTCCAAGACGCAGCGGGACAACGCCGGTGTGGACTGTGTCGGCACCGACTATGCCGGGACAGGGACTGTGTCGGTACGGACTATGTCGGTACGGACTGTGTCGGTACGGACTGTGTCGGTACGGACTGTGTCGGTGCGGACTGTGTCGGTGCGGACTGTGTCGGTGTGGACTGTGTCGGTGAGGACTGTGTCGGTGTGGACTGTGTCGGTGCGGACTGTGTCGGTGCGGACTGTGTCGGTGCGGACTGTGTCGGTGCGGACTGTGTCGGTGCGGACTGTGTCGGTGCGGACTGTGTCGGTGTGGACTGTGTCGGTGTGGACTGTGTCGGTGTGGACTGTGTCGGTACTGTCGGAAGCTGTGTCGGTACAGGGACTGTGTCGGTACAGGGACTGTGTCGGTGTGGACTGTGTCGGTGCGGACTGTGTCGGTGCGGACTGTGCCGGTGCGGACTGTGCCGGTGCGGACTGTGCCGGTGCGGACTGTGCCGGTGCGGACTGTGTCGGTGCGGACTGTGTCGGTGCGGACTGTGTCGGTGCGGACTGTGTCGGTGCGGACTGTGTCGGTGCGGACTGTGTCGGTGCGGACTGTGTCGGTGCGGACTGTGTCGGTGCGGACTGTGTCGGTGCGGACTGTGTCGGTGCGGACTGTGTCGGTGGACTTTTACGGGACTGTGTCGGTGTGGACTGTGTCGGTGGGACTGTGTCGGTGTGGACTGTGTCGGTACAGGACTGTGTCGGTGTGGACTGTGTCGGTACAGGGACTGTGTCGGTACGGGACTGTGTCGGTGTGGACTGTGTCGGTGTGGACTGTGTCGGTGTGGACTGTGTCGGTGTGGACTGTGTCGGTGTGGACTGTTGGGACTGTGTCGGTGCGGACTGTGTCGGTGTGGACTGTGTCGGTGTGGACTGTGTCGGTGTGGACTGTGTCGGTGTGGACTGTGTCGGTGTGGACTGTGTCGGTGAGGACTGTGTCGGTGAGGGCTGTGTCGGTACAGGGCTGTGTCGGTGCGGACTGTGTCGGTGTGGACTGTGTCGGTGTGGACTGTGTCGGTGAGGACTGTGTCGGTGTGGACTGGTCGGGACTGTGTCGGTGCGGACTGTGTCGGTGTGGACTGTGTCGGTGAGGACTGTGTCGGTGAGGACTGTGTCGGTGAGGACTGTGTCGGCACAGGGACTGTGTCGATGAGGACTGTGTCGGCACAGGGACTGTGTCGGTGCGGACTGTGCCTGTCTGGGCCGCCGGTATACAGCGTCGGCACGCAGGATCTGTACCGGCACGGGCCGCGGACCACGCTGACCGCGATGTGCACCGTGCACCGCAGCCAGTCAGGTCAACTAACAGCGCCGCAGATCTGCCGCCTTCCCGCTCGGTTATTGCGAGACGCGCCGGCGCCGCATCTGCCACCTTCCCACTCGGTTATTGCGAGACGCGCCGCCGTATGGCGACATCTGCGTGCACCTGGACACGGCTCAGTGCACTCGCCCCTGTCGAACGTCGCCAGACACTACTCATCATGTCACGTGACGCCGGGCCGCAGCCCAGAACACACGTCGGCCCGACGAAACGGCATGCCGTGTGTTCAGCTCCCGAGATATTTGGATAGGCTTATTTACCATGATTATGACACTTTTTCATCGGATAGCGTCCACGTTTGGATAATTGGTTGAGATTGGGTATCGGCCATTATAAACTCCGATTGACAAGATAGTTTTTGCTAGGTTCCCACCATTTCACGTTTAGTTTATGTCGACTGTGGCGGAACATCGCCCGGGCTTGGCAATGGCGTGGGCTATGTGGCAGAATATCAAGTTCTGACAATTCGATGCGGCCCATGTTTACCCCCCCCCCTACCACCACCACATCCCTCCCCGTCCCACTGCCCTAATGGCCGCGGTCGTGGCCTGCACTCAGCCAGTCAGCGGCGGCGCGCACGTGTGACTGCGCCGCCGCGCCGGAGCACGTGACCCGCCCACGTCCGCGCCGGCCGACTTCGACGGTCGCGACTGGACGCCAATCAGCCGCCATTGTTCCTTTGTTTCGGCCGGCAATTCCCCGGGCGGCGGCTCGGAAACGCGCTCCGACGAACACCGGCGCAATCGGGACGGACACCGGCGCGGCGGAGACGAACACCTCCGACGGTGGCGCCGCGTCGGAATTCCGGACAGGTGGCGGAGCCGACGGACAGGCGGCGGAGAAACCGGGCGGGGATTCCGCGACAGAGCGGAACGAGATCGGCCGTCGTTCGGCGCATCCGGAATAATCGCCGGCCGTTCTCTTCGGCGTTCAGCGCGCCGAGCGTGCGCCGAATCGTCGCACATGCGGCGAAATCGTCAGAAACGTTGCACGGGAAACGTTTCCGCGCGGTGCGACGACCGGCCGTTTCTGATAACACGGCCGATGGCCGCAGGCGCCAAGCGCCAATATGGCGATCAGCTGGCGGCCAGCACTGACGTCAAACGAGCCTCAAATCGAGACGACGGAGGAGTAATGACCCCACGGGGCACGCAGAGTGGAGGAAAGAGGAAATGCATGAGATGGACGAACGGATAGGACACGGATGTTGTTCACCGTGGAGTCGCGTAATTAGCATTCGCCGGGAACGGGGAGGAGCAGAGGAAAAATTGTCTCGTGTATAGATTTTCGTTCACAAAAATTGCTGCCAGAGAATGCGACCGTGCATTGCTGTCAAGATGCTACAGCGTACTGCTGCCAAGGAACAAAGGAGATGAGAATACCTCCCCGCCCACCTCACCCCACTGCATTCGCGTGCTGTACCTCGGGTACCTCGTTGCCGCAATCCAGCAGGTCGGTCGGCGCGTCACTCATCGACCAAACAATGGCGTCTGGGGGCGGGCAGCGAGGCGGTGTCAGCCGGCACGACAGTCTCAGCAGCGGACGGGCACGCCCCGACGGCGGCCGCGTCGCAGAACCGGCGTAGAAGCGGCCTCGAAGAGCTGGTATCGGAGAACTGGTGTCGGAGAACCGGTGTCGAAGAGCCGGTTTTGAAGAGGCGGTTTCGAAGAGCCGGTGTCGAAGAACTTCCCAGCGCCACCCGTCCGTGACCAGCAGGTGTGGTGTTAACGCAATTTTTCAATATTACCGCCCACTTTTCAATATTAACGCCCACTCCGCTGGCATGGGTTTCGTGGGAATATTTTCACGGCTTGCGGAGTGAAAAGTGTAAACTGGCCGTTAATTTGAACGACTGGTTGAACCAGTACGTTTTTTTTGGAGGGTGAAGGGGAGCGGCTCCCTCGCCTGGGGAGGGGTGGATGGGGATACAGTAATGCACCATTTCACAATATTTTTGTGCATTCGGGGTGTCGCCTTTAGGTTTACATGTACAAGTACATGTACCTTGCATTACGTTGCAAAACTATCGGCGTCTTAATATCCATAACATGTTTTCCATGCGTTATTTTTATGGGTGAAACTACTGGAAGGAAGTGCCTAGTCAAACATGCAAGCTACCGCTGCCACCTCCGCCCCTCCCCCGGGTGGAAGGCGGGACATGAGTGGCTCGGACTGTGGCCCCGCAATCGCCACGGGCGTCATTTCCTGGTCAGAATACCCTGCAGGACGGCCTACGCAGTGGCACCGCCTTGGAGTTTTAGCATGTGGCAATGCAAATTCAACGACGGCTGCTCCTCACGAATACGTTAGTTGTAGTGCAATTGTATGCCAGGAGGTGATACGCACAGTTCTTGGCCAAAACGGCATGATACGAAGTGGAGATCACAATAGAGCTGAACATCGAAGGGGAGAAAATTTTCCATTGGATACTCAAATATTACCCACACCGTTTATGCGGTCTCCATGGATATCCTGTATGCATAGGAAGTATTGCATCTGCTGTGCATGGGGCTTCTGAGGCAGACACCGATTAAGTGATAGGTCATTTTACGCGATGTTGCTGGCGTATTTGAAAAGATTCGAATCGCTTCGAGCAGCAATGTCGCAAATGTGCCAGGGTTAGAAGTTTCTCGGTGACCGACCCGGTTCAGCCAGCTTGGGAGGACAAATATTGTTCGGAGGAATTATATTTTCATGCAGCAATGAGCTATAAGAAGCACTCTTGCAATTTCCATGCATTATGATTTCAATGCATTTGCGTGCTACGTTGTCGGTCGACGAGTCAGGGAGAATAATAAATGTCATTGGGTGACCTCGCAAGCTGGTAGCCACTCAAACGCAACTAATGGTCCCGACTATGTCACCCTGTTATTGCTTGAACACATCAGCTAAAATTGGAAGACTTCAGTACTCTGTTTGTGGTTCGACGTCATATGTCTCGGTATGAAATATCTAACTTCGAATATCTGACAGAAAGCGATGGTTAACAATAATGGGAGCAGGCTCGGCATGCAATGCTGACAAGTTAAATTACATGAACAGTGTATTCTTGGAAATACATTTCGACTTGTCTAAAATATTTAACTTCAGGGTGCGAAAAACCTTGCCTTACATTTAAGCAATTGCAGGTGGCCTAAGAAGTGAGGCACGAGATGTTCCAATATAATCGAATGATATCGGGAGTGATTATTGTGGCAACTGCGAACGATACGAGCAACGATCAATGACGCTCCTGTGCTATGCATTATATTACGATGCCTGAGTTGGAATTTCCTGCATAGAGCAGGGTAACTTAAATTACTGCATTCTTATCCTAATCTAGTCTTCGTCATATTTCAGGATGCTGCAATTTTCTGGCAAAGATCCTTCAAAGGTCAGGTTCGGAAGGAGCCAGCTGTGCGGTTTCAAAAATGGCTACAACTTTGTGGGTCACGGTGGACCTCTCAGCTGCGCTGACAGCGCGCCCGGCTTGGAGGGCATGCTCGATGAGCTGGCGGATCATGATCCTATTCTGACCTACGGTGACCCAAAGTGTAAGCGCGGACCTAAAACCAGGTTTGTGCCATCCTACGTTGCCTACGACAAGAAGGTACTAAAATTTATGGCATATTTCAAGCAAACAACCCCAAATTCTCAAGAGGAAGAGTTCCGTATCCGGTTCGTAAACATACTATATTTCTTGGAGGACGACACGATTTGCATCATGGAACCTGCCGTGGACAACTCGGGAATTCCGCAGGGGAAACTTCTACGCCGTCACCGTGTCCCCAAGAATGACGCTGGCGAGTATTACCACTGGAAGGACTTCGACGTGCAAAACGACGTCTGCTTCTACGGCCTCTATTACCATATCTATGATGTTGATCGGTTCACGCGTCAGTTGTACGAGAGCGAGGGGATAGACCTGCGAGAGGGAGAGTCCTCCCTGCCTAACGACCCGTACATCCACGATCGCAAGATGAGGTTACTCCCGCACTCGTATGTCACGCCGCCACAATGGGATAAACTGCGTCAGTTCCTGCACATGGACCGTAAGGTGCTCCGTTTCTACGCCGTGTGCGACGAACGAGATGACCTGTACGGGGAGCTGCGGAAGTATGTACTACTCTACTACCTGGCGGACGACACGATCGAGATCAATGAGGTACATACCAAGAACGATGGGCGAGATCCATTCCCATGCATGTTGCGCAGACAACGGGTGCCTAAGAAGCGGCACCACTCGCTGACGTTCCCTTCTATCAATTTAGAGGTCTCCCCAAAGGAAGTGAAGGAGTGGTTCCTGGACACCGATTTAAAAATCGGCGAGTCAGTCTGCATCTACAACAAACGCTTCCTAATTTACGACTGCGACCAGTTCACCAAGAAATTCTACTGCGATAACTACGGCATGACCGACTTCACTCCAATCGACGTCTCCAAGCGCGCTCAGGGCCTGGAGAAGAAGGTGGCGCGGCCGCCGCCCAACCCTGAGCCGCTCGTGCTGAAGACGCCGGCACGCGACTACATGAAGTACCTGGAGAACGACGGTGTCATCCTGCGGTTTGAGGCGGTGCTGGAGTCGAAGAAGCCATACGACCGGGAGCGCCGGTTCATCGTCTCCTACTACCCATCCGACGACACCATCTCCATCTACGAACGGGTGCTGCGCAACTCGGGCATCATCGGCGGCAAGTACCTGCATCGCATGCTGGTGGACAAGCCGGAGAGCACCAAGGAGCACCCGGTGCACTTCACGCTGCGCGACTTCTGCATCGGCGCCACGCTGCAGATCTACAACCACCGGTTCCAGATCGTCAACGCCGATCGCTACGTGCTGACGTTCCTCGAGGCGAACCCGGCCGGCCTGGAGGGCACCATCGCCAACCTGAACCAGTTCTTCCAGGCGCACCCTGCGCCGCAGCCGGTCTGCTCGGGCGAAGAGAGTGTGGCCAGTGACGAGCGCGTTCCTGGCGACTCGGGGCCGCTCGAGGTGCGAGAGGTGTCGCTGATGCCCAACATGAGCCAGCCCGAATATAAGTCACCAGTGGATCTCTACTACGAGCAGAAGCACCAACAGGAGGAACAGATTGAGGCCGACCAGGAACGCGCGGAAGGCATGGCGCAAATGTGTTCCGATCTGAAGAACAAGACGCTGGCCCCCAAGAAGGTGACTTTCTGTGAAGAAGCGGTCCAGAGATGCGACTAGCCAAGGTCTATGGTCAGTGAATGACAACACCCGGCAGCAGATGAATCGTGTGTATGCACTTATACATCATAGCTTTACTCGTAATCCTTATAGTGCTCAGCTGAGAACCACACTCGTCAAAGCAAAGCGAACTGCATTTCATTAAGATACGGTGCGATACGTAGAAGTACTGAAGTTAAAACAATTTTCTCGCTATTAATTGATGATTCGCTCACGATGTTGACGAATAAACCCACAAATGTCTTGTGAATGCAAATGTCTAGTCCTTGATGTGCACCACTGTCAACAGACAAATACAGGCCGTGACCGTGCATTTCGCTGTGTTCTCTGGCTCACTGGGCAGCAGGCACTGCCGCAATTTAAACCTCGTAACGGTGACAGCGCGCCAGCTAATCTGATCCGACCGGACCCGGTCTGATCTGACCTGTCACAGTACCTACCTCCGACCTGTCGATCGGCGACTACCTTGACCTAAATGGGTCCACCCTGGCCTCATCTAGTCTTGGGGTGGCGGGAACTGACTAGCCTGAGCCCGACTAGACGGGACCCGATTGGACCGGATCTGACCTAATTAGACCGGGCCGGACCAGGCCGGACCTGACCTGACCTGACCTGACCTGATCTGATCTGACCTGATCTGATCTGACCCGATTGGGTCAGACCTGACTTGTCGGGACGTGGCAGGACGGGACCTGACCGGATCGGATCAGGCCGGACACGGTCGCCTAGTGCTCCGCCAGGCCACCGGAGCACTAGGTCGAGTTTCGCCCGCCTCCGCGCCCGTCGCGGCGACTGCCAGCGCCGTCTCGGGATGCCAGCCAAACCGCGTGCCGAACTGGCGATCTGGCGGCACTGTCCCGTTAGCGCGCCCGGTGCTGCATGCCAATGGCGTGCCACTCTGCAGAGGCCCCGAGCCGGCGCTCTCCCGAACGGAGGTGGCGTCCGGCGGCGCGGCCAGTCGGGCGGGCGCGCCGCAAAAAGCCGCGCGGCGGCGTGTTTGCGCAAGCTGACAGGCGCCGGTGGCGTCACACGCCGCGCTGCGGACCGCCATCTGATGCAGCCCAGGTCTGGCAGCGCTGCAGGCGACGGCATTTCTAGGCCGCCATCACCCGTAATGGTAATTAATAGTCTCGCCGCGCACGGGGGCTCCCTCGAGGCGACCGCAGTCGCGGGTATCACACGCGGCTTGGCCGGCGTTTCGACACATCCGCCGCGCGTACGTCACGTACCGCAGCCTCGGCTGCTCCTCTTCACAAGTGGGCGTCAATTGTGGCGCGTTCGAGACGAGCGAGCGAGACGGCGCGGCCGGCGTGCGCGTCCCCGGCACTGACGACAGTCGGCTGGCTGACAAATCACCCGTGTCGGTTCCCACGCACCGACGACATGCAGGTCCCACGGCGCAGGCTCGGACGCAGAGCCCAGCAGCAGGTGCAGGCTCGGGCGCAGAGGCCAGCAGCAGGTGCAGGCTCGGGCGGAGAGGCCAGCAGCAGGCGCAGGCTCGGGCGGAGAGGCCAGCAGCAGGCGCAGGCTCGGGCGCAGAGGCCAGCAGCAGGTGCAGGCTCGGGCGGAGAGGCCAGCAGCAGGCGCAGGCTCGGGCGCAGAGGCCAGCAGCAGGTGCAGGCTCGGACGAGAGGCCGCAGCAGGCGCAGGCTCTGGCGGAGGCCAGCAGCAGGCGCAGGCTCGGGCGGAGAGGCCAGCAGCAGGCGCAGGCTCGGACGGAGAGGCCAGCAGCAGGCGCAGGCTCGGGCGCAGAGGCCAGCAGCAGGTGCAGGCTCGGGCGGAGAGGCCAGCAGCAGGCGCAGGCTCGGGCGCAGAGGTCAGCAGCAGGCGCAGGCTCGGGCGCAGGGCTAGCAGCAGGATCGGACGCACAGTTGCAGTGGAGCGGTCCGATCCGTCAGAACATCGCTCACCGCTGGATCACCGCTGGATCACCGCTGGATCACCGTCGGACCACCGTCGGACCACCGTCGGACCACCTCCACTTCCGCCGGCCCGAACACACACGGGCCGGGCTCTGACGCTACTGACGACGTCGGCACGCTGCTCTGATGAACTCGACCGTCCACTCCACACCGCATCCACACCTCCAGCTGTCCACCCCTCTATCGACCGTCCATTCCACACCTTCAGCTGTCCACCCGTCTACTGACCGCCCACTCCACACCTCCAGCTCTCCACCCCTCTACTGACCATCCACTCCCAGCCCCACCCCGCCTCCCCCTACTACCATCCCTCCACACCTCCAGCTATCCACCCCTCTACTGACCATCCACTCCACACCGCCTCCACACCTCCAGCTGTCCACCAGTCTACTGACCATCCACTTCACCGCCCTCTCAACTCTGGTTGTCCATCCCTCTCCCAACCGTACACTCCAAGACTCTCACCCCTCTGGCCATCCCCTCCACAGTTCCGACATGCCAGACCCCGGGATCAGCTCGGAAGCGGTGGAAGCTGAGGGAATCACTAGACCTATCCCACAAACGACAACGTCTCGCCAAATATCCCACCACATTTGCAACCTGGAGATTGCAAAATGCATTGAAAGCTAATCACTAAAAGCAGATAAACTAACATGGGGAATTCAACCCTTGGGGTGCATAACCTTCCTTCTGCTCGCTCCTGTCGGTTAGTTCATCACTGTGGCCAATGCCACGTGATTGTCAGTCATCACTTCATCACTGATTCATCACGTGATCATCGGTCATTTCACCACTGTGGCTCACGCCTTGTGATTGCCAGTCAGTGCATCATTGTGGCCCATGCGTAGTGATTACCAGCCAGCTTACGAGCGCCAGAGGTCTCCTGAGTAATTGTTTAATTGAACAGCGAGTGTATAGAACTGCTTGATGGACATGGTCGACAGGAGCCTGCGGTCTGAAGCGGAACAATTTGTCTCGCACGCAACTGCCGAAATGTGAGGAAAGGAATACTAAATGAGGCATGGCACGGCGCCGGGTCTGCCCGGCACGCTCGTACGTGCACCAGTTACCGAAACGCGCCATTGTTTCCGGAGCGTTGCGGCCGCACCGGACGAGTTGTGGCGCCGGCGGGCCCACTTGCATCGAATGCCACGCCGAAAACGGCCGACTATCCTATCGGCGCGCTCGTCTACACACACACACACACACACACACACACACACACACACACACACACACACACACACACACACACACACACACACACACACACACACACACACACACACACACACACACACACACACACACACACACACACACACACACACACACACACACACACACACACACACACACACACACACACACACACACACACACACACACACACACACACACATGTGTTTACCGTGACTAACGAGGACTATGACCTGGCGGTCACAAACGAGGACACCCTTTATTTACCACCGCAGAAGCATCGATTTCTTCTCGGTGATAGAGCAAGATCTGCCGAGTAAGATGAAGGGTCGATTTTGGAGGAAGTGTCCAATTGTTGGCTCCCAGTGTGGATTGAAATACCGAGGACATTGACAAAACCGAGGACTTTGTGCGTCCATACATGTTTATCGTGAATACCGAGGACAGTGTGTGTCCATGCATGTTTATCGTGACTTCCGAGGACAATGTGTGTCCACATACATATTTATCGTGAATACCGAGGACAATGTGTGTCCAAATATGTCCATTGTGCACACCGAGGACTGTGGCCTGATGGGCACCAATGGCAACTTCCTTTGAAATGCGAAAACAGTGTGTTTGGTTTATCCTAATAAGTGCATCTGTGTGGTCTTATGTGTCTGTGATTATTCCTCCGCCGAGCCCAAACAACCTATCCCAGCTCATGGAAAGATTCCTAAGCGTAGGACCGTCGTTCCTAAAAAAATAATGGATTCGTATCCTGATGTTCGCAATCGTGTGGGAGGGAGGGGGAATGAAAGCAAGGAAATTTACCCAATTGAAAAGCTATTAGATTCTTGTCACAGTTGAGCGAAAATTGTATGGTTTTTACACCACTGAAGAAGGTTTACATATATCGCTCGATTGTATATATATGTCGTTTAAATCACAACTGTACGTTAAATCGAAATGCGTCCAAAAACCACCGGAGGACTAATTATCATGTGCGCAAGCTGTACTCTTCTCAATCTCCACGTCTACGCTCCCTCCTGTGCCTTTCAGAGAGGCGTTGATTAACAGAAGCGTGGTCAGGATTCCATCCTGGGTATGCCACCAGCCAAAAGGGCCATCTGACCGTGGAAGATGAAAGGTGAAAAGCCTGTCCCAAAGTGTTTTTCTTATTCGTAGAACGTGTGCTTTTCTCGATAAGGATTTCACTACAATTTGTAGCACACTCCCTATTTTAGTGAATAGTCTTACAGTTGTTTTGACGTAGGGTTTGAGCATTTTCAGTAGGATATGCAGGCACGCGATTACGCTTGACGTGGGATGTGCTGGCCCTCGCCCCGCGCCCATTGCTATGTCAGGTATGTCGACGCTACTGTTGCGGGCCAGGCGTCCGATGTGAGCTATGTCCAGTGCCCTATCCCTGTTTTTATATCCACTTCAATTACATATAATCGAGACTAATTTGAGTTGGTTGTGCTGTGGGAAGCAATGGTCCAAGATTCGCAATGATAAGTGTCGAGGAAACTTCGCCAATGCATTTCGAAGTAAAATATATCCTAAACCCTGAGTAGCATCGTGAAGGTATCAGCTACTTGCGGTTCCATTTCAATTCGCGATAACCAAATATTGAGGAATCATTTTCCCTTACATCCTGACGATTAGCTGAGTGAATTCGGTCACACCGGACCAGGGGCGTCGCCACCGGGGTGGGCAGCGAACGAGGGAATTTACCCCTGCCCTGTGGAAGACGGGGTTCCTGACATCTGAGGAGGCCCCGTGCCGGAAGCGCACAGAAAAGTTGAAGTGCTCTCTAGAAGAAAGGCTTCACACTGAGGGTCGCTACCATCCGCTACCATATTAGATAAAGCAGATATTTCTGTAGGAAGTCCCACAAAGCTTGAGAGATTTTGACAGCCTTTCAACCCACCTTTCGGAGGGAGTCAAACACAATGTATATCGTCACACACCTTTGCGGAGGTGGCCCATGAGCCTTCGATATCTGGGTCCATCATCGCTTTCCTCATCATCCTCCATCCTTCATCATCCTCCATTCGACATAGGTGCCCGCGGTGTGGAAGGGCTTAAGTCTTCACACATTTCTGATTGCAGGCCAAAGCTGAAAACCTGGAGGCAATCCAATGCGCTTCGTGACTCAACCACCGCGCGAAAGAGGGGAACAGCTTCCTCTTACCGTGAAGGGGTGGGAGGGGTGTCGCTCCCCTGACCTTTAAAGAGGCCCCTGCTCGGTAATACACAAAACATTTGAAGTGTGGTCTTCATGAGACGGCTTCACACTGAAAATCACAACCAATCAGAAACATAACGTAAGTCAAAGCTAGTGTTTGTAGTTATCTCCACAACGATCTCAGAGGCTTTTGTTCAAGGTCCTTGGTTTTGGGATCCTTGTATTTTATGACAATGTGAAGGAAGCCATGCGTGCATTGGTGGAATATTGCATGTATTTCAGGGATGCACGGCCCTTACATGCAAGGGGGCGCTTCCTCATTTGGTTCCATGTTAACAATCACCGGGCCCAAGGTAGGGGCTCACAAAGATAGGATAGGTACCCGTCTTAAGACGAGTAGCCTCCTATTTCAACATTGTATTTAAGGTCACGATTACTGACCTAAGGTCCCGATTGGGACCTATTCGCTGGTAACACTCAACCAATGACATGCCAACAAATTAAACCCCACGGCGAAACTCGTTTTGACTGGTGTCACAGCAGTTGTCTCGGTGTTAATAAGTCAACTAGGACAAAGATATGCCGTGATGTGCTTATTTAACACATGTCAGCCATGTTTCAGGCTAGTTATTCCATGATTAATTCGTGTCCACGGAAGTCAAGTACCGGGTTCAATGTAGGAAAAGCTGAGATGAGTTGTGACAGTATATTTAGAGCTTTCATGAAATGGATTCATAGCATCCATGTCAATTTTACAAAACTGGTTTCATACATCCACACATGGATAGACATGCTGAGCACAAAACAAACACTGTTCTTCGACACGGCACTGCGGTACCTACTACACATCGAAGATGCGTCATACATCCTGCGGTCACATCACACCATTAGTCTGTTATGATCTGATGGGTGCCTGACATCTGATGGGACATGATTTCAGCTACTGTTGGCCTTATATAGAAAGCTCCAGAGCGAACACTTTCCGAGCATGAGGTAGCTCAAGCCGGCTTTCTCTGATCGCCCGTGCATGGCAGGCGGACACCGTGGAGATCTACGATCCTTCCACGCAGATTTCTGGCGCATTTGGTGCTATCAGGAAGTGGCGCATAAACGCAGACATTTTTTACGTACGCTATCAACTCGTCTCCATCCCAACTCTCGCAACACCGGAGTCACATGCTTAACGTCGGCCTAAGCCACTCACGGTACGAGCACTAAAATGGATGGCTTTCGGTTCTTCTGTGCTGCAGTGCAGCTTCTCCAGGCCCCAATGCAGTATCGAGCATGCGGAAATATTTTTGCTTCGATGAACATTCGCGTTGTGCCTTTGGGCACCCCGTGGCACATCGTAGCCAGGCCGACTAATAACATGCGACAACGTTCAACGACTGCGGGGATGTGCTTGTCTTATGTAGATGAGGACTGATGGTGACACCTAGGATTTTAACACTGAGATAAATTGAAATTCCGTCGCTTCCGATCTAAACTGAAAAGTTTAATTCGGAAAGTTGGTATCGAATAATGAACAGGGCTGAAGTAGAGGGCAGGACATATCATTATCACTGGATGAGGGAAGGCCAGGTAAATGGCAATGCGTAGTATGGTACAGTCACCAGGATATCCTTCCCCGATATACACTGGATTTAACGATTGCTATGTGTGGAGGGATATGCAGCAGGGGAAATGCGGAGGGAATGTCCGCCCATCCCGTCGACACATTAGATGAGCTTTTGAGGAAAAGGACATTTTCTGGTTAAAAGGCAATTAGGCGCTCCACAAGGGTACGTCGAAGGTACACTTTTCGAAGATTCAGTAATATACTTGCTGCGCCACGCACGGTTGCCAGATGGCTTGGAGCAAGATTTCATGTATTATAAAGCACATCCAGAACGCACCAGTCGCTTACAGCCCTTGTTGAAATAGACGCACCACGTGTCAGCCAGACTGGCCGCGCCGGCACAGCTGCGTGCTCATTTGTCCCACACGGTTAGGACAAGTCGAATGTACTCGATGACTGTGCCTGACTGCGCCTGCACCACCGCCCCCGCCACGAGCCTCAGGTCAGTGCCAGCGTTGAGAGCCGCAGTCACCTGCAACAGTTGGATTGTCGTTAGGCACAATCCGAGAGCTAGAAAGTTCTGCAGTCAGGGACCACGCTGCAATAAGCCATAGTTTCTAGATGATATATGACCAAATGCCAGTGGCGAGATATATGACGTCAATTCTTTGTTAGTTCACTGTTCCCACCTTCCCCATTTTTGGAGCATATACTCGTGATCAGACCTGACAGCGACGTGAAACTTTGCGCCTTTGTAGAAGACAACATACCCTGCAACATATTCCAGGGATAACCAGTTTTTATTCTCACCTAATCTCGTGACCTGACGAGAAGACGAGAAGACTAAAATGAGAAGCGCTGCCGACTTTGACCTCGCCTAGCTCATGTGGTGGTCATATCATCGATGTGACCCAGATTATTGTTGCGTTTTCGTTGGAGAAATATCTGCACATAAATGTGCAAAACAGGAAGTATTTTGGTGCCTCGGTCGGACAGCTCTCAGAAAGCATAACCCTAGAATGAAACTTTGATAAGAAGTCTCATTTTAGACGAGAAGACTAAAATGAGAAGCGCTGCCGACTTTGACCTCGCCTAGCTCATGTGGTGGTCATATGTACTGCCCCTCAGGGAATGTATTGTTGTCTTTTTCCCCAGGATTAAAAACGCGGCAACACATGGACACCATAGCTTGCTATCCAGTGCTTTCTTATCCAGTGAGTCCGACAAATGTCACGTTTTGCCTTGTAGGCACGAATTTGAAGAATGTTCACCGGATCCTTCATCATGCAGCGACGAAATTCTTGTAGGTTTAGATTTCGTTAATATCTAACCCGGTGCACCTTTGGACATAGGAAAGTGTATCCCATTGTACCTTTCAGCTTACTTCTATAATCATTCCGGTTTTGCTACACATACACAAATTAGAGTATTTAGGGGCCGTTGGCCCGTGCCCCTCCATCCCTTAGGCGCAAAAGGCCAGTTACTGGCTAACAGGGCGCCGAATGCGCCCTTTTGTCCTGCAAGTAGTGTGCCCAAAGCTTGGATGGGTGTCCCAGATGGATGAAGGATGTCTCAGGTCTGAAAACAAAAATATGTTGGTGTGCAAGGTGTGGGGATGGCCCAGTAATTGCGATGTTGAGCTCTGGATGCAAAGGTCCGGGGTTCAACACTGGCACCGCTCTGGATATTTCCGAATCCCGCGGCCCACTGGCGACACAGTGTGGGTTCCGCTATTAGGCATGATTGTGCATACAGTGCGTCGTGAACCACCCAATAAGCTTTTTTCGACCCCAAGGCCTGTAGCCGCTTTCATAAACTGAGGGTGCACACCCATGATTGCATTATTTTTCAGGTTTTGGTCGGTCCGAGCACTGCTCTCTCATTTCCCATGTGTTTGGTATTGACTATATGCGATTGATAATTGACATATCTGTATTTCGGTGGATTATTTTAAACCAGGTGTGTATGCTTGACTAACGAAATTGTTTCCTTCGTTGTGAAGCTATTGCAAAATCATGTATTTATGAGATGATCATGCCATTAAGTATGTTTTCTTTCTCAACATTTAATGTGGGGTCTTTGAGTCCAGTGACTCCCTGTGCTGCGAAACACTGACATACGAGACCCGCGGTTCATACTTTGATAAGATGATATGGCATCTGGCGTCGGCCGTGGGTGTCGCATTGGGCCACCGCAGGCTGGGCAGGGTTGTACTGGTGGTGCTAATGTGTTAGGTGTCGTCTGCAGAGCCCTGACCCATGACCCCGAGCGGTGGGGCGACGAGTGGGTTGCTTGTGGGAAACTGAAGGGGGATGCTGGTCTGCCTGAGCCAACAAAGCAACTAATATTATTAACGGCTTGGCTGGTTGTCTGTCGAATCCAGAGTACGTCAGTTTACTATATAGGTATTAGTGCCACCGTCAGTGGCCATAGCCTACATCGGAGGTGGGCTGAACGTAGCGGAAGCCTGAATTATGAACGGCAGAACGTTTGTTGTTCTTTTTCCAGAAGAGACGACGCACCGAAACGGTCACGGCAAGGACGTGCATATAGTGCATTCAGAGTGGCATGCACGGCGCACGGGGCCGTTGTTAGGGAGGGGTCCGGCGTAAGGGTCAAGTTAGCCTCGCAATAATTCCTGAAAATGTGGAAAGTTCCATAATTGGAGTGCAGATGTCTCCCAGAATACTTCTCGAGGTGAGAATGGGTGACTGAAAAACAGAATACCCCTTGTTAAATACCTATATACTTTTTGCCTACTATTTTTGTTTCAAATTTCCAAATGCCCTTGAAGTATGAGGGAGAAGTTCCCTTGAGCATTGTGTACTTTTTGGAGGGCAATTGGTATTATTGTACTTTTGGGTATTCACGAGACAAATTTTTCATGCATTTTAAACCTCCGTGAAGAAAAGAATTAGTTAGGCTAGGATTGGTTAGGCTAAGTAAGGTTCTAATTTTTTCCGAGTTGGGAAATATTGTAATTTGTTCGGACTTTTCAAAAAGGGTTCTGGTATAACCAGTAACTTGTTCAACTGTGCAAAGTACGAAAGTACTGACTAAACCATCCCTTCGATGATAGCGTAATTAATACTACTTTGGTAAAACCAGTAGCTTGTTGAGGTAACTTTCGCCTCCCTTTGATCAGCCCTTGACATATTAGGCTTAAAATAAGCATTTCAATAGATCCAAGAGAGGTAGTATGAGCAGTTGAATTTCACGTTATAGTCACCTGAACAGTGAAAATATTCAGATCTACGTCCTATTCCTAAGCTTTCCCAATGTATGTAAAAAGTGCCTTCAGAATTGATTCCTGGAGCCGCCTGTGATGCGATTAAGACACGAAAATGTCGGCACGACGTAGAGTAAAGAAAGAGGCAGGAATGTTTATCAAATTTCACGCTCTTACCACATCAAGGTAGGGAACGACAGACGAAAAACCACAAACATGAAGAATCTCCCTAAACGGAAGATGCCACAACGAAGGTGGCTTGGAGGAGCCACCAATTAGTATAACTTCGCCGCTGCTACTATCATGGAATGTACCGGCATATTGTACAAGCTAAATACATCGATAAATTACGTTGAAGCTCACCAAAAATAGCACTCACCTTTGAATTCTGTCCAAATCCTCTCCTGGCTGGAGCAAGCTGCAAACATCATCGAGCCGCTCACCACGCTGCAAACATGGTCCAGTCGCCCTCCAATTCGATGTAGTGGTGGGCAACGATACTTACGTTCAAGCCTGTACTTTGTCCTCGTGAAGGGCGCACAACCCAACTATATATATTTTTCATGTGTGTGGTAAATGGCCTAAAACTAAAAAGAATATGGTATAGTTTTTCTGGTTGCATGTGGTCAATAATTTAATTCAATTTATTTGCACTCACAGATGGCAAGAAACAAGTACCAAAGAAGTACTCATTCGTTCCCCACCATGAATTCGGACGTCACTAAATATTTCAGCTTGCTCACACTTTATCTGCACAGTACACACACACACACCTGCTGGACACACACGGTCACAAATATGGTGAAAACCGAGAATGTCGGAAAAATCTTCAGGTGACTGGTAAGCATCTGATAATGCTGCAGACGAAGTTTTAATACCGAGGACGTCAAAAATGTCCTCGGTATACACTTCAACGTCCTCGGTTCCCAGGTGTGCAAACAGAAAATGGCCTCGGTATACACGAAGTACAAGTGCACACACACACACACACACATACGTGTTTACCGTGACTAGCGAGGACTATGACCTGGCGGTCACAAACGAGGACACCCTTTATTTACCACCGCAGAAGCATCGATCTCTTCTCGGTGATAGAGGCGAGATCTGCCGAGTAAGATGAAGGGTCGATTTTGGAGGAAGTGTCCAATTGTTGGCTCCCAGTGTGGATTGAATTACCGAGGACATCGGCAAAACCGAGGACATTGTGTCCATACATGTTTATCGTGAATACCGAGGACAATGTGTGTCCATGCATGTTTATCGTGACTTCCGAGGACAATGTGTGTCCATATACATATTTATCGTGAATACCGAGGACAATGTGTGTCCAAATGTGTCCATTGTGCACACCGAGGACTGTGGCCTGATGGGCACCAATGGCAACTTCCTTTAAATGCGAAAACAGTGTGTTTGGTTTATCCAAATAAGTGCATATGTGTGGTCTTATGTGTCTGTGCTAATTCCTGTGCTGAGTCCAAACAACCTATCCCAGCTGATGGGAAGATTCTAAGCGTAGGACCGTCGTCTTAAAAAATCATGGATTCGTATCCTAATGTTCGCAATCGTGTGGGAGGGAGGGAATGAAAACAAGGAAATTTACCCAATTGAAAAGCTATTAGATTATTGTCACAGTTGAGCGAAAATTGTATGGTATTTACCACTGAAGAAAGCTTAGATTATATATATCGCTCGATTATATCTATGTCGTTTATATCACAACTGTACTTTAAACCGAAAAGCGTCCAAAAACCACCGGAGGACTAATTATCATGTGCGCAAGCTGTACTCTTCTCAATCTCCACGTCTACGCTCCCTCCTGTGCCTTTCAGAGAGGCGTTGATTAACAGAAGCGTGGTCAGGATTCCATCCTGGGTATGCCACCATCCAAAAGGGCCATCTGACCGTGGAAAATGAAACGTGGAAAGCCTGTCCCGAAAAGTGTTTTCTTATGCGTAGAGCGTGTGCTTTTCTCGATAAGGATGTCACTACGATTTGTAGCACACTCCCTATTTTAGTGAATAGTCGTACAGTTGTTTTGACGTAGGGTTTGAGCATTTTCCAGTAGGAATGCAGGCATGCGATTACGCTTGACGTGGGATCTGCTGGCCTTCGCTCCCGAGGCCATTGCTTTGTCAGGTATGTCGACGCTTCCTGTTGCGGGCCAGTCGTCCGATGTGAGCCATGTCCAGTGCCCCTATCCCTGTTTTTATATCCACTTCAATTACATATAATCCAGACTAATTTGAGCTGGTTGCGCACTGTGGGGAAGCCGTGGTCCAGATTCCCAATCTGCTAAGTGTCGAGGAACCTATGTCAATGCGCTCCGAAGTAAAATATATCCTAAACCCTGAGTAGCATCAATGCGGTATCGGCTACTTGCGGTTCCATTTCAATTCGCCATAGCCCAAATATTCAGGAATCACTTTCCTTTACATCCTGATGGTTAGCTCATTGAATTCGTCCACCACTGGATCAGGGCATCGCCGCCGGGGTGTGCAGCAAGCAGAGGAGATTTACCCCTGCCCCTGTGGAAGGCGGCGTTCCTGACATCTGAGAGCCCGTCGGAGCGCACTATAAAAGTTGAAGTGCTCTCTAGAAGAAAGGCTTCACACTAAGGACCTGCTACCTCTGCTACCATATTAGCGATAAAAGCAGATATGTCTGTAGGAAGTCCCACAAAGCTTGAGATATTTGGATAGCCTTTCAGCCCGTTTCGGAGTGGTGATTGGTTGGTTATTGGTTTTACGCCATCGACCATTAAGTTATATAGCGTCCCAATCTCTCACGCCGATTGGTCGTGGGCGAAGAGTAGTGCCCGTTGAGGCTCGAACCCACAGCATTTCGATTGTGAGGCCGACCAACTTACCCCTGAGCCTACTCGTCCCATCGGAGTGAAGTGAGGAAGCAATGTATATCGTCACACTACTATGGGAAGGTGGCTCATGACCTTCGATATCTGGTCCATCATCGCTATCCTCATCATCTTCCATCCTTCATCATCCTCCATTCGACATAGCATTACCCGCGGTGTGGTAGGGTCTTCAGTCTTCACATTTCTGATTGCAGGCCAAAGCTGAAAACCTGGGGGCCGTCCAATGTACTACTGGCTCAGCCACGAAAAGAAAGAGGCAGGAAAAGTTTCTACTTTGCCTGTGAAGGGATGGAAGAGGTTATCGCTCCCCCTGACCTTAAGCTAGGCCCTGCTCGGTAAGCCACAACCATTTGAAGTGTGGTTTTCAGGATAAGGCTTCACACTGAAAATCCCAGCCAATCAAGAACAGGAGATGTAAATTAAGCTGGTGTTTGTAGTTCCATCTCCACATAGATCTCAGAGACTTTTGTTCAAGG
>JAOTOL010001623.1:0-247500 GCA_034440575.1 Imbricaverruca yamaguchii
AGGGCGTCCCTGTGTGTGTCTCCGCCCACGTGACGAGTATTACCGGGCACCACACCCGCCCCACTGACCAGGGCGTCCCAGTGTGTCTCCGCCCACGTGACGAGTATTACCGGGCACCACACCCGCCGCACTGACCAGGGCGTCCCAGTGTGTCTCCGCCCACGTGACGAGTATTACCGGGCACCACACCCGCCCCACTGACCAGGGCGTCCCTGTGTGTGTCTCCGCCCACGTGACGAGTATTACCGGGCACCACACCCGCCCCACTGACCAGGGCGTCCCAGTGTGTGTCTCCACCCACGTGACGAGTATTACTGGGCACCACACCCGCCCCACTGACCAGGGCGTCCCAGTGTGTCTCCACCCACGTGACGAGTATTACCGGGCACCACACCCGCCCCACTGACCAGGGCGTCCCAGTGTGTCTCCGCCCACGTGACGAGTATTACCGGGCACCACACCCGCCGCACTGACCAGGGCGTCCCAGTGTGTCTCCGCCCACGTGACGAGTATTACCGGGCACCACACCCGCCCCACTGACCAGGGCGTCCCAGTGTGTGTCTCCACCCACGTGACGAGTATTACCGGGCACCACACCCGCCCCACTGACCAAGGCATCCCAGTGTGTCTCCGCCCACATGGCGAGTATTACCGGGTGCCACACCCACTACACTGACCAGGGCGACCCAGAGTTTGTCTCTGCCTACATCGCGAGTATTACCGGGCACCACACCCACCCCACTGACCAGGACGCAACACCGCCATACTGACCAGGGGGCCACATCCGTCCTATTAACCAGGGCGCCACACCCACCACACTGACCAGGGTGCCACACCCGCCCCACTGACCAGGGCGCCACACCCACCATACTGACCAAGGTGCCACACCGCCCCACTGACCAGGACGCCACACCCACCCCACTGACCAAGGTGCCACACCCGCCCCACTGACCAGGACGCCACACCCGCCATACTGACCAGGGGGCCACACCCGTCCTATTAACCAGGGCGCCACACCCACCACACTGACCAGGGCGTCCCACAGTGTGTCTCCGCCGACGTCGCGCAGGAACAGGTGTCGCAGCTGGGTGACGTGTCCGACGCGCCGGTCTGGCCGCACCGTCACCTCGCAGCCCAGCTCAGTCAGCGCCGAGATGACGACAGTCGGCAGGTCGGTGAGGCGCGCCACCGGCTGCTGCAGCGCCGCCAGCGCCGGTCGGCGGCCCTGCGACGCGGCCCAGGCCTGCACACACGGCGAGCTCAGCACCACTCATCACCAGCGTGGCTGGAGCATAACACTGCAGGCACTGCAGCTGTACAGCACAGGGGCATGGCTGGATTATAACACTGCACATACTGCAAATGCACATCACCAGCATGGCTAGAGCATAACACTGGAGGTACTGCTGCTGCACATCGCCAGCATGGCTGGAGAGTGCAACACTGCATGTTTTGCAGCAGCACATCACAGACATGGCTGGATTATAACACTGCACATATTGCAAATGCATATCACCAGCATGGCTAGAGCATAACATTTGAGGTACTGCAGCTACACATCACAGACATAGCTGGAGAGTGCAATACTGAGGGTGCTGCAGCTGCACATTGCAGGCATGGCTGGAGAGTGCAACACTACAGGTACTGCAGCAGCACATTGCAGGCACAGCTGAAGCAATACACTACAGGTACTGCAGCTGCATACACTGACGCCTTTGGAGTAAACATTGCCTTTTCTCTGCAATGTACACTGCTTCACAAAGTTGCTGAGGGGACACTGCTGCTCTACATCAGAGGGAAATAGCTTACAACCTCAACCATTTTGAGAGATATCTTCCACTTGCAATAGCACTCTAAATGGGAAGAATATCATAGCTAGGTATCAAGCTGGAAGAGATGATGATAATTAATTGCGCTAAACCATGGTGCTGACTGCATTTGCACTTAAATGCCACCTGGAGGAGATAATTTGAAGTCCACACATCCATAGAAGCATAGTAAGCGAGAGCAGCATAATGAGCGAGGCAGTCACTGCCATGGTGCAGCAGTCATCCCAGTGCTGTTGCTGGTGTGACACCACAGCAGCAGTGAACACAACACCACAGATACCTCTGCATACGTGCTCAACCCATACCAGCATGCTGTGGCTTGTTACGTGCAGCAAACAAGCGTCAGATGCCACCCAGCATGGGCCTTGCGGAAGGCCGGTATTCTGCCGACCGTCATGATTTCGAAATTGTGAAGGCTTAGTGAGAAGAAATTGTCAGTGTAAATGGTGGATCATGACAGCTGGTGTCCAGGGATTTGGCAGAGTTGCAAATCAAAGTTGTCTTATATTCATCTGGATCAGCACATACACAATCCATTTTTGAATATTTCTGGCACAAATCATGATCTTACCAAGAGTGAAAACAACTTTTTAAATTCTTCAAGTCCATTCACAGTGACTTTGGTGTCAATACCACTCCATTTATCACAAACACCATTCTGGCTTCAATGCTGATATGATTGCCATCATAAACTGCAATATTGATGCCAAAACATGAAGACTGACACAATGGAATAAGCACAGAGTAATCTTTCAAACTTACACTATATGATGTTTAATTGAGCTATGAGTAACTGACTGCTAAAATGCATGGGTGGATAGAACAAATACCACACTGATATTTACTGTGCTCAGTTTAGGGGTGGGAGTGATGTGGGGCACAGCTACTACTTAATTATATATGATTGATTGCTTCTACAATAGCCTTCATTGGTTGGTTATTGGTATTATGATGTGACAGCTGCTTTGACCACATAGCATTGCCAATTCTTAACACTGATTGGTTGCTGGTGGAAAAAAAACAGTGACAGGTGGGGCTTGAACCTATAACCTTTCCACTGGGACATGAATATCCTACTCTTGCCCTAGTTACTCACTCTGTATTCACAATGGTCTGCATATAATCCAATCACTGGGCAAAGTAATCCCAACAATTTATCATGAATGCATACCCATTTTGGGCAATTAGCATCAATTTATGTGGCGATTTGCATTTGTAAACATAAAACAAGCAAGCATTTCCATATACAGACTTCTGCACATAGCAACAGTTGGTGTGACATCATGGTATGTAGCACTCACAACATGCATGTGTCCATTACATTGCCAAATGTACAGGTCGAGGTCACATGCATATGCCAACTTTCACCTCTCTGGTGGTGGATTGGAGTTTAGGAGCATGTTGACATCTAGGGTCATTTTGCACCCATAACTTTCACCTCTCTATCCATTACAGTTTGCCACATGAGCCACAAGCCAATAAATGCAGCTGGTACAACACACATCTGGAACATATCTACAAGTACTTTCAACATTGTAATCACAGATGTGCATGTTGTCAGTACTAGCAGTTAGTGCCAGCAGTGCAATAAGCACATGTGCATGTGGTTATTGCACTGTGCATTACATCTAAACAATGGACATTTTCAATGGGAAGAAATTGAACAAGCCAAACACCTATATTAATTACCTGGTTGCTCATAGCAGATGCCTGCCCATGGCATCCATGATTGGGCTGCATTTCTTATTGGACAGATTCACATCCAGTTCCAGATGATCTTGAACCATTGATGTCACAATAAATTTGTGCCAACACAATTTTCTGCCTGAGAATATAATGAAATAGTTAACAAATGCATGTACACATACACACACACACACTATTGTTGAAATAACATTCTTTTAGGAGCGAAATGCCAGAACAAGTACAGTAGGATGTCATAATTTTTCATTGCAACTATGAGGTTTAACATATCTGATAAGTTCTTTGAGCACAACTTTGATCCAACAGCATACTCATATGTGCACCTTTTTCTTCATTTTCATGTACCATATTCAGGGACAAATATTGTAGCAAAAATAATACAAAATACCCACCCCCTCATCAACTGATGCTGCATAGTGGACAAAATCGTAGGCACACCAATTACCTTGAGGTGAGCTAAGAGATGTATATGTAATACAATATGCAATGTTAAGCATCAGCAAGACACTTATCAACAAGATAATGTTAAAGATCAGATATGCATACTCATCACAAAGTACAATGTCAATAATTTATTGGGAGGGATGTTGGTTCAGTGTTTAGAAAGTGGTATATTAAATCCTGTTTCACAAATAATATATCACTGACATGCACACACATGCATAAACACAAAAAAACACACACACATATATATATACATATACATATACATATACATATACATATACATATATATATATATATATATAGGTACTCATGCCTATAAGACTTGTGTTCAACTTGAGTTAAATCAATAATTGACTCAGCTTGAGTCTTGAGTCTGGCTTGAATCTTGAGCTGAATCACATCTTTCTAAAAAATGAGTCAAATCATGAGTCATTTATTGTTGCCTAAACATATGCCTACATATAACTATATAGAAGACATCAATAATGGAAAGTTGTGGGCATTGTCAGTGGGAAGCAGTGGATATGCTATTCATTGGATATACTATTCCTGTATATTGTCATTCAGAACATTGCCTTTCCAAAAAAAAATCCCCTCATTTTGAGGTTGTATGGTGACTTCATGATTAACTGCTCTATGATAAAGTGCTGTCATTATGAAGTGTGAAATGAGATTCTTATGTCACAGGTTCAAAGAAGAATGTTGTCCTCATATTCCAATATCAAACAATTTTGTTCAGTAAATTTCCAGTTCAGGATAATTCCTGATTTCTTGGAATTTCATTTTTAATGCAGCATGTATGCATGTAGGCATCAGTGAACAGGCCTTCATTGCTGGAAATACATACATAATTTATTTTGCAACTGCAACACTAATATTTTTCCCAAGTCCAGCATTCAATCAACACAACAACATTAAGTAACGTGGTTGAACAACATATCGGCAACACTAATATTTCCGACAATGCGCGCACACACACCCATGACGCTCAGAAGCAAACTGAGCAAACTAAAAGTAATAGTGGGACTCATGTCTCTGCTGCGCCATAGATGAAAGCTTAGCCAGGTCTGAAAGCTAGCATGTTTCTGTTACGTCATGAAGATACCAGGTCTATTAGAATATACTAGAGTTTTTCTCTTTAGCTGAAGAAGTCATGGATCATGTATTCCATCCATGGACGATATACGCCGGGATTGGAAACTCCGCGTCGGCGCCTTTCATCTGCGCGTAACAGCGGCACCACACTGCCACCTAGCGGCGGGTAAGTAAAAACAAGGAATCGCGTCCGGTTTTAGGCCGTGCGCTTATGGGAGTTCTGCTTACGCATTTCGTATTGGCATTTTTTCAAATTGATTCAGCCACCCCAGGAGGATTGTATCTGCCTACCATGATACATAATTGATCAAGGAACCTCACCGTTCTTTCCTTATTGATACATTACGCTCCGTTTCGAAGTTGTCCTGATGCCAAGTGAAGGCGTCTGTGGGAGGGAGCTCATTTCGCCGAAAGGGTCGGCGCACCTGGACTTCCTAGAACGATCGAAAGGACAAAGTACATGAAGGCAATAAGCAGACCAAAATGAATAGGGGGGTCACATTACATATGCTCCCATGCTAAAAGTTGAAATTATTGCAGGTGGGAGAAGCAAGCATTGAGGGGCAGTTTCACCATTAGAGATAAGGCCTTCAATAGGCGGTTCTGTTTTCGATCCCACCCTCCTTGCTCTCTAGACATGTGGCTGATATTTTCAGGTGGAGTGGTTTACACAACTGAATGGAGAGTACACTTCGGCGTACTCACCAACCCACAGAGGATTAAGCGGAAGATGCATGGAGGGTACCAACCCCTCCCCATACACCATACCACTGACAGGTTCATGATTTTGCCAAGGAGGCGTCATTTCTCCAGAGGGACGGCTCTCGGTCCAGAACATTTTGACCGGGTACACTCCGATCTACCAAAGGGGCATCATTTGTTTTTCTCTGAGGAGAGACTTTGGCCGAAACATTCGCGGCGTACGTTAGGACTCTCAGAGGACTGCCGTTCCCAGGCCGAGGAGCGCGTTCCGCTGAGTATTTCGACGGAGGGGTACACTGGAACCTCCAAGAGAGGCATCCTTCGGATCATAAGGGGCGCGACTTTCTCTCCCTCCCCCCATTAGATCAACCCTTGCAACATACCCGAGCTAGGAACGCCACCACCTCTCGCCGATTCGCTACCACTTGCCAGTCGTTCGACTAAGGGGTGTTGTTTTATACACCTTTGAAGGGGACTGCCACCTCAATGTTTGCTTGACCAAACCCCGAAATTATTTCACCTTATAACATGGGACCCAATGGAATGTCGCCCAAATTCATTTTGGTCTGTTCATTTCAAGTGCTTTGCCCAATTCATTCACTTCATGTACTTTGCCCGTACAATCATTTCAATATAAAGATAAAGATAGAGAGATGTGAGATAATGATTCAAGACAAAGATCTTCAAGATACCAACATCGATGTGCCGACCCTTCGGACGAAGTGGGATCCCTCTCGAAGATTTCTTCACTTTGCACCAGGTTAACTTCTGAACGGAGCGTAATAAATCAATAAGGAAAGAACGGTAAGGTTCCTTGATCAATTATGTATCATGAAAGTGTGATGTAATCCTTCTGGGATGGCTGAATCAAGTGGCAAAAAAATCAAATACGAAATGCGTAACCAGAATTCCCATAGGTGCACGGGCTAAAACCGGCCGCGACTCCGTGTTTTTACTTATCCACCGTTAGGTGGGCTGATACGCAAACAGCTGTTGGTTTCCAATCCAGGCGTACGTGATCCACGCTAAAGACTCGGCCTCGTTTCCGTGGTTTTGCGTACCCATCACTAGGTGGCATGCTTGTGCCGTTGATACGCAAACAGCTGTTGATTTTGAATCTAGGCTTACCTTATCCACGCATCATCCATGGCCATCCTCCAGAGAATGTCACTTTGCCATGGATGATGTACGGCGAATGGGCTTCCTTCACTTCGCATCACGACAACTTCTGAACGGAGCATAATAAATAAATAAGGACAGAACGGTAAGGTTCCTTGATCACTTCTGTATCATGGAAGGCAGATGCAATCCTCCTGGACTGGCTGAATCAATTGGAAAAAATGCCAAAACGAAATACATACCTAGAAATCCCATAGGCGCAAGGCCTAAAACTTGCCCCGTTTCCGTGTTTTTACTTACCGTCCGCTAGGCGGCGGGTTGGTGCCACTGATACGCGAAGATGAAAGGCGCCGACGCGGAGTTTCCAATCCAGGCGTACATCATCCATGTCTTTAGTACGCGCGCCTATTGGAGTTCAGAGTAAGAATTTCGTATAAAAATTTCCAATTGATTCAGCCATCCCAGGAGGATTGCACAAGCCTTTCATAGTTGATCAAGTAACCTTACCGTTCTTTCTTTGTTGATTAATTACGCTATATACAGAAGTTGTGTTGCGAAGTGAAGACATCTGTGAGATGAAGCCGACTTCGCCGCTAGGGTAGGTCCACCGATGTTGATATTTTGAAGATCTTTATCTTGAATCTTTAACTCTTATTTACCTAACGTTATCTTGATCTTGAAATGTTTGGAGGGGACAAAGTACAGGAAATCGATGGGCAGACCAAAATGAATTGTGGGCCACATTCGCGATTTTTTTTTAATCTCGCGAATGTACCCTCCAATGTCAGAATAGTTACGTTAAGTAAGGGAATACGTCAAACCGGCTTATGTGGCATCCGGTATCATGGTCAACCAAGAAAGGAAGGTGAGGGAACGCCAGCAAACCAGAAAAGTGGCGTGGTGGTTGGGTACACACAGAGCATGCAGTGCATACATGTTATGCAAGACATACAAGACATACAAGGCACTCATACATCATACACGGAAGAACATTTGGACTGTGGAAGAAGCATCGCTGCCTCGGATCAGACACCGCTAGCCACCTACGACCTCAAAGCGAAGCGGATGTCCGCCGCTCAGGTCGAGTCGTGGGCGACTGGACGCAGCTTCGGATGTGTTGATGTGTTTTAGTTAAAGCTGGGTAAAAACACCTGTTAGAAGAGAAGCCAAGGTGCTTGGAAAACTCTAAGGTAACAACCAAGTGCAAGCTATGCATTAGCCTTCCGATCTTGCCAACTTTGATTTGCCCCTTCCTACCTATCGGGAAATAAGCTACATGTTTGTGTGTTATAAGAGCCAGGAGAGGAAGGCAGCGTGTAACGCGTACCGTATAGTTTTTAGCTTCACATCGAGTCATTTTGAACCAGCTGCAGTCAGAAAATCAGATACATTAGAAAAGTGTGGTGTTATGCTAAAAGCGGAGAAGTACCTCGAGGAGCCAAGGAGTATCAGTACTATTCGTGCACAACCTAACTGTTGCCGAAGCTCGCTGGATACTCCGCCCTGCCGATTGACACAACTGAGGGCTGTTTTTTTGTGGTTCCTCATTTTTCGTTTTAGTTGGGCGACCCACCGTCGCCCTTCTCGTTCATTTCTAGAGGTGGCACCCATCACCCCGCGCGATTTTTTCTTCGCATTTTCGTTCCCTGTGTTTCTGTATGCCCATCCTTTTTATTTATATTTCATTAGATATGTTTTTCCCGCGATGGTGAAAAATAAAAGAAGGACATCGACCCCAGCTCGCCACCGGACTCCGAATCGGAATTCCCTCCACTAACCACGCCTACTGACCATCGCTCGACTGCGGACTCCGCCCCTGATGCTACCCACTAGATACAACCACCGATGACCCGCGCTGGACATTCACACGCAGAGTAGCGTTGACACACAAACGCTTCAAGACACACAAACCTTCGACAATCATCGCTGCTCTTTCACGCTACATCGTACACTGAACACCAGCCGGAGCTACATTTGCTACATTAGGGCTCGATAACGTACCACTCGACAGCATCGCTGCACTGTTTGACGCCTCAGCCCTCCTAGACGCCACAGCCACGATGGATCATATTAGACGGGAGGCACGTCCCACACGCACAATCTTAGTTCTGACGTTCAACTCACTGCAACTTCATCACACACTCACACACACACACACACACACACACACACACACACACACACACACACACACACACACACACACACACACACACACACACACACACACACACACACACACACACACCCACACACACACACACATACATTCACAACAAGGTATACGCGGTACACCTCTACGTACTGGTTCTATTAAACTAACACGTCAACTATAGGATGACCAATATACACCACCTCATTGTGACACCTGTAGAATCACATTAAGTATAGGCCACGGCCGCATTCTGCTGGTCTAGACGCTTCCACGCTCAAAGACAACCACTCAAAGAGGCCTTCAACCAAAAAAGGCGGCATCATTCTGCCGCTCTCATCGGTTCTGGGTGACAAACACTAGGAACTCCTCCAATTGCTTTGAGTATTTGCACGCCATACAACTAGCGGGAGCACTGTAGACACCACACCACCAACACTCACTTCAGCACGCAATGTATGACCGCGATACATTCGTCGAAATAACGTAAATGTGTCCCCGAATGTGACCGGGTGTATATGAGCCGACTCGCTTTCCAATTCGCAAAAAAATGGTAACTTAACGGTGCCGTCGGACGTAAATGAGCTGACTTGCTTGTAAGAAACTGAGCATGGCGTAAAACAACGACCCAGAGGTGCTGCCGCACGTAGATGAGTCTATTTACCTTGCAATTCATAACATAAAACGATTCTAGGACAACTTTACGTTAGGACAAATGTACGTATGACAGATGCACAAAAGCATATGTACGTAAGCAAATGTACGTATGCACAAAAGTACGTATGCCAGATGTACGTAAGCGTAGATGTGCGAAGGCGCAGCAGTACGTATGACAAATGCACGTCTGACAAATGCACGCAAGCAAATGTACGTAAGCGCAAAGGTACGTAGGCGCAAAAGTACGTAGGCGCAATAGTCGCATGTGGCAATGTCCGCAATCCGTATGTGCATAAGTGGCAATGTACGCAATACTTATGTACATAAATGGCAATGTACGCAATACGTATGTACGTGATGCACGCCGGATGTCAGAGTATGTTTTATAGTCCATGGTAGTCAAACAGTCAAAGCTTGCGCCAAGCTGCTGGTCGGTCTTACTAGCTAGAGTAGCCTGCTGATGCAGAGAAACGCAGTCGTTCGCACAAGGAGCACACACAACAAAGTGTGTCTGGTCGCTTAGTAGAGTACACAACGGTTCGTTTTGGGAGGTATGCTAAGCTTACCTAACTTCTGGTTATCGGGGGTCCTGTATGTATGCGGTTTGCGCACGTTACGCGAGGAAGCGATAATGCACGACTTGGAGGTCGGATCTATTTGCGATGCGAAGTACAAAGCCGGTTTGGAAAAGTAAATGGAGCAAGGGTCACATTAGAAGGATATTTTGCGTAGTGGCGAGCCAAAACTAGCTCCGATAAGAAGCTATGTAATAGGGTACTGGTGTGGCTTGTGTGGTTAGCTTTGGTAAAATATATTGACGGAAGTGCAGTGCAGTGTAACTCAGGGGGACAAGACTTGGCGGTGTTTTCGTTATGGCGAGCTGAAGCTGACTCAGACTGTTGCAATATGGAGGACACCTGTCGGTCGACGTAACATTGGTCAAGGTGCAGCGTGCAAGCCGGCTGGCAAGGGTGAATAAACAGGTCCGTGTGGCGAACGTCGAGAACGGTCGGTGGAATGGGGAACAATGTGTCATGTTGGAACATGTTACAGAGCACGGTACGGCATGGGTAACCATTGAATGGTGCATGCAATGGTGCGAATGTGCGCTGCTACATGTACGAATGTGCATACTTGTCATTGTCGCACGTCTAATCTATTATATATATATATATATATATATATATATATATATATATATATATAGGTATATAAAACGTGAGTGCAAGTGGCCTGGTTGGTATGCATAAGTACGGCCATTAATCATCTAGACGATTTCAGAATTTCTCGGTAAAGTAAAGTAGACTTTATGACATTCCGCTGCGTTGTGATCCCTGCAAGTTCTGATCCCTCTTTCGAAATGCGTTTGGCCCCCATGTGTCGAGACTAGACTGGTCCTTTTATAAATACCCTGAGCGGAAACCAGTCACCTGTCTGCCGGTGCCAGCCCACGCCAGTTGACGCCTCGAGCAGCGGCTGCGGCGGAATGTTGTGCTTTAGTCAGATCCGGTGTCGACTCGACGACGACCGGTCGGTAGGTGTTGTGGCTAGAGGGACAGGGAAGTCATTGGCGATGTCGCCATTGCAACATGTCACCATTGCACATGTAGGTCAAGGAGCTGATCGGAGTCGTCGACCGAGCCCCTCCCTCCTAGTTCCGGCACGTGATTGACCCGTGTCAGGTGTGACCGAGCGGTGCGCGACTATCCCTGGTCAGAGCGTTGGGTTTGGGCAGTCGGCGAGGAGAGACGAAGTCGAGCGGTAAGACGTTGGGACAGTTGGTGAGATTGCTTTTGAAATATTTGCAGGAGTTGTTGCCGCGTTACTTAGTTATCAACCCGATCAATACAAGGGCATTGACGAATGTTGGAATGGTGAATTTGTTGGATTTGATAACCTGTCAGAATTCAGAACACGTCACCGCAACAAGTTAGGCAAATTATAGGCCATCATTGCTAGGTGATGCGAGCTTCCCCAACATGTTCGTACAACCACTCATGACATCAACGCACACATCAAATGAAAGCAACAGGGGTGGGAGTGGGCGTGTAATGACACCCGTGATATTTCGTCTCCCGTGCCCAAGCTCTTTGTGATAGGACCGTGAAGCTCGGAGACTTTCGAACATTCCTTTATACGCATAGTCCCAAATTTGTACTTTCCCGATTATATTAGAGGCTGCATCAGGAACAAATTTTAGGAGACACATCGGGAGGATTTTGGTGAAAATTGGCACTGGACATGTGCGAATGTATTCAGCGAGCTTGGCAAACAAATCGACGGTCACGACAGGGGCGGACAGTGCCGCTGCATCTCGCGCAGTCCCGGCTCAGCAGCCGGCGCCGAGAGCCGAGCGTCGCCCGTCTCGGCACAGCCAAACACTTACGCATTCTTGGTAGTGGTGTCCCGCTAATGGTCGCCTTCCGGGAATACAGAACGGCAAATGTCGCCGCTCTCCAGCCCGCATGGCTACGTGATGGTCTCACGCTACACCTTCATCTGATTGTCAAGATCATCACACGTCACATGCGAAACGCAAAGCTGGTTTCTACGATTACGCAAACTCTAACGATTACTCGTAACACCGATGCCGCAGCGGTCGCCGCGCGCGCGCTCCCTCGCGGGGGCGACTTTGGGTGGGGGAGTTGTCGGCGCCTCCGCTTCCTGCTCGGCAGTCTCCTCGTCCACGGGGCCGTCCTTAGCCGTGGCCGGCGTCGGATGTGTCTCGTTCACATAGAAGTTGATGTTTTCTTCATCGCCGTCGTTTTCTGATTCGTCGGTGAAGTGCGGGGCGCTGTCTTGCGACCGCACCTCGTCCGGCGCTGCCGGCTGCCGTCGCGGGTCGAAAGCCAGTCGCCCGGTGTTGGGCAGCCACAGACATACACCGCACCACGTGCTGGTGTATGTCGGCGGCCGTCGGGGTGGCGACGGCCTCGCCGACGTGGAAGGGCGTCATCTTGTACAGGTACACAGTCTCTGCGATCAAACAGTGCCTCCGGGAGACGATTATTCTGATCGTTTGGTGGCTTCGCTCCACGATGCCGTTGCCCGCCGGTTCGACGTCGTTCGTGCACCGTTCGTGCAGACAGACAGACAGACAGATAGACAGACAGACAGACAGACAGACAGACAGACAGGGGCGCTCTGCTACGTAGAAGGTGTATTCAGGAGGGCAGTTTCTGTCACCAGGCCCGTTCGAGATACATGCCGTTTTGGACAGAGCATGTGGTGGATACTGACAAACCGCAATCGTTCGGCTGGGAGACAAACGTCTCGTTAGGCATCATGTGCGGACATAATATCGGTAGTACTGCTCTGGTGGAGGGTTTGTGAAGGAACACTGCCATGGTGGGTTTGCTATGAATAATACTATATTCCAATTACTAGAGGATGTGCAAGCACTTTCCAATGACCAACTTTGAACACCATTGAAACAAGCTCTCTTATGATATGTGGTTAGTTTTATTATCAAATTATTTCACCTCAATTATTTCACCACATTTCACACTTTGGCCTCAAACTGAGATTGGAGTAATTCACCACTCAACTTCTTGTAATAGAAACTCATGATAGGGGAGACCGGAGCTATATGATACACGGGATGGCAGATACAACATAATTTTCTTAAAAAGCATGAAGCCGGTTGCCATGGCTACCACACATGCTGCCATCAACACCCTCTTCTCGCGACAAGAGCACGTTCAAGTTCCTTCGACACGCGGCTGTGGAATGGTGACGATGTGGCACATTTTGGTGGTAAAAGTAAAATTTCAATACTTGTGCTTCCCACTTAATTTATAATTAGACGCTCACTTCCTAACATTTTAGGTGTATGTTACCATTGCCATGTTCTATCAGCTTTGCAACGGTGAAATGCTTTCATCGTTTCAGCCTTGATACCGTACTCGCAATGTTGCATAACATGTTGCAACCTGCACCAGAAAGCATCCGGGGTAAATGTATGCATCCTGAATCAACTTAATCAGCCTGTTTCAATATCAGCCTATTTCAAGGAGCACGAGCAGTGAGGAAAGCAGCGCTTCAACACAGTACAAAAGACGGCAGGGAATGCAAAATATCAAAACTGAAACTGCAGTCCATCTGACAACGGAGCCCCTACGAGCTCCGAATTGGGATGAATTGTTTACAAAATGGTAATTCCAGGTGTATAATGATCATTTGTATAACCCCTTTAATATGTCTGAAAGACATAATGTTAATGGAATATAATAACCACATAATTGCCTCTTTGTATTAAGGTGTTTGGTAAAAATGTTTCAAGATAACCTTGTTCGATATTTCTGCGGGAATTTAGCACATACCGGAGAAGGCTGAACGAAAGGAAAGGTGAAGCTACGGAATGAACGCTTGCGCAATCCATAAATGGCATAAGCCATGCGCTATAGTCAGCGAGGACTCAAAACAGTATTTTTACTGAAAAAGTGAAACATGAACCTTTCAGATGGCGTAAAGCAATGCCATCTATATATAGCATATTTTGTTTGACTTACATTTTATCAACTTACTCCATCGTCGCTAACAACTTATCCCTGTAGTGGGGAAAGTTGCTGAGCTAGTATTTGCGCGATGCTTGGCTATTTGGTGGAAAACTCATAGGTTACAACAAAAAAGATTATTGGAGATGATGCCAGAAGGTGTACCCTGGCATACGTCTGGCAATCACCTCGCTATCACCCCAAAGTGATGAGTGACTTTGACTTTAGTCAAAGTCGTATCAACTAGACCCGGTCTCCCATACATCTTCTATATGATGTGCTGGCAATTTCCAATGTTCTTAACACTCGCACCTCCGGTGGTCCGCGTCAACTTCGCATGTCCGTGGGGGGCAGATGTCTGCACCCTAAGATCTCTAGAATTATGCTAGCTAGCGACAAACGGAAAACGGCGTTGCATAGCTGGTGACGGGCTCTATCGAAAGTATTTCGGTCCTTTTTGTCGCTCAGGTCAACATTCAGGTCACTGGGTCATCATAGGTTAAATTCGACCAGATAAGGTGGGACTTAGATATTTACACATATCTCAGGACCTGTAACAGATAGAAACAAACGGCGAATACTATTCGACAGTCCTTGAAATGCGCTACCGACAATAGGCCGTGTAATTTAAGGTCAGGTCAACAGAAACTCAGGACAAGGCCATGAAGTCATGACCTCAGTTCAAGGTCATGAAGTCGTCTAGGGAGGTCATGTGATGTATCAATCGACACGTGGTGGCGATACAAGCACAATGACGGTAATTTCAGCCTTCTAGCTCAATGTAGTGCGATCTAATGCGCATAAATGTGTAGTGATCTCAGGTGACCCCAGAGACCTTGGTGAGGTCACTGAGTAAAAATGTCAGTGGTAACATTGAGCATAGCTTCCATCTACATGCCACAACCGTTATGAGGTCATTCCGAGCGCAAACATGTAACCAGGAAACTATATTTTACCATAGCCCTATAATGGGGAAGCAATGGTCGCGACCTGACCTAAAGTCAATGCAACGAAAAAAAAACGATATACATTTTATGGTCCCTGATGAGATCATGAAATGCTATAAGTTCGAAATCAATCGCCCAATTATTGTGGAAGTTATGCTACCTAGAACTCCGAGTGTTGTTGGGTAACTTCACCTGATCTGTTGACCTGACCTGAGATGACCCAGGATGAAAAGTGTATGAGGATATGCGGAAAAGAACAATGAACAGCTATGCGAGGAGTGGCCTTGCTAACCCGATTAGTTTGGCGGCAAATGAGGAATAACCGGAGGGAGCAGATATCTGCTCCCCCGGACGTGCGCGGGTTAACAAAACAAAAATCGAACATGCCACATTTTGGTATCAACCAGAATATCCTCCATGAGAGTTTAACCCTATCATTTTTGCAATGAATTCCAGGATTTGTGTCTCAAATTATCACATTGTGTTCCTTTCAACTGCATATCAGATGTTCTACACTAGCGATTTCACTTCTAATAGTCTCGAATTATCCGGAGTATAATTAGCTACCTTCCGGTGCCACACTCGGCTACTTTTATACATAGCTAACCTTGTCATCTTTCACCTTTTGACATGAAGCTTTCCGGCATTATTAAGGTTCTGGTTTGGTTCGATGCACGCCAAGCGCTGACAGTAGTTGCCCAGAGGATCCGTAGGGCCGCCGAGCGGCGGCACGACAAAAATAAAGTTCTAGCCTTGATCAACACTAAGGTTCTACGACGTCAAAATGGCGCAAGACAATTCACGGTTGTAGATGCATTCTTTCCATTGAACGCCCATAAGCGTATTGTACTTAACCCGCGCACGTCCGGGGGGGGAGGAGATATCTGTCCCCTCCGGTTTTTCCTTATTTGTTGCGAAACTAATCGGGTTAGCAAGGCCAAACCTCGCATAGCAGTTCATTGGTCTTTTCCGCATATCCTCATAAATTTTCAATCCTGGGTCGTCTCAGGTCAGGTCACCAGGTCAGGCGAAGTGACCAAATTACACTCGGAGTTCTAGGTGGCATAACATCCACAATAATTGGGCGATTGATTTCAAAATTATAACATGTCATGATCTCATCAGTGATCATTATATGTATATCGTTTTTTTCGTAGCATTGACCTTAGGTCAGGTCGCGGCCATGGCTTCCCCATTATAGGGCTATAGTAAAATATACAAATGTTTCCTGGTTGCATATTTTCGCTCGGAATGACCTCACAACGGTTGTGGCATGTAGATGGCAGCTATGTTCAATGCAACCGCTGACATTTTTGCTCAGTGACCTCACCAAGGTCTCTGAGGTCACCTGAGATCACTACACATTTATGCGCATTATATCGCACTGCATTGGGCTAGAAGGCTGAAATTACCGCCATTGTGCTTGTATCGCCAAGACGTGTCGATTGATACATTACATGACCTCCCTAGGCGACTTCATAACCTTGACCTGAGGTCATGAAACCATGACCTTGACCTGAGTTTCGGTTGACCTGACCTTAAATTACACCGCCTATAATCGGTAGCTTATTTCAAGGAGTGCCGAACAGAAATCGCCGTTTGTTTCTATCTTTTACAGGTCCTGAGATATGTGTCAATATCTAAGCCCCACCTTATCTGGTCGAATTTGACCTATGATGGCCCAGTGACCTGAATGTTGAATGACCGAAACACTTTTTGATACAGCCCGTCACCAGCTATCCAATGCCGTTTTCCGTTTGTCGCTAGCTAGCATAGTTCCAGAGATCTTAGGGGGGTAGACATCTGCCCCCCGGACATGCGAAGTTGGCGCGGACAGCCGGGCGTGCGAGTGTTAAACAATGTCGAAAAAACCTGTCGGCCTCGGGACTAATGGTGGCGGAAATCATGTCGGACACATCGCCTATCGCTTGGCATATGAAAATATGCTTGTAACCTTGGCGTTGGGGCCCATTAACGTAAAGGAATGATTCCACGCCCAGCCATATTCATGCATGGCGGGCGGTCGGAGGCGAGCAATGAGCCGCCGGCTGTCCGCCGTCTATGGTAGAAAATAGTTACAGAAGAAATGCCCAATGTAACAATATGCACAATACATCGTTGTAAGTGGCAATGAAATTGACGTCTGAAGGCAAGCGAACCTTCATAAATGCACTTCGCATCATATTTTATGGGGACAGATTATCATAAATTGTAAGTATATTCTACGCGCATGTACTAGTGAGCATCCGGGCGCGTTAGTCGCGGGCGGATATTTAAGAGTTCTCGAATGGCATCAGGAACCCACCTGTTTTCCTTCTTTACTGGAGATTCCCCGATGTCCGCATTAACACGCGCCCTGAAGGGGGAGGGGCGAAATCAGCCCACCCCTCCGGATTTTCGTAGATAACTCGCGATTTTACCGGGAGATATACGCCATTCTTTGCGTACCTGCCTAGAAATGAACGGCACGTTGTTTAAAATAAGAAAAACGAAAATCTACCGAACTTTTTGAGTTAGTGGTCGGTAAATTCAAAAAATATTATCAGCGCCAGACCACAAATATCGGCGCTGACGCGCTTCCCGTATATTGGCAAAAAGGAAGTGTTTATGGCAACACTAGCGACTTGTTTGATGTATATTGTTATGCTACATTGTTTCAAAGTCATGTCAGGTCACCGAGGTCAAGGCAGGTCAAGTTCATGACAGGTTAACACACGCCATGAAGGAGTGGAGGGCGAAATCCGCCCACCGGTCCGATTTCTCGTACACAACTCCATATTGTACCGGCCGATAAACGCCATTTTTTTCCGTACCTACTTAGAAATGTCCGGCGCATTGTTTAAAGCAAGATAAATGAAAATCGGCCGAAAAGTTCTTAAGTTATGGGCCGTTAAGCTTTTCTAAAAAATCGCAGCGCCATACCACAAAAATCGGAGCTAATGTGCTTCCCGTATATAAGCAAAAGGGAAGTGTTCTTCACAAGACTAGTGACTTGTTCGATGCATATTGTTATACTGTATAATTTAAAAGTCATGTTAGGTCGCTGAGGTCATCATGACAGGCTAACGGAACCAAACTTGGTCAACTGGAATGTTGTCATAAATGGAAATGACTGTCATGCGATTTATGTCACTTGGCATGTTACTCCCTACAAATCCGGAAATCTACTGTTTCTCATTGTGTGCCTAAGCGTTTCTATACTTTATTCATGTATTTCACTCCTTTCTTTGCGAAGCCGATTATGCCGAGCCGCTCAACGGAGCAGCCATGTGGGCAGCCCGGTTCCGGTAACTGGAGAGGTAATGACCTCATAAAGTGCTCCTATATAGGTGACCTGAGGTCAAATGGCGGATCTGGCAAATGTATTGCATCATTAGTAATGTCCAAAACATCATTAATGCCAATTTTTGAGCATTCAAACACAATCACAGCGATCCATAACAATGGCAAGCCAATCCACGCAAAACTAGAAATGTTTGTTATTTTGACATCGTTTGACCTTGAAGATATTGACCTAAGGCCATGAAATTTATACACAATAGAGCTAACTATCGTGCCCATCCATACTGCAAATTTCGTTGCGCTAGCCTTAATGGGAGCTGAGATCTTATGGGGCGGAATCCGCCCCACCCCCCACCCTCCAGTGCGCGCAATTTTCAGAGGCCCTCCAGGGCGCGTATTAACATTCCGTTCGACGCCGAACGTTACCCCTTGTCTGCTCATTTCCTTGATAGTTGGTAGGTTGTGATATGGCGGATATAAATTATGCCACCTGGCTGGGGATTATGCCGACATCACCAGCCGACAACACCACACGGTGGCGGCTGGCCAAATTCACCCACACACACACACACTGGAGACTTATGACGGTCATTGAAGTAATTTCATTTCAACGACCGATTCGGAACCGAGACGAATAAAAAGGAGCTACTTCGATTAGAGTCTCTGGGATTAAAAAAACATGTCGAGAAAGAGATGAACAATCCGATATTAATTCAATGCAATCCCGAGCTGGTTTTCAGCCGAGGAAGAACCGACCCATGTCGTAAAGAAACTTGGCCGCTTCCGCCGTCGGCAGCCGCCCCTGACTGCATGTCGGTTGTTGTCGGCTGCATTGGTAGCAGGCGAGATCAGATTGGGTACGGTGGCAGAGACACACCTTCTGTGGCAATTTTAGCACCAGCGCGCAGCACACCCCCTCGGGCCCGCGGCCCTCACACCCCCTCGGCACCAGGCTCACGGCCCACATTTCCGGCGAAATGTCACTGCGCCGCAGTCGCCGTCACCGCCGGCGGTGTTGGTTCATGATATCATACTAACGTCGGCTCAAATGTCATGCCGTGACAGCGAACGTGCTGAGAATATCCAGCACCCGGGTGGTGTCGACGGCAATCACCGACGCAGGGTCCCAAAGGGCTCTACCGAAGGCCGAGCACGCGATGCGCCTCTGGGTCGGTGCCTGACAGCCCCCATCCGACGAATATCAGCAGCCACTGCAGCAGCTATTGGTGCCTGACCACCCGACGACAAGCAGCAGCCACTGTAGCAGCTATTGATGCCTGACCACCCGACGACTATCAGCAGCCACTGCAGCAGCTATTGGTGCCTGACCACCCGACGACTAGCAGCAGCCACTGCACCAGCTGTTGGTGCCTGACCACCTGACGACTAGCAGCAGCTACTGCACCAGCTGTTGGTGCCTGACCACCTGACGACTAGCAGCAGCTACTGCAGCAGCTATTGGTGCCTGACCACCCGACGACTAGCAGCAGCCACTGCAGTAGCTATTCGTGCCTGACTACCCGACGACTAGCAGCAGCCACTGCACCAGCTATTGGTGCCTGACCACCCGACGACTAGCAGCAGCCACTGCAGCAGCTATTGGTGCCTGACCACCCGACGACTAGCAGCAGCCACTGCAGCAGCTATTGGTGCCTGACCACCCGACGACTAGCGGCAGCCACTGCAGCAGCTATTGGTGCCTGACCACCCGACGACTAGCAGCAGCCACTGCAGTAGCTATTGGTGCCTGACCACCCGACGACTAGCAGCAGCCACTGCAGCAGCTATTGGTGCCTGACCACCCGACGACTAGCAGCAGCCACTGCAGCAGCTATTGGTGCCTGACCACCCGACGACTAGCAGCAGCCACTGCAGTAGCTATTGGTGCCTGACCGCCCGACGACAAGCAGCAGTAGCCCTGCAGTAGCTATTGGTGCCTGACCACCCGGCGACTAGCAGCAGCCACTGCAGTAGCTATTGGTGCCTGACCACACGACGACTAGCAGCAGCCACTGCAGCAGCTATTGGTGCTTGACCACCCGACGACAAGCAGCAGCCACTGCAGTAGCTATTGGTGTCTGACCACCCGACGACAAGCAGCAGCCACTGCAGCAGCTATTGGTGTCTGACCGCCCGACGACAAGAATCAGCCACTGCAGTAGCTATTGGTGCCTGACCACCCGACGACTAGCAGCAGCCACTGCAGTAGCTATTGGTGTCTGACCACCCGACGACAAGCAGCAGCAGCCACTGCAGCAGCTATTGGTGCCTGACCACCCGACGACAAGCAGCAATAGCCCTGCAGTAGCTGTTGGTGCCTGACCACCCGACGACTAGCAGCAGCCACTGCAGCAGCTATTGGTGTCTGACCACCCGACGACAAGCAGCAGTAGCCCTGCAGTAGCTGTTGGTGCCTGACCACCCGGCGACTAGCAGCAGCCACTGCAGTAGCTATTGGTGCCTGACCACCCGACGACTAGCAGCAGTAGCCCTGCAGTAACTATTGGTGCTTGACCACCCGACGACAAGCAGCAGCCACTGCAGTAGCTATTGGTGCTTGACCACCCGACGACAAGCAGCAGCCACTGCAGCAGCTATTGGTGTCTGACCACCCGACGACAAGCAGCAGTAGTCCTGCAGTAGCTGTTGGTGCCTGACCACTGGATGACAAGCAGCAGCCACTGCAGTAGCCGACGGCGTCGAAACAACAGACTGCGAACCATCAGATTCATTGCTTGAACTACCCGAGCAAGAGCGTGGACACAGGCGTCTCACCGATATTCAGCACACGCTATAACTCGGCAATTGCGTAGGCGACACATGGTCGTCTCATGACATACGCAACTGTGCTTTTGGTCAGTTGTGGGTATGCTATTTTGTTTGCAAAACATGAAAGGTTTAAGAGGTATTTAAATGCATGTTTTGCTTTAGTATGCATGCTGTAGAAGGTAGCATGCATGCAATACAGCGCCGAATGCGTGCAATGCAATGTAGTGTGCATACACTGCAATGTCGTATACATACAATGCAATGCCGTATGCATACAATGCAGCATGTATGCAATGCAATTTGCCTGTAGCATTGCGACGGCAACTGATATACACCTATGCTGATAAAAATAGGCACGACTACTCTTAGCGCCCTTCGCATGACCCGGGACTGTAGAGGTGAGTGGCAGTGTTTAATTGGCTGACATTAGTCAACTGTCGCCCGACTCCTTTTCCGGTTCATTAACGGCAACAAGGGTGCGTGTGATCAAGGTACATGTTACGGTGATTGCCTTCCTGTCGTGCAAACCTGGTAGGTGTCGCTCCTGGCCCGCAAAGGAGTGGGTGAACTGTCAAATGCGCCGCTCCTGGCGCGACTAAAGGAGTGAGTGAACTGAAGAATGCGCCGCTGCTGGCGCTCCCAAAGGAGTGAGTGAACTGAAGAATGCGGTGGCAATGCTCTGCCGAGGTCTATCATTGAATAACTAATCAGGCATGTCATCCGTCGGCGTTACTAGCCTGTCTTACTAGCTTACGCACCGATGGTGGGTGTTGCCTGTCGTCTGAGATATTTGCGCAAATATTAATACCAGTAATACAAATAGCCAACGAAATATAGTGTCACCAAGCGCACAAGTCGGTACATTAATCATGGTCACTGGTGAACATTTGGAGCTTCGTGCTGGCCTTGAGAACTGGAACGGCTCAACTGGCGGCAAAATGTTTCGCAATGCAAGCTTGCGTCTCAAGACTCATCACGAGTATTTGAACATTTGCATACAAGAGAGGGCGTGGAATGCATACCAAATCGTTTCCCTAGTCAGTTTCACAGCGGTCTTGCTAAGTTTTGCCATTGAAGGGCGGGTACAGCGTCCCACACACCTCCGGTCCCAGGTCGACCATGAGGTGCACGCCATACACTGGCTGTCCAGAGTGGCACGTCCCACACACCTCCGGTCCCAGGTCGACCGTGAGGTGCACGCCATACACTGGCTGTCCAGAGTGGCACGTCCCACACACCTCCGGTCCCGGGTCGACCATGAGGTGCACGCCATACACTGGCTGTCCAGAGTGGCACGTCCCACACACCTCCGGTCCCGGGTCGACCATGAGGTGCACGCCATACACTGGCTGTCCAGAGCGGCACGTCCCACACACCTCCGGTCCCGGGTCGACCGTGAGGTGCACGCCATACACTGGCTGTCCAGAGTGGCACGTCCCACACACCTCCGGTCCCGGGTCGACCATGAGGTGCATGTCATACACTAGTTGCATGGAAATGGCTGCTTGCTTCTCCAAAGTTGCATAGCAATGCCCTTCAAGTGTGCGATGTTCCACGTCCTAGATATTGACCACAGATTAAACTGAATCCATTATTCAACTATGCTTGTCGAAGCATTCTTTCCTCACAAGCTTCCCCACGCTGGTGGTGTTGCCTCGTCACTGTCACAAACTGGTCGGGGGTGCCCACTATTCGCAGTCTGGGAATGTCCAGGTCACTCGTCACTGTCACAAACTGGTTGGGGATGCCCACTCTTCGCAGTCTGGGTATGTCCAGGTCACTATCTCACTTTCATGAGAATATTGCACTATCACACGCTACCATAGTAAAAAGAAAACAAAATATACTCAAATACAGCTCGATCTAATTTCTCCAAGCCTACCTGGAGGAGCTAACCTGGAGGTATAGTTTTCTGCAAATTATTGTGAGGGCACACTACATAGAGAGAGAGAGCAAGCAGGCCGGAATGGTTTGGGGAAGTGTACACCACATAGTGTTTCATGTTGAAAGTTGATGTTATTGTGGGGACAAAGCAAACATTTGGGGTCAATTGTCCTTCTTACAGCATGGAAAGCTACACACCAAAGCAAACCTATTCCAAAGCGATAAAGGCGGGGGGAGGACTGACAAATGATTATTATGCTATTCTTTCGAGCTAACGTTATGCTAAACCTAATTCAAGATTCCATCTTAAACCTCACGAACATTGGGAGGCAAGTATCCCATTAAAGGCATAGAAAGCTTTACTCTTGGTTTGGTTGACTTTCTGTCTAACACAGGAGTGATTCTTCGTTCCGGTGCCCTTCAAATCTTACTGCAGATCTTCTTTACCGCAAGGGAAATGCTCTTGAAACGACACATTACTGTACATATACTGCACATCGAGAAGTGCGCAGGGTGTCAATGCCTTGTGCCGCAACCCCTGCCCCCTCCACTCACACTCCTGGTGAAGCCACTGTCACATAACATTGAGTGAATATGCATTCCAGAATACAAACTGGCACTTCGCGGATGCTTGGATTTGCGTCGATTTAATAGCAATCATGACGAAGTCCACAATTACTATCAAACGCACAACTTCCTACCTATTGGTTTCGGTAGAGGTGGGGCACGCGTTTTTTCTCTCAAGACGACTGCGTCAGTCCCACGATACCGGACGTCAGAGTGATGTGGCTGGCTGACTGCGTGATGTAGTCGGTCGTAGGTTCGCAGATGAAGTTGTGGGCTGTCAGGCTGCCGTGACGGAGATGGGCCAGGACGCTACGTCTGACGTGACAGGACTGCCGGAGGTGGGACGGGACGCCACGTCTGACGTGACAGGATGGACTGCCGGAGGTGGGCCAGGACGCTACGTCTGACGTGACAGGATGGACTGCCGGAGGTGGGCCAGGACGCTACGTCTGACGTGACAGGATGGACTGCCGGAGGTGGGCCAGGACACTACGTCTGACGTGACAGGATGGACTGCCGGAGGTGGGCCAGGACGCTACGTCTGACGTGACAGGACTGCCGGAGGTGGGACGGGACGCCACGTCTGACGTGACAGGATGGACTGCCGGAGGTGGGCCAGGACGCTACGTCTGACGTGACAGGATGCCGGAGGTGGGTCAGGACGCTACGTCTGACGTGACAGGATGGACTGCCGGAGGTGGGCCAGGACGCTACGTCTGACTGACAGGATGGACTGCCGGAGGTGGGCCAGGACACTACGTCTGACTGACAGGATGGACTGCCGGAGGTGGGCCAGGACACTACGTCTGACGTGACAGGATGGACTGCCGGAGGTGGGCCAGGACACTACGTCTGATGTGATAGAGCTGCCGGAGGTGGGACGGGACGCTACGTCTGACGTGACAGGACTGCCGGAGGTGGGCCAGGACGCTACGTCTGACGTGACAGGACTGCCGGAGGTGGGACGGACGCCACGTCTGACTGACAGGACTGCCGGATGTGGGCCAGACGCTACATCTGACTGACAGGATGCCGGAGGTGGGTCAGGACGCTACGTCTGACGTGACAGGATGGACTGCCGGAGGTGGGCCAGGACGCTACGTCTGACGTGACAGGATGGACTGCCGGAGGTGGGCCAGGACGCTACGTCTGACGTGACAGGATGGACTGCCGGAGGTGGGCCAGGACACTACGTCTGACGTGACAGGATGGACTGCCGGAGGTGGGCCAGGACACTACGTCTGATGTGATAGAGCTGCCGGAGGTGGGACGGGACGCTACGTCTGACGTGACAGGACTGCCGGAGGTGGGCCAGGACGCTACGTCTGACGTGACAGGACTGCCGGAGGTGGGACGGGACGCCACGTCTGACGTGACAGGACTGCCGGATGTGGGCCAGGACGCTACATCTGACGTGACAGGATGCCGGAGGTGGGTCAGGACGCTACGTCTGACGTGACAGGGGACTGCCGGATGTGGGCCAGGACGCTACGTCTGACGTGACAGGACTGCCGGAGGTGGGCCAGGACGCTACGTCTGACGTGACAGGATGGACTGCCGGAGGTGGGCCAGGAGCTAGACGCCGAGACGCACGCCTGATGACAGACTGCCGGAGGTGGGACGGGACGCTACGTCTGACGTGACAGGAGGACTGCCGGAGGTGGGTCAGGACGCTACGTCTGACGTGACAGGATGGACTGCCGGAGGTGGGCCAGGACACTACGTCTGATGTGATAGAACTGCCGGAGGTGGGACAGGACGCTACGTCTGACGTGACAGGACTGCCGGAGGTGGGTCAGGACGCTACGTCTGACGTGACAGGATGGACTGCCGGAGGTGGGCCAGGACGCTACGTCTGACGTGACAGGACTACCGAAGGTGGGTCAAGACGCCACGTCTCACGTGACAGGACTGCCGGAGGTGGGCCAGGACACTACGTCTGATGTGATAGAACTGCCGGAGGTGGGACGGGACGCTACGTCTGACGTGACAGGACTGCCGGAGGTGGGCCAGGACACTACGTCTGATGTGATAGAACTGCCGGAGGTGGGACGGGACGCTATGTCTGACGTGACATGACTGCCGGAGGTGGGTCAGGACGCTACGTCTGACGTGACAGGATGGACTGCCGGAGGTGGGACGCGACGCTACGTCTGACGTGACAGGACTGCCGGATGTGGGCCAGGACACTACGTCTGACGTGACAGGACTGCCGGAGGTGGAACAGGACGCCACGCCTGACGTGACAGGACTGCCGGAGGTGGGACGGGACGCTACGTCTGACGTGACAGGACTGCCGGAGGTGGAACAGGACGCCACGCCTGACGTGACAGGACTGCCGGAGGTGGGACGGGACGCTACGTCTGACGTGACAGGACTGCCGGAGGTGGGTCAGGACGCTACGTCGTACGTGACAGGACTGCCGGAGGTGGGCCAGGACACTACGTCTGATGTGATAGAGCTGCCGGAGGTGGGACGGGACGCTACGTCTGACGTGACAGGACTGCCGGAGGTGGGTCAGGACGCTACGTCTGACGTGACAGGATGGACTGCCGGAGGTGGGCCAGGACGCTACGTCTGACGTGACAGGACTGCCGGAGGTGGGCCAGGACGCTACGTCTGACGTGACAGGACTGCCGGAGGTGGGTCAAGACGCCACGTCTCACGTGACAGGACTGCCGAGGTGGGCCAGGACACTACGTCTGAGGTGACAGGACTGCCGGAGGTGGGCCAGGACGCTACGTCTGATGTGACAGGACTGCCGGAGGTGAGACGGGACGCTACGTCTGACGTGACAGGACTGCCGGAGGTGGGCCAGGACGCTACGTCTGACGTGACAGGATTGCCGGAGGTGGGACGGGACGCTACGTCTGAGGTGACAGGACTGCCGGAGGTGGGACGGGACGCTACGTCTGACGTGACGGGACTGCCGGAGGTGGGACGGGACGCTACGTCTGACGTGACAGGACTGCCGGAGGTGGGACGGGACGCTACGTCTGACGTGACAGGACGGACTGCCGGAGGTGGGCCAGGACGCCACGTCTGACGTAGCCGGCCGGCCGGCCGGAGGTGGGCCAGGACGCAGCATCTGACGTGGACGGCGGGCTGGAAGTGGGGCAGGACGCTACGTCATGTCGCCGATCGATGGGACCACGCGGGGCACGGCTAATATCTGGCGGCTCGCCGCGTGTGATCCCTTGGATCACCAGGCCGACTGATGAGGTTCGCTGGCGCGAGGCTCGCCGGCCGGCGCCTCACTTGGCGGGAACTCACTTGGCGGGAACCGGGCCGCTGCCGACCTATTGGATCCAGACGTTGGCACCAACTCCTCCCTTCCCCACTTGTCAAGACCAGAAGTCATCAAAACGAAAAGTTCGATTTCGGCTACTTGATTTCACCATCCAGTTAAAAAAACTATTTTGTTACACATGCGCGCAATTGTGGTTCAGCCTTGACATCCACTCCTACCTTCTTTATCAAATGAAATACTCGCATTGGGGCAAGTTTGGTTCAGGTTCCATAAGACATGTTTCGAACCTGTGATTGTCTCCACTTCAGTGGGAATCAAAGTAGGAAATATCTTTGTTCTTCATTTGCAAAGGCCAGGGCCACCTCTAATTATAATCCTAAGCTTCGATTTGAGTCCTCCAAATTCTGAGCTTTCTAACATAGGATTTTGTGTCGAATCCCAGTTGGATTTGCCAGCCTTACATGTCCTCCATGCACTGAATCACCTGTACCAACAAACTACCTATGCAGAAGTCAGCTACCTATGCAGAAGTGACCTGCCTATGCAGAAATGAGCAACCTATTCGGAACGACGGCCCGACATCAAACATGTTAGGGAAAACACGGCTTCCCGGTGTTGTTATCGTGTCTCTATGATACAAATTCCACGAAAAAGGCATTTCTAGTTGCAAACAAAAATATAATTCAACCTACCTCAGCCACAAAGCGAAATTCCGTTGGAAAATTGGACTGCCACCTAGTGGGAAGGCAAAATATTTCCGCAAAAGCTTCGATATGAAAATTTACACAATTTATTTTTCACTCGTCAATAACATTCTGTGGCGAATGCTCCGTCCATTCATCAATAACGACATTAAATGACACCCCGTACCCATCAAGCCGGTCAGTGTACCCGAGGCCTGCGAATGACAGACCGACGCTGAGGAGCCGGCTTCTCGTCGGCTGGTGTCGATTTTTCTTATTGGAGGTGCCCGCCACGCGGCTGACGCAGGTCGTTTGCGGCGGTACCGCCATCTCGGTGTAGCTCATGACCCGGCAGGGCGCGATGTGGCTCATGCGACCGGCACGTTCAAAGACGGCCTGCTCGTCTGTTAACAGCGTTTGGACTTTTAAACAGAAGAAAGAAAACGTCTTCTGTGTTTTCGCATTGCCTGACACCAAAATATAAGTTCGGGACAGGTCACAATGCTGAGACGACGATGTAGCTGCGTCCGCTATACAGTCTCCTGAAAAGATGTCACGAGTCAGCCGAACAGAGGTCGCCCAGTTCGCATCATTTGTAGCTGCAGGACGTGCTGCCACCCAAGCTGCCACCCAAACGGCCGCCAAAGCTGTCGTCACCGCCACCGCTGCCACCACCAATACTGCACCGCCGCCGCTACCGCTGCCACCATCACCACTACACTGCGTCCACCACCATAATCTACACCGTCGCCGCTACCGCTGCCACCATCAACACTGCACTGCGTCCACCACCAGAATCTACACCGTCACCGCTACCGCTGCCACCATCAGCACTACACTGCGTCCACCACCAGAATCTACACCGTCACCGCTACCGCTGCCACCATCAGCACTGCACTGCGTCCACCACCAGAATCTACACCGTCACCGCTACCGCTGCCACCATCAGCACTACACTGCGTCCACCACCAGAATCTACACCGTCACCGCCACCGCTGCCACCATCAGCACTACACTGCGTCCACCACCAGAATCTACACCGTCACCGCCACCGCTGCCACTATAAGCACTATACCGTCGCCCCTGCCGCTGCCACCACGGCTACTACCATCAGCACTACACTGCGTCCAGCACCAGAATCTACACCGTCACCGCCACCGCTGCCACTATAAGCACTATACCGTCGCCCCTGCCGCTGCCACCACGGCTGCTACCATCAGCACTACACCGCAGCATCGCATTATGAAGCCGGCGAGATGAACCAATGCACAATGTTGACTCGACACTGTCAAGTGTCCAAATCGTCGTCCGCAGCCCGCCATTCAGCTGAGCAGTGTTACGTCTCTTGCTGACATCATTGCCACCAAATATTGGCTGATTGTCCTCCGACCGACTTCCCCAATATGACGTCATCTTCGCGTGGGTGTGTGCCGCCTGTCGTCGCCATTCGCGGTGCGATCGGAAGCTTCTCGTCGACCCTATGGAGATCAGATTCACCTAAGAATATCACGAGCCTAAGCAGCTGCACAGCATTCAGACAGAGTCTTTCGGTCATGCCGTGCATGTCTGAGACCTCACTTCCGGATATCTGTGACACCGCTTCTCCCAACTCTAAAATGTCACTGACCGTTATATTTTATGCACGCGGCAGCGATAAAAGTAAAACCGACACAAAGTCTGTTTTACTTTTAAAGTACTTTTACTTTTACCGTTTTACTTTGTTTTACTGTTTTACTGACATCTTGTCTTTTAAAGACAAGATGTCGAAGGTAGAAAAGTGGAATGGATCAAAGCAAAAACGAACAAAAATAGATTGACTAAAGGTCCAAAGCATTAAAGCCGAAGCGAAACAAGTTGGGCAGACACAAAGTCAAAAAGACAAAAAGACGAAAGGGTAACGGGCGAAGGGATGAGATCAAACGAAAGCGGAAATGGTACCGGCGAAGAAAATCAAGGAGCGATACGTGGAGTGAGACTGGGGAATTAGACAGCGGAACGAACCAATGAGCGGGACCGAGAAAAGGTACCGGCCAATGAGTCACATAACGGAACCGGGGAACCAGACAGGGGAACAGGAGTAGGTCAGCACAGGGGGTACCCAGGTCAGTCGACACCCAAGGGGCGGAACAGGGTACACCCGGATCAGTCAGCATCCAGGGGACATCCAAGTCAGTGGGCACCCAGGGACGGCACAAGGCACGCCCAGGTCAGTTGACATCCAAGGGCGGCCCGGGGAACACCCAGGTCAGACGACACCCAGGGACGGCACAGGGCACGCCCAGGTCAGTTGACATCCAAGGGCGGCCCGGGGAACATCCAGGTCAGACGACACCCATGGACGGCACAGGGCAAGCCCAGGTCAGTTGGCATCCAAGGGCGGCCCAGGGAACGCCCAGGTCAGTTGGCATCCAAGGGCAGCCCAGGGCACGTCCAGGTCAGACGACACCCAGAGGACGCCACAGGTGTGCAGAGATAACCGCTTGGTTACCAATTGTGCAGCCTGACGGGCCGAGCGACCCGACGCCACCGCTCGTCACCACCTGCCCCGACGACGTCCCGTGCCAACAACGCTCGACCACAGGTGGTGGCTGCGTCTCGCGGCACTAACGTCCGGCACCTGTCGTGTTGCTCACGGTTGCCGACCGCGTAGACGCTGATGGGGGGGGGGTAGATTTCGGCCCAGCTCCGACTGTGTCGCGACCGCTGGAGAGTTGCGCGCGTCCGCGCACTGTCGTCTGGAGTCACTAACGATGCATCCCCTGACGACCATTCGGCGAGCCGAAATTGTCACATCACACCTGGCCACTAGGCCATGGTTTCTTTACCGAACACATCGTCGGTGCAGTTCCCGCGAATATTGGTTTTTCTTTCGTGCACTGCATTCGATGTAAGGTTAACGATGCCAAACTTCCAGGTATTCTCTTCTCTTTTCTTCCAGGTATTCCAGGTTGACATATCGCTGACTTTCTCATTGTCAAATGAGGTCGCTGACGTCGATTGACCTTGGACGATCCTTTGCAACATAGCTTGACCTTTGCAGCTCTTGAATTATAATTCGGTGAATTCTTTGATTGGAGTGGTTGTTTGAAAGGCATTGCACGCCATTACGTGTCAACGCATGCGAACTGCGACCGTGTGATATGAACTTGGTCACTGACCTGCCTATTGCGAGGTCAAATTGTAATTCGATATATTTGTGCACACATCAGGTATATGTTGGTGCTAATTTGCGGCTCTGTATTAAGCACACACTGGTGGACTGGACATTCACGCACCCGTGGGCGGGTGTAAGCGACATTGCTACACGCTCTCCTCCTGTCTCATCATTTATGTGAACGATCGAAACAAAATTTGGCAGTCCAGTTGCCAGAGTAATAAATAGCCCTAATTACGTCAGATTTTCATTGACATATACCGATTAATTTCCATCAAACTACATAATTGGTGGAAAGTGCGGAGCACTTCCTGAGCTGTGGCCGGAACCCATATCGCCACCCTGTCCGATCTAGACGAAATTATGTGGCGAAGTGGCCAGCATAGTGCACGTTGCATAGTGGGTACACAAACCCAGATGGTTCTTGCCGTCGTACTTTCCTTCCCTGTGTTCCCATGTGTTGCTATGTACTGTGTAGATTTCGTTAGGAAATATGTCTTTCCTGCCGCTGGGACAAAATGTAAAAGTGATCTCAACCCCAGCTCACTACCGGACTCCGAAGCCAAATGTCCCCCGTTAACCGTACCTGATGACCATCGCTCGATACCGGAGTTTGTACCTGATGCTCCCTCCCTTGATAAAGCCGTTATGGTGCACGTCAAACTATCTCTCTTGATGACGCCATGGAGGCTCTTTGTGCCTCGCCGACCACTGCTAGTCCCAAGACCATTTGGTAGGTATTTTAATGCACTTTTGCAGCCGATAGCGTGCGTCAGCCGGGCATTCGACTCTCGTGATGGGCTGCCTGGCGCAAGCTCAAGGACTTCCCGCTCAGAGCAGCCTGAGCAGCCTGAGCAGCCTGAGCAGCCTGAGCAGCCTGAGCAGCCTGAACAGCCTGAGCAGCCTGAGCAGCCTGAGCAGCCTGAGCAGCCTGAACAGCCTGAGCAGCCTGAGCAGCCTGAGCAGCCTGAGCAGCCTGAGCAGCCTGACGTCGACAGTTCGTTCGCCACTCTCCCGTTGCCGTCGGCGAGCCGTGAAGGACGGACTGAGGGTCCTGCACTGTTTGGCGACGAGACGGTGAAGTGGTGACGCACCAGCACACAATAACCTGCACCGAGCTACCTGCACCGTCACCAAATGATTCAATACCGCCGGTGTGAAGCGGTTGGCCCGGGGGGATGGGTCCCAGACAGGACACCGGCAAAACAGACGATACACAAAGAAGCACAGTTATAAGTTTACAACATAAATTGCTATTGATTCAAGGCAAGAAATTATCTTCGTTACAATTTGGTCACAGGCATATATACAATTAATGCATCTTAAGTTCCACACATCTGGGCAGCTGTCACAAACACAACATCGAACAGGATCAACTCTGTATAAAGAAAATTATTCTGAACGAGACAACATCTCAAATACATTGGTCGAAATGTTTTCATATGCATATTCTTACATTATTATCAGATTAGTGGCAAAATTACAACCAATATTGTATTCCACGTTAGTTGTGTAGCATCTTCCTCATGGTTGGTTATTGGTTTTTACGACACATCAACCGTTGAGTCATGTAGCGTCACCAATCTCTTACGCCGATTGGCCGCGGGCGAAGCGTAGCGACAAGTGAGCACTTGAACCCACATCCTTTCGATTGTGAGACGGGTGCCTCGACCCTATACTACTCATCCCCATATTCCTCGTAGTCATCCATTACAGGCACTGCATAGTTTGTTGCCGGTGGGATGGTTTACTGGTTGCAATGTATATTTTGTCAGTGTTTTGCAGTGTATGTTCCCTCTAGCGCAATTCTGATCTGGAGTCCTGAATGTTTTAAGGCCTGATAATTTAACTTTCCCCTGAATGTGTCGCCTGTATAATATATATGAGTGTTTGTTGTGCAAGAGTGTATAAGAGTGTTAGCATATAGATGAGCTTTTGTTTTTATCGTTCTGACTGTTGACTGATCGGACATTTAGCGCTGTTGATGAGCTTTTTCGGGTAGCTATTTCGCCCGAACAGTTCTTCAATTTGGGAGGAATTATTTCTTTTCACTGTGTTGTTTGATTCTATTATCTTGCCATCGGAAGTTATGACTTTTTGGCAGCCTTATTGACCAGGTGGGATTTCCCGAGTGGGGAAGAAGCTTCAATGCCGTTGTTTATGTGTACACTTTCGTCCTGCATTTTTCGCCTTCTTTGACCGCAATGAAGGCGATGCTTTCTAAGAGGGAGACTTGGTTAAATGGAAATGTGTCAGTTGTTTGTAGGGTGAATTTAATATTTAGATAGGCTTACATTAGCGAATGTTGAGCAATTCCCTTTAATTATGTCATGCTGTCATATAGTCATTCCATGCTGTGAGATAAACAGGATGATATCAATGTATCATCGCATAAGCATGGCTACCTCTGGTGCGGGGTACCCTGGGAAAACCTGCGTTACTAGCCAGTTCATGAAATAAGTGGTCAGAGGACGATCCACACGATTTCCACGATTTCACGAAGGTCGCACCATTCGCTTGTGTCAATAAAGCACACCAAATCTTAAATGAATGTTTGCCAAAGGGTCTGTGAGAAGTACTTGGATGTCAACAGTAGCCATATTCCATGCTAATGTCTGTTTTTGTGAATTTCTAGTGCAGCTATTGTGACATCAGCGGCGCCGTCCATCAGAATGCTACCATGCATATGCCGGGGCAGAAGGTGAAACGGAGACACACCATTGATGCCAGTTCAGAGACAATCCCAAGCTTGCTAAGTTGTGCGTGAACGGGTTTATACTTGCCATCACCTTTGGCCAAAACACACCGTACAGAAATACAACGCCGCCCAACTGGATCGGCTCCCAGGCTGCGATAAAAATTTCATCCAACATACGCCAGCCCAATCACACCGGAAAATCAAGAACGCACAATGTCAACAGTCACTTAACAATACGCCACATTTCAGACGGTGCAGTGCTCAAACATGAGTGGTTGCTCAAACTTTTAGCTGCGTTTCAAACCTACAGGTGTTTTGCAATAGGGTAGCCTTTACCATAATAATGATTACCAAACTGTCACTGAGTGGAAGGAGCCATGCCATCCTGCAAGTTTTAAGCCATCCTAGTATAATCTCTGGGAAAGTTGATAAAATTAAAAATACAGCTTTAGCTAAAGTACTTGAAAATTGAATGAGTGTATGCATGGAGGATATACTAAGCATCAATTACACCAAAACTTGGTTCGATTCGATACTGATTTTTATGTATTATATGGAGATGCTGTTGTCGTTCGGAATAGCGGTGCCAATTTTGCAACTGACAAGTGCAAAAATGTAATGCAGCAATACATTTGACATAACTCGTCGATACGGGTAGGTGAATAACCAATTTTCTATAGTTGAGTAAATAACGAGGGTGCGAACCTTATTAATGGCATTTTGGATCATATTGGTACCATGCTTTCTTTTCAAACGTTTCTGGAAGAATTGCACCCGCATGAGCTAAGCCCTCTCACATATATGGGATGGTGTCACGCCATCAGTTCTCAGTGGAAACGATTAACGACACAAAGTCCTCATGTATAATCCATGGATAAACGTAAAGGTACTGTTACAGCGAACAATAAGAAAATTTCGTCTTCGCAGATAAAATTTTAATATTTCTACAGACAAAATTTATATCGCGTGAAACCAACTGCACAAAACGTTGGGAATAGCTAGGAAAGGGGCACGGAGGAGTGTGGAAGACAATCTGTTGCTTCCCTATTAACCCGCGCCGTCTTTGCGGTCAAATCCTCCCATCCCGTCTCGGGAGGGGGGGGGGGAAGGTCGGTTGAAGATCCCCCTCTAAAATGTAAACTAAGCGTCGCCCGAAAACGAAAGCGGTGTCATGGGAAAGCGCTCGACGAGTAGGGTCCGAGTCCACCCTCCAATAAAATTTCCCCCCAAATGTGACGTCATCAGGGGATATATTTTCACGACTTTTCACGACTTCCATTATGTTTTTGATTCTGGGAAGTTCATTTTGTGGATATATGGAAAAACAAAATGTATTCGGAATGAGAAAAGGACAGCGAAATCGACCAGTGATATAATTTTTTTGGGCCCCCATTTTTTTCTCCAAATTTTTAGTTTTCAAGTTTTCTGAAATTTTCCTTTTCCAATTTGTAGAGTAGACCGAGAAACGTTGTTGGAAGTCAACTTTCCCTAATAAAAAATGCTTACTTTATCCAGAATCCTGTATTTCAACTACAAGTTGGCAAATACGCAAAATTTATATGTAGTCAAAAAGGAAAAAAGGAAAAATTTCTCTGGTACGTTTTATTGCATCCGTAAAGGTAAGCAAACGCTGAAAGTTTCATTAAAATATCTGCATCCGTTAAAGCGTGACGACTGGTTGAACTTTTTTGGAGGTGACCTCACTTGACCTTGACTAACTCGTTGACCCTAGAAGATCTGACCTAAACATTTTGAATCAGCATGTCAAATTGATGTGGGAAAAGGTATGTCACATTTGGGAGCGCTACCGCGCGCCGTTCGTCCGCTATCCGCGCCGCGTGTTAATCAACGGTTAGATGGTTATAATGATTCAGGTTTCAATAGTTAAGCTTGACAGACAAATTACTGCAATAGACACTTACTTTTCTATGCAACCATTGAAAGACCAGTAATTAACACGCGCCCTGGAAGGGGGGGGGGCGAAATCCGCCCACCCATCCTGTTTTTCGTAGATAACTCCAGATTTTACCGGCAGATATACGCCATTGTTTGTGTACCTGCTTATAAATGACCGGCGCGTTGTTTAAGGACGAAAAACGAAAATCGACTGAAAATGTTTCGAGTAAGGGGTCGTTAAAGTAAAAAAAATATTATCAGCACCAGACCATAAATATCGGCGTTAATGCGCTTCCCGTATATTGGCAAAAAGGAAGTGTTCTTGGCAACACTAGCGACTTATTTGATGTATATTATTATGTTATATTGCTTCAAAGTCATGACAGGTCACCGAGGTCAAGTCAGTTCCAGTTCATGACAGGTTAACACATGCCCGGGAGGGGAGGGCGAAGTCCGCCCACCCCTCCGATTTTTCGTACATAACTCCATATTGTACCGGCCGATATACGCCATTTTTGAGAACCTACTTAGAAATGACCGGCGCATTGGGTAAAGCAAGAAAAATTAAAATCGGCCGAACATCTTTCAAGTTGGGCCGTTAAGGTAAAACAAATTCGCAGCGCCAGACCGCAAAAATCGGCACTAATGTGCTTCCCGTATATTGACAAAAGGTAAGTGTTCTTGATAACACTGACGACTTGTTTTATGCATATTATTATGCCATATAATTTAAAAGTCATGTTAGGTCGCCGAGGTCAAGTCAGGTCAAGTTCTTGACAGGCTAATGGAACTAAACTTGGTCAACTGGAATGTTGTCATCAGTGCAAATGACTGTCATGCGATTGATGTCACTTTGCATGTTATTCCCTACACATCCGGAAGTCTACTGTTTGTCATTGTGTGCCTAAACCTTTCCATAGTTTATTCAAGTATTTCACACCTTTCTTTGCGAAGCTGATTGTGCCGTGCCGCCCAACGGAGCAGTCTGGTGGGCAACCCGGTTCCAGTAACTGGAGCAGGTAATGACCTGGTAAAGTGCTCCTACATAGATGACCTGAGGTCAAATTTCTGATCTGACATCTGTATTGCATCATTAGTAATGTCCGAAACATCATTAATGCCAACTTTGGAGCATTTAAACACAATTACAGCGATCCATAACAATGACAAGCCAAAATACGGAAAACCGGAAAATTGTACTATTCTGACCTCATTTGACCTGTAAGATATTGATCTGACATCATGAAATTTGCACATAATAGAGAGCACTGTCGTATCCATCCACACTGTGAATTTCGCTGCTCCAGCCTTAATAGGAGCCGAGATCTTATGGGGTTCTGAATCCGCCCCCTCCAGTGCGCGTAGTTTTCAGAAGTCCTTCAGGGGGCGTGTTAAATGAAAAAAATATTGAGAAGGCTTTGACTAGAAAAACGAAAGAGTAGAAAATTCAAAGAGAAATTGGAGTAATTAGAAAATATATTGGCGTGACGTGACACGGTCGGTTGTTTCTTTTGTGAGATGTGGTAAAATGGTGCATTCGAGTTTAATTCAGGCCCAGTGGAATCGAATTTCATACTTGTGTGCAATAACATGGAGTGGGTAGGTGGGGATTAGAGGAAGGCGACACCACTGAGTTGTGGGAACTTGACGAACATGTATAGTGTTGTGGGGTGATTGGTGATGTGTGGAGAACGGTAATGCGATATGGTACCTTCGACTGCAGTGAAATGTTCCAGGGGACCCTTAACTATGGCTGGCAGCTAGGAACGTAGGCTGTACCGCATCATACCAATAATTATTGGTAGACTGTGACGCTTCACAGTTGTGCGTTGCATCACAGTCTACAATATTCATCACTGCCAGCCGTACGTATTCGCTTTTGCGGTCGTCACGTGGTCATTTGCCCTACAGCCATGCAATGAGAAACGCGCATCTACGCTATGCCCGCATTGCATTCCTCTATTGGCCAAACAACATTGGCAGTTCAGCAAGCGCTCCACCACTGGAGCCCTCCACCACAGAATTTGATCGCTGCAGATTTCGGACTTCGGGAACACAGAATGAGCTGGAAGTGTTAGAAGAAGCTAAGTTGCAAAGGATGTAGTGAAAGGAGATGAAAGACCTATGGTGTCAACGGAGCATTCTCTCGCCCTAAAATAGTAACATAGTTTCTAACCTTTATACTTTTTAGAGATTTAGTTCGAATTCTTGCTGGGGATCTTTATAAACAAGAATCCAATTGCTAAGCAGACCTCGTTGCGTGAGCCCTGACCGACTCACCCATCCATGAATCATAGTAATACAGTAAAAATAAATTGGCAAAGCGCTTCAAGTGCCGCTGGTACATTCACACGACCACGCCGGCAGATCGCATTAAACATTATCGAGCCTGTTGCCAACCAACCCTCCCAGCCAGGTGCTAAAAACGAGCGCGTGAAGCGACAAAGACAACGACGTATATTGGGGCCATCCACAATAAACTCGTGGTTATTATAGCCCATTGTCTATTTTTAAAACAGATGTCACATAAAAGTCACAGAAAGGCTGTCACAGGCATACACAAAAACATGCAGCAATTCATCATACCAGCGGCACGGAAAGAGTAAGCACGTACGATAAGTAAAATAAGAATTCAGCAGGTATGGCGATAAGCACGCAATTATGATAAGAAGTCAGCAAGTATGATAAGAGGTCAGCGAGTATAATAGGAGGTCGGCAAGTATGATAAGAGGTCAGCGAGTATGATAGGAGGTCAGGAAGCACATCAGGACAACGTGACCGATTCCATGCACAAATGCCGCCTAAGGCGGCGACCAAACATGGGAAATGGCGGTTGCCTTAGTTCACGTGGCAGTTCCATTATACGAGGCAGGACCTCTAAAACAAAAAACAGCGTCTGCCCATCCCTGTTCGTGACTTGGGGACGTATAGATCCCAGTATTGACGGGTGTGGCCGTCACGGTGCTCGGCGACTGTTGAGATAGTGCTGGCTAATGAAGCCGACTCCTGCACGAGGCGCTCCTTGTGAAGCAGGCACAGCGTGTGGTATGAGGCCAAGTTCTCAGTGCTCATCCAGCCAAGACGCTCTAACAGATCCGTGACATAGTCAAATTGAGATCGTCCGAAAGTAACTGCTGCTCCATACTTAAATTTTTTTTTTATTCAAGACATTATTTTGAGTACTATTTCCCTACACCGAAATGCAGTATCGGATCTGAGAGACGACCAAGGAATTGACGAGGACCGAGATGACAGATGGTGGCAGGTGGCCTCTGAGATGTTCCGAAATATCGTCTGGTAATGGTGGAAACATGCGAGTCCCGGCCTATGGTGCGATCAAAAGTGAGCACTATGTTTTTTTCTTCCGAACAGGGGAACAATTGTTGATCGCAAAACGCTTCAGTGAAGTTGGGGAGATTGCGCAAATTGGGTGGTTTGCCAAAGACCATAAGCTGGGCTTTCTCCACATTTATTTTAGACCGTCACCGCGGAACCAAACGTGGAGGGAGGCCAAGACGTGTTCCAACTCGGTAGCGACACTTTATATGTGAGTTTTGTTTCCGGTGAACAACATTTGTGTGTCATCTGCATACTGAACGACTGCTGCGCCTTCAGCGAACAGACTGATGTCGTTGGCGAAGATGCAGTAGTGCAAAGGGCCAGATATCTGCCTTGAAAAAAACCTGATGATGTTTGGAAGTGTAAAAGATTTTAAGCTACGACCCAGACTACCAGTGAGGCTGACACTCTGGGTATAGTCTTTCAAATAGGCCGAAAACCCTGAAGTGACAATATCGTGCTGGTTTAATTTGGTCAAGAGTTTTGAACGGTATATCACATCAAAGCATTTGCTCAAGTCCAGGAGGAAAAGGAGGGACATCTCACCACGATCATTGGGTGATAGGATCTGGTCGGATATGGGTATCAGCGCGGTCTCCGTTGAGTGACGGGGGAGGCAATTATGCTGTGTAGGATAGAGGAAGTGGTTGTTGGATAGGTAGGCGTAGAGCTGCTAGGTGACTGCGCGCTCCACAATTTTGGCTATCATCGGGACAATGGAGATGGGTCGGTAATCGGATGGGCTGGTGGGGTCACCGGATTTGAAGATGGGATAAACTATGGAGTGCTTCCATGAGATGTGGACGTCGGCAGTGGTGAGACTGGAGTTGACCAAATGCAGAAGCACGCTGCCAGTGACATCAAAACTCAGCCAGACTATACCCACGATGATGCAGTCTCCTCGCAGGCGGATGAGCTGTTCATGTCGAACACGATGGCGCGCAGCTCGGAGAGGGACAGTGGTACTAGTCAGAGTGCACGAGCACCCACTCGCTGCAAACAACAGGCCAGGCTCGGGAAGCCATCCTGGCCATCAACTTCGCCAGCAACGCGTGGTCCAACGCCAAGAAAATAATCGCTTAGCCAGTCTGGCGTAGCGTCAGACGCTTTAGGATGGCACTTAGCATCGCCCATGTTGAACCGAATGCACCGCCATATGCCTCTGCACATCGTTAAAGGTGTCGCGCCAAATGGCAGAGCGCGCCTGTCTGTTGAGCTCGCTGTAAACAGCAGTGTCGTGACCTGGGTAACGCAGCACCCCCCGGCGGAGGGCCATGATATCTCGAGTTCTGTTAGACGACGTTGGGGCGCTAGAGCGTCGAGTGCGCAACGTCCTAACTGGAAGCGTGTCGGTAAACAATCTGTAAAAAGCGACGCAGAAAAGCGTTCCACTTCAACGTGACCGTTTATAAATCAAGCACTCTCCACCAATCCACGTACAACAGGTCACGATACAAAGCAGTGTGATCAATACGATGCAATCTACGTGCTCGTACGATGCAACGCGCAGGACGGCAGTGAGGAACATCGATACAAACGCGAACAAATTGGTGCCGGCTAAAATGGCAAAGTTGCGAACCACAGCGTGAGAAAATAAGACAATTCACTATAACAACATTCAGCAGAGAACCGCTCGAATGCGTAGGTGCCATTACAAATTGATGCAGCGAGAATCCAGACAAAAAAATGTTCGGGATGTGTTTCGTAGGGTCACCATATGGCTCGGTAAGATCGTAATTTAGGTCGCCGCAGATAATCACTTTACACGAGAGGTGATCAATGCAAAGCCATTCGTACTGGGGCTCTAAATCGGAGAAGTCCGCCTTTAAGTCTGCGACCTTGCGCCGGGGAGGGCGGTAGAGTGCCGAGAATGAACCTCCGCTTGCCACCCGGCCTCACTAAGGTCCACAAAGACTCGAGCCTGCTGATGGGACGTGGTTGCACAGTCACTTTGAGCGGTGTCACGCTTATGCCTTCCCTGACGGCCACGACCGCACCGCCGAAGCCACGATTGCCTGGTCGGTCCGCACGATAGAGTTGATAGCTCGGCAGAACCAGCGGACGGTCTGGTGTGCCAGGTGTCGTTAAGTGTTATCCATTATTGCTGAGTTGACTGTGCTAGAAAGACAATTCGAGCAATTTCGGTTTCGAACTCTGGATGTTTATGTGACCAATCAGTAGAACAAACAGCGAGGAGGACGAGTAAGCGCAGAAGGCCACGATGTGATGATAGCTAGGTGCTGATGAAGAAGAAGGTAGTAGCCACACAAGGAAGTAGTCGCAGCAGATCCGCTTCCTCCCCAGAACCAGGTCCGTCGTCGCCGAGGCCGACGAGGCGTTCGAATCGGAGCAATCAATCGCGATGGTTGCAAATAGTCGAAGCCGCTCTACACTCACTCGCAGACACATACTGAATCAAACGCTCAGTCTTGCGCGATAGGTGGGAGCAGGCGGGTGTGATCGGTGGGAGCAGGCAGGCGTGATCGGTGAGAGCAGGCGGGTGTGATCGGTGGGAGCAGGCGGGCGTGATCAGTGGGAGCAGGCGAGCGTGATCGGTGGGAGCAGGCGGGTGTGATCGATGAGAGCAGGCGGGTGTGATCGGTGGGAGCAGGCGAGTGTGATCGGTGAGAGCAGGCGGGTGTGATCGGTGGGAGCAGGCGGGTGTGATCGGTGGGAGCAGGCGGGTGTGATCGGTGGGAGCAGGCGAGCGTGATCGGTGGGAGCAGGCGGGTGTGATCGATGAGAGCAGGCGGGTGTGATCGGTGGGAGCAGGCGAGTGTGATCGGTGAGAGCAGGCGGGTGTGATCGGTGGGAGCAGGCGGGTGTGATCGATGAGAGCAGGCGGGTGTGATCGGTGGGAGCAGGCGAGCGTGATCGGTGGGAGCAGGCGGGTGTGATCGATGAGAGCAGGCGGGCGTGATCGGTGGGAGCAGGCGGGCGTGATCGGTGGGAGCAGGCGGGCGTGATCAGTGGGAGCAGGCGGGTGTGATCGGTGGGAGCAGGCGGGCGTGATCGGTGGGAGCAGGCGGGTGTGATCGGTGGGAGCAAGCGGGCGGGAGCGCCGGCGCCGCGTCCGACCGGGGAGCGGCGCCCGAGCAACTCAACCTCAAGGCGCGAACCCCGTCTTGTCAGGACAGGGGAGACCAGCTCTGGCCAGTGCTCAAGCCAACTCGCTACCTGAGCGGCAAATACCTAGGCGGCACTTGCTTGCTTAAATCAGATTAATTGACAAACCGATTAATAACGATTAAATTGCACCTGTTTCATTCATAAACATGCAATTTTAAGCGTACGACCTATGTTGTGCAATAAATAAGTACGCTTTATGCATATATAGTGCGTTTTTTGGAAACGACATGTTCAGATTTCTACGCAGATAAAACATTCCTTGAGGCGGATGCCATCCAACTATTTTATAATAAGAAGTGCTTAGTTTACTTTGCTTCAGCACGACATGTAACCGGGCCATCCGTCGTGCTTGGTGCGCCGCTTCACAGTTAGGCATTACATGACAGTCTACCAGATTGACCATGGGCAAGTGTCCATGGATGGGAATCTGCCTCTTCGATGATCACGTGACTATTTGCTCTGCAGCCTTTAAGAGGACAGGCAGGTCAGTGATGTTACTGCGCTTGCGCCTCAGTCGCACTGACAGCATTGCATCGTTTATAACGCAGACATGGGTTACCACTTAACTTATTTTGAAAAGGGAAAACTACTAAACATCAAGGAATCATGATTCAGTGACAGTGAATACGACAGAAGAATTAGAAGGAGCGCACAGACGGTGACGAAGTGGTGGAACCTCAATCAGGCCGAAAGTAGTTACGTACTAGGACAAGGGAAGAGTCTGGCCACAAACGGACAACCACTCCAGATGAAGATGCTGCAATTGTTGATGTGAGTATTTTAGCCGGTATTACCTTCCAAGCATCACTGCATGACTTTTAAATGCATGCAACATGCTAAGCAACATTATTGGCTCCTCGTAGCTAGGACATATGACATTTACGGATTTCAATGCTTCTTTGCTTATTATCGTACTTCGTGCAGCCTGAGCCTTTCCAACGAACCGTGATGTGTGATGATGCTATGGAGAACTACGTTTCGGATCAGTATCCCAAGGAAGCCTTGGACATTTTCTTTTGTTTTCAACCACAATAGTGGGTGCATGCAGTTCAAAGGCGTCTATAATTAATTTTTTTCCGACATTGTTCACAGACTCCATGCGAAAACAGCAAATTTGGGGTGGCGCTGTTACCATCGTTGAATGGGTAGGTTCATTCGTTTAAATCTATAAAGTTTGGCCATTCCTGTATGGATATGTTGACATATACATATGATATATATATATATATATATATCTATATCTTATGGCGGACTATGATTGTTACAATGATAATAATGTACATTTATATGCGGGTGGTTGGTCTACTGGTCTTTAAGTTGACCTTGAAACCAGGTTCAAGTTGGTTCACGGTGCATACTAATCATATGACTACGTGACCTCGAGAGCGGTCTCGAGCTGCGCTCACAATTGGCGGGAGGCGTGACGCTCGCGACATCTCCGGTTGACGCGATAGTCCTCCTCTGTGGGACGGCAGAGGGTCGGCCGACCTGCCCACGTCATCAGGCACTCCATCTGGTCGTAGCTGGCAAGAATCTGCTTGAGCTTGCCGCCATCAGCAGTCTGTGGCAGGCTCGTAGTTCGTAATTACTTTTGTTGGACCGATTCTTCCAGTTCGATGGTCACGGCAGCCAGTAGACGAAGTTGTTTCACGCATGGCATGAGATCCACATCTGGTCAGTTCATGAGTGTCCATTTAAGCATTTCCAGTTGCAATTTAATTTGTGCCACCATAGTCGCGTTCTGTTTCTGCTTAATTTCGACACGTTCTACATCAGTATCCTCGCATTCGGTGGACGACAAATAATCATGAAGTTGAATTTTGCCCGATCATAGTCTAATGAGTCAATAAAATGGTATTGAACAATGTGGCACATGTGACTCAAAATAGAGCCTTGTGGGACTTGAGATAGTGTGGCTAGGTGTCCTATGAGTCTCGTGAGCCAAAGCCGACCCTGGGGCCCTCTGCAACAGCCCAAGGAATTTTGTATCAAGCCCTTTTGAAAAGTTCGGTATCCCCGTCAGGTCAGGGACGATTTCTTGTGATTGGGCCCCTCCATCAGCCATGGGGCCTCAAATTTGCTCAAGACCTTCTCCTTCAGTCCGGGCCCTTCCAACGATCCCGAGCATCCCCCGTCAACCTACAGCTCCTTCACGTTGGCTCACACCAGGGCACTCAACGTCTGCCGGTGACCATTCTCCGTGGACTCGAGACCCCTCTGTCAGCCAGGAGTCGATGCCGTCATTCCAAGACCCATTGACGTTGGTCCAGGGGGCCTTTGTGGGCCCCTGGAGGCGGTAGCCTGAAGTGCCCTCAACTCCGCCAGTTGTATCCAAATCAAATCCGCAATTTGAATCAAAACCAATCAAATCCGCCAGTTGCAGGGACGGCTTCCTCTTCGTCCATCTTGGCTACGCCACTTTCAAGTGATTTGCGGTTAATGCGAATGTTGAACTTTCGACGTCCAAAAGTCCATAGATCCCATGCATCTGGACAACATGATACACCGCCTGCCATGCATGTAGTCCTCCAAAATTTCAGAAGGAACACAGTGATGCACTTCCCCGATACCACGACTGACCCTTTACCCGCGTGCCAGATGGCACCACCAATGCTTCATTCAGATCGAGGCGTTGTCTAGATAAGATAACCAAACGTTTTTTTTTGTCTGTGTAAAATTGTCTATAATTAAAAAGTAGATTCTGGAAAGTGATATTCATCCGATCACCTGTGCCTTCTGTGAAGCGCTACTACATCGGCGCGGCCGATTTTGTATCACCATGTCTGTTGGATGAGGTCGCATTTCATTCAGGCCTTGTTCGAGAACCATCCTTCTTCCGAGACCATTCGTGAGGTAAATAGATATGGGGCTGTTTCCAGAGCCTTACAACTTGTCGCGACTGGCCCGTGTCGGTTGTCGATGGTTCATGTTGACAAATGAATCCCACATTTGTACTGCATCATGTCCTCCATGACTGGAGGGCAGTTCGGCTCATAACGAATGGTCGTGATGTGCCATGTCAGGCCACATTTGGAATATTGTGTTCAAGCTTGGGCCACTAGCTATGAAAAAGATTGTAGGCATTTAGAGAAAATACAACAGAGGGCAACACAAATTGTTAATGGTATAAACAACTTGGCATAAGAGGAAAGATTGAATAAATGTAATATATTCTCACTTAGATATAGAGGGCTGATAGGAGATCTCATTGAGGTCTTTAAATTCGTTCGTGATCAGGAACCGGGATATCTAAGAAAAATGTTTGAATTTAACAGAAATGATGCAATGAGAGTCGCGAATTGAAAATTAAAGTTAATCACAGCAGGACATGGTTAAGACAGTCTTTCTTCACCAACAGGGTAGTAGAACGCTGGAATCAACTGCCAGAAGCCATTGCCAGTAGCAGCACACTGAACATCTTTAGAAACAGCATAGACAATCAGTATAGGAATAGAGGGTTTGCTTTTCGGTATTCCAGTGAGGGCTAATCGACGGATTTGGTGGGCAAATGGTTCAGTGTCCAGAGTGCCACCAAGAAGGGCCCTTGTTGCTCAGAGCTGCACTGATCCTTTATGTCTTTATGTCTTCATGACACACACACACACACACACACACACACACACACACACACACACACACACGTACACACACACACACAACACACGCACACACACACATTGCGAGCGACATGTCATGTGCAGTGAAGGCAAATTGTCTTATGTTGCTAATCTTGTCATATCACAACATAAAGACATAATAGATTAGTGCAGCTATGAGCCACAAGGGCCCTTCTTGGTTGCGCTGTGGACACTGAACCAGTTGCCGACCAAATCCGTTGATCAGCCCTCCCTGGAATACTGAAAAGCAAGCCCTCTATTCTTATAATGATTGTCTATCCTGTTTTTAAAGATGTGCAATGTGCTGCTACTGACAATGGTTTCTGGAAGCTAGTTCCAGTGTTCTACTACCCTGCCCGAAAGCCCTTCAAATCATCCACAATTTTCAAGTACCTTACTGCTTAGGCCACTTTCAATGTAATTCACCAATATAATGAACAGTAGTGGCCCCAGTACTGACCCCTGGGGGAATCCACTAAGACCATTTTGCCATGATGACTCTGTACCATCTAGCATCACTCTTTGCTGTCTATCCGAAAGCCACAACTCTATCCATTTTAAGATGCTACTTACAATACCACGGACCTGAAGCTGCATCATTAACCATTTATGGGGTACCTAGTCAAAGGCCTTACTAAAGTCAAGATACGCTACATCAATCTGATTTCCTTGATCAAATTGTTCCGTGGTGAAGTTAAAAAGTCCAAGAGATTCGTGAGACACGATTGCCCTTTTCAAAACCCATGTTGAGTATCTTGAATGAATCTGTTTCCTTCCAGATAACTAAGTATTCTATCCTTCATAATTGATTCGAGTACCTTGCAGACTAGGGATGTGGGACTTACTGGCCTGTAGTTTTCAACTTTCCCTCCTTCTCCTTTCTTGAAATTAGGAACTACATTTGCCCTTTTCCAATCGGTTGGAATTTCATTTCGTGAAACTGATCTACAAAATATGATACGAATTGGAAACACCAGTTCCTTTTCAGCTTCCAGCAATAACCTAGCATAAATTTGATCAGGTCCTGCCGCCTTGTTTGGCTTTATTTTCATCATATGATTGAAAACAACATCAATATCAATGAACTCAACATCATTTATCCGATCACATGTCACTGAACTATGGTGTACGGTCGGCGGATTGGTCAAATCTTCCAATGTTAACACTGATTTAAACTGCTTGCTCAGCTCCTCAATCATTTCACTATCCTCCCCGAATATAGTCCCATTTACTTCCAGTGGACCAATGGTGCAAGAAACATTACTCAGCTTGTAGAAATAAAAAAACTTTTTGCTGTCCCCATTACAGTTCCTAGCCAAATCCAGTTCTTTTGCTCGCTTTGCTGCTCTGTTCTTTTTTCTTCACAGTGTCTAGCTTTTCGATACGCCTTTAGATTTACGATATTTGAAGCCTCCTTAAACACTCTGAATGCAGCTTTCTTACCCTTAATTGATTTTCTAAAGTCTGGTGTAAGCCATGCTGGCTTTCCTACCATTCTTTTGCGTCTTTGCTTTTGGGGGACATGTCTAATCTGATTTTCCTTCAAGTAAGATTTGAACTTTTCCCACATTTCACAGGCATTTAAATTGGAGAATTCTTCTTCCAATCTCATTGCAATTAAAGCCGCTCTCATGCAGTCAAAGTCTGCTCTGTTGAAATTAGGAACCTTTACCAAATTATCCTGAATAATTTCCACTACATGTGCCTTGAATCTAACTTTGTTATGGTCACCTCTTCCCAAAGTTTCTCATACAGTCAAGTCTTGAACCAAGTCACTTAAATTCGATAATACAAGGTCCAAGAATGAGCCATGCCTGGTAGGTTCCGTTACAACTGGTGTAAGAGCAGGTCCTCTTCAAGGCATTTCTGGAACATTTTGCATGATGGGGAGCCAACACCAACATTTTCATATCCTTTTAGATTAACGTCACCAAGAATAAGGCATTTCCTCTGAAAGTGTTTACTGATTTCTTCACAAATCACATTATCAAGCTCCAGTTGCTGAGAATGTGGCAGGATTCCTGATCGGTAGAAAGCTCCTATCCTCAGTGTATTGCTGTTACCTTTTCCCACAGCGACATCAAGCCAAATGGACTCTACAGACGCATTTTCACCCCACCTGCTACTTTTTGAGAACTGAATAAGCTATTCACATAGAGTATTACACCACCCCCTTTCACTGCTGGACCCTTATTGCACGAAAACATATTGTATCCCTGAATCTCATAGTCCTGCAAGTTATCTAAAAAATACCATTCACTCACCCATGCCTCTGTAATGCAAACAAAATCTGGTTCCTCCTCAGCAACATAACACTTGATCTCATCAAATTTGGATCGAATACTCTGAGCATTAAGCATCGTTCATATATGTGACAGATTTGGTAGGCAACTGCTTCAGTGTACAGAGTGCAACCAAGAAGGGCCCTTGTGGCTCATAGTTGCTCTAACCTTTTATGTCTTTAAGTCTTTATGTTCCATAACCACCTTTGGCTTTTTCATGCTGAGGAGCTCTTTCATCACTGGGTGAACTACCCTCTGCCTGCTGGAGCTACTGCTATCCCTATTTGCTGACTTTTTGGTTCTATTGCCTTGGTTGTCACCATTGGCATGTTCCTGAGATGGCAATGCCACTTCATCCCTCCCCACCCCATTTCCTAATTTCCCTGAAGGGCATGCTCATACACTTTGTCTAACACATGCACCCCCTTCTCGGAGAAGTGCAGGCAATCCCTCTGATAGAGGTCCCATTATCCATAAAACCTGCACCACTTGTCAACAAAGGTGAAACCTAACTCATGGCAGAGCTTGCCTACCCTGGCATTGGCTGCCAGTGCCCTGGAGCTTTCATATGATTCCTAAAGTATGAAAGCAAAATAAAGCTCGCACATCACAGAACGACGTTGACGCCGTTACACACCTGGCGGCTGACTGGAAACTCAAGGTACTTGCTTGCAAATACTGATTCTTCAAAATCACTTCGAAGGAGGAACTTCTTCGGAACGCGCAAATGATGTGGCAGGACGACATGACCTCGTGACCAGAGGCTGGCCAGCTGTGTGGCCCTTCGCTGATGGATGCCGTACCGGACATGAATTTGTTCGACGGAGATGCCGCCGAGTTTCCAACCGCAGGTACAATAGCCACCATATCTGGTGGGCGGCTAGTCTACCATGAAGGCTCTATACACAGTCAAGTAGAGATGTGTGTCATGATGTGGACATGCTGTACGTGCACGTACAGGACCTATCGCCAGGACGTTTCGTCCGGCGATGATCTACAGTAGGAAGGTGAAGCACATTCAATAAGTAGCATGACCCTCAGGTTTTGTGAAAATATGCGATCTACTAGGAATCTGTCGCTTTTGTGTTTGCACACCAGGTGGCGTGCACCATGTGACCCGTAAGTGCCCCATGTGACCCATAAGTGTCCCATGTGACTAGTAAGACAAGTGGGTTTGTTTTGAGGATGTTTGGAAACGTTGTATTTATGATAATTTTTCCGCCTGGAGGAATATCTGATCATTTTCTTTTGCTATTTACCAACTATCATAACAATATCTCTCCTGAATCCAGTCAACTTTTTTCAAGGAAGGTGGGTGCGGCGACATTTCCAGGTACATACAGCTAATCATATATCTACCTTCCTCACTCCCATCGCAGGCGTCACTCACCAGGCGTAACGAAGCTCTACGGTGGCTTGCCTGATTAATATTCTGGGAACCAGAGTTTAGACGAACGGGGGATTATTTCAACTTTTAGTGATGCAATTTGGTGAATGTTTTGCTCTCCCTTTATAGAGTTTGTCGCTAACCCATGACTGCAGGGGACATGAAATGTCCATGGTGCCGAACGACTTCAAGAAACCTTACGTTAACGCACTTGCCTTGAAACCTTGAAACCTTTGAAACCTTGCATGCATTATTACGCCAACCGAAATGTTCCTTGTTGACATCTTGTTTGTTCCGACTTCGGCAGGTAAATAATTGGTGTTAGCAATGACTCACATTAGTTGGATAATATCAATAAAGGCATGCGAAGCATGATGCAAAGCGTCGTGAGTGAATGCCTCAACTTGTGTCCGTTCGATGGCTCGTTCTCTCTGTCGATACAACGACGTACTTAGCATAGACTGGCATTGCGCGTGGCCACCGTGTACGCTATATCGAAATTTGAGTGACTTCGAATGAGGATGGAATTGTTCTTCTGCCAGACTTGCCACCTTATCACCCACCGGGTGGGCGGAGGCGCCGATTCTCGTTAGCCGGCCGGCGTCTAGGGGCTGGGCCGAATATCGTCAGCCGGCCGGGGTCTAGGGGCTGGGCTGACTCTCGTCAGCCGGCCGACGTCTAGGGGCTGGGCCGACTATCGTCAGCCGGCCGACGTCTAGGGGCTGGGCCGACTATCGTCAGCCGGCCGACATCTACGGGCTGGGCCGACTATCGTCAGCCGGCCGACGTCTAGGGGCTGGGCCGACTATCGTCAGCCGGCCGACGTCTAGGGGCTGGGCCGACTCTCATTAGCAGGCCGACGTCTAGGGGCTGGGCCGACTCTCGTTAGCAGGCCGACGTCTAGAGGCTGGGCCGACTCTCGTTAGCAGCCCGACGTCTAGGGGCTGGGCCGACTCTCGTCAGCCGGCCGGCGTCTAGGGGCTGGGCCGACACTCGTTAGCAGGCCGGTGCCTAGGGGCTGGGGCGACACTCGTTAGCAGGCCGGCGTCTAGGGGCTGGGCCGACTCTCGTTAGCAGGCCGGCGTCTAGGGGCTGGGGTCTCGTTTTGTTCTATTTCTGTTTTGTGGCGATCACTCAATCAGGCCTCATTGTTCCTCCGAGAGTCAGACCAATCGACTGTCATCTCCCGAGTGACCGCTCGCTCCAGAATTAACGTTGACGGTGATTAGTATCAGGTCAATTAAATTCTGGATGAGTTTGTGGTATCCTAAAGACAGGCCGGGTCGATAGCAATCTCCGGTGTCGACGGTCGCGGACAGCCTTGCGCCAGAAGCTGTGTCGGCCTATATAACGGCATACAAGCATGTCGTTATACAAGTATGTCGTACGACATACAAGTTTGCCGTTATACATTCAGTGGTCGCACGCGATGCCAGACAATGCCAAGTTTGACATAGTCTGGCATCGTGCGTGACCACCGTATGCGCCATGAAGAAATTATTTAACAAAAACTTCGATGAAGTCAGATGAGCCCAGCACAGGGGCACCAGACGATGAGCCAGACATAATTACCAAGCCGTTCTCTTGTCAGAGTGACAGCAACACCAGACCATCAGCTAGACATAATTACCAAGCTGTTCTCTTGTCAGAGTGACAGCAACACCAGACCATCAGCTAGACATAATTACCAAGCTGTTCTCTTGTCAGAGTGACAGCAACACCAGACCATCAGCTAGACATAACTACCAAGCTGTTCTCTAGTCAGAGTGACAGCAACACCAGACCATCAGCTAGACATAATTACCAAGCTGTTCTCTAGTCAGAGTGACAGCAACACCAGACCATCAGCCAGCCATAACCACGAGACACCGAGCTGTCCACTTGGCATAGTTATGGACGCGGCCAACGACAGACGAGAGAAGCGGCCTAGAGGTGGTGGCAGCCAGGGACCGTGGCATGGGGGCGGCGAGTTAGGGTCGGCTGCGAGTGCCGACTGGGGGTGCCGGCAGCAGCGGCGTCGGGCGAGGTCGGTGGCCACCGACACCTGTTGCGGCGGCGCGCAGACGGGCCCGATCTCGGCCGACACCCAGTCGATACGACGACGACGGTGCGGAAGGTGGCGCGCCGCCGACCCGGCCGGACCGCCGCCGACCCGACCGCTCAGTTGCGTGCCGGCCGGCCGACGACGCGCCCGGCGCGGAGAAGGGTCGCCGCCGGCGGCCGCCCCGCGCAGGTGAGAGGTGACCGCCCACGCGTCCCGGACGAGGTCAGCGGCGGAACTGCCGACACGGGAGCACGGCCAGGCACACCGGCACGAGTCCACTGAAGAGGCGCCCGCACCGACATCGAAGGTGTCGTACAGGTGCTCAGAGCTCAGAGACAGAACGCCCCGGTCGACATCGAGGGGTTGTGCAAGAGCTCAGAGTTCAGAGGCGGAACGCCAGCCGTCGTCGCCGAGAGCAAGAGCTCGGAGCTCAGAGACAGAACGCCCCGGCCGACATTCAAGGGGTTGTGGAAGAGCTCAGAGCTCAGAGGCGGAGCGCCCCAGCCGGCGTCACATCAGGGGTCACAGGTGACGTCAGAGGAACTGTGTCGGGTCGACCCTGTGTCGACGCCACGTCGGCTGTTTGCGTCGTAAACGCCGCGCGAATCGTCACCACCTGTAAACACGGCCAATGGAGGCCGCGACGCCCAACCGGAGCGTGCTGCGGGAGGCGTTCGCCGAGTACACGTGTGGCGACGGAGACCTGGTGTTCGAGGTCACCAACGACTCGCTGCTCTGCTGGGACCGCAATGCATCCATGCACCTGCGGAAGCTGATGCCGGAGACCGTGAACGTGACCCTGCAGGCGCCCATCAACTACGCTCTGCCCCTGTACGGCTACGTAATGCCCGTCCTGCTGGTGGTCACCATCGTCGTCAACACGCTGATCGTGTTGGTGATGAACCGTCGCCACATGCGCACCCCCACCAACCTGGTGCTAATGTCCATGGCCATCTCGGACATGCTCACCCTGCTGATGCCGGCGCCGTGGATGCTGTACCTGTACACGTTCGGCAACTACCACAAGCCGCTCGACTCGGTGTACGCCTGCTACATGTACGTCAACATGATCGACACGGTGCCGTCGCTGTTCCACACCAGCAGCATCTGGCTGACGCTGGCGCTGGCCGTGCAGCGCTACATCTACGTGTGCCATGCGGCAGCGGCGCGCACCTGGTGCACGGGACCACGAGTCACCAAGGCCATCATCTGGATCTATGTGCTGTCGCTGCTGCATCAGTCCACGCGCTTCTTTGACCGCAGCTACGCCACGGCGCATGTGATCTTCCAAGGCGAAGTCACCGCCACCTGCACCGTCACCACCTCCTACTGGATCAAGGAAGTGATCGCCGAAAACTTCTTCTACGGCTTCTACTTCGGCTTCCGCGTGCTGTTCGTGCACCTGCTGCCGTGCGTGTCGCTGGTCGTGTTCAATATCCTGCTCTTCCGCACGCTTCAGGAGGCGCAGGCCAAGCGCGAATTACTCTTCCGCGACAGCACCAACAATGCCAAGCGCGAGTGCAAGCGTGCCATCGACTCCAACTGCACGACAATGATGCTGATCGTGGTGGTGAGCGTGTTCCTGATCGTCGAGATTCCGCTGGCCGTCGCCACCTGCCTGCACATCATCCAGAACCTAATGGAAAACACGCAGCTACTCGACTACGAGGTCAGCAAGGCGCTCGTCGTCATCATCAACTTCATCATCAGCCTCAGCTACCCCATCAACTTCGCCATCTACTGTGGCATGTCCCGTCAGTTCCGGGAGACCTTCCGCGACCTGTTCATCACCGGCAAGACGGCCCAGTTCAGCCTGTCGGGAAGCAGCACCCGGTACTCCACCGTGAACGGACCCCGCACCGAGACTGTCCTCTGAACAATGCACGTGCAAGGTGAGACTCGTGCCGCACGCGACGGCGGCTACATGCGCCACCTGCCGTTCACCTGCCGTTCTAAAGCGAGCTCTTAGCAAGTTTAGTATATGCCAAAGGGGGGGGGGAGAGGTCCTAGGAAAATATTAGCTTACGGGTAAACTTGTAGAAATGAAAATGGTGTAGTGAGCCAAAGGACACGAAAGTGTAAGATGAAGTAAAATATCGTTCACAAAGCATTGCACCAGAAAAGATTCTTTAGTAATGAGTTCCACAGAAGTCTTAGCTCATGAATAATGGCATGGGCTAATTTATAAACAGTTATAGCTTTATTTTGTTCTTGGTGGGTGGTGCTGAACAGATGATCGTTTGAGAGAAAAATCGCTGACAATATTACAGAAAACGGTGGCGAGAAGCAATACTAATCGGGAACGAGAATCGAAAAGGTTTGAAAACAGAAACGAAAATAGATGACCTAGTTCAGCAAATTATCTATTTTCTCAACCCTGCAGACTCAACTCGACTAGACTCGGAACAGTCCCTCCCAGCAAACTAGCAAAGCTAAACAAGCTACAACTGAACACTCTTGTAACTCAGCACAGCAAGGCTACTACAATGCAAATGATTTCACACACATAAAACACTCCTAACCGCTTGACAGTCTATATCGAATGAGAATGACCTGCAAATCTGGAAGCGAATGAAGCGCTCGTTGTGAAAAAGTCAGTGCTATGAACTCACATAAAAATGAAAGGGGAAGGAGAGGCTTTGGGAGCTAGAGGGGCCCGTTATCTCAGCAGTTGCTGGGCGCCGCGTCGCCCAGATCCATTTCTGGATCTGGGAGGATCTGGAGAATTTCCGCCCATGGGGCCATGTATAGCCGCTGTTCCCCACCGCCTGGCGCATCGTGCGCATCGTGTTCTATGCCAAACTGGTGAAACTCTGTTCTTGTTGATGCCGCGTTTAGTGCAGTTGCTGACCTAACTTACCGACCAAACAACACCGATGCCGCCGATCATCACCTGACGCTTTGCGATGGCTTTACGATGGTAAGACATGGTGGGCTATGTGTCGCCGCGATCCCGGTCGCGACGGCACGACTTCGTCGACCTTTGCCCGGCTCGGCGATGGTGCAGGATGTGTCCAAACTCGGCGAGGACGCCACAGCCCAGCCCGACGGAAGTGCGTCTGGAATCTCAGCCGGTCCCGCGGCGCCCATTGGTCTCAATATCGCAGCCGACCGTCAGCCGCCGCCAGCCGGGGAAGTGCGGGGCGCGCTGGCAACGTAAATAATACAGGACGCCGTTTGTCGTCCGCTTTTCTATGGGCCATATATTGTCATTCTACGCCAGATGGCCGAATGCTGCGGTGATTCGTCATGTAGACTTTGCTGGGAAACACTGATTCTCCATCCAGGTGCTCTGCTTCGTTAATTCTATATATTGGGATATGGTAGAAATCTAAGTTTATGAATATATGTATATATATATACATATATATTTCTTTTTCAAATAAATAAATACATATATATATATATATATATATATATATATATATATATATATATATATATATATGAATCAAACCACCCATTCCTACCCAACTCTTAACTGCACACATGGTCGTTCAGTACACTGCAGATTAAAATTCCAAACCAGTCTGGTGAATCATCCCACAGCTCATGAGGAATGTTTGTTCTGTTGATGTTAGCTGGAGCAGTATCGGAGGCCTTTTCCTAAGTTTTTCCATGCAAAAAGGAAAAAGGTGCGTAGCTATGCTCTGAAAGTTCGCATACCATTTTCCCACAGCAATTTGACATGCTGTGTGTAACTTTTAATGGCAGATCATCCACGATCACCGAGTTTTTCAAGGTTAAGTGAGTTCACCTTCAAAAATGTTCAACCAACCGTCACGCCTTAACGGTAAATATATGTCATCAATATCATACAATGACCATTCTTCGATGATTAGAAAATGCAATCCCAAGTTCTTTTGCTCTTACTGGTGCAACCCTTCGTCAATCCACAAAAAAAATCTTCATTTCCATCTATCGATCCAATTCTTACTGCCACACATTATTATCTACGTCATGTCATGCCTTGCTAAGCATATGCCCTTTTGACTCCAGAGACGCCTTAAACGATGTTACGTACAAAATAGATTTACACACATTTCCTTATATTGGTCACACACGGCGGTGCCTGCTGTAATATTATTTATCGAGAGCGCAGAAGTTAACTAAGGTAAGGTAGTCATTTTTTTACTTGACACCAAAGCAGCGGCTAGGTAGAACGAATGCTGATGACAGAGGTGCACAAAACGTCAAAGATGTCACCTACAAGCATTGCAACCCATAAATCTGTCGCATTTCGAAACCGCTATCGAACCCTGTCAACTGTCTCGGCGTATCTGTGACAGCCTGCTGCGCCATCATTCAGCCTAATGGAGCTGGCTGATTGCAGCTGATATTGTGCACCAGGATCTTTCTCAAAAGAGTTAGTGCTGCCAAATGTCCTGTTCCGAAATGGCAGTAATAACTTACTGAAATATAAGCGAATAGATTGCGAAATAACCAAAAATAAACTGTACATGACATATTCTTTTTGCGTTAAAATGTGTTTTCTGAAGTGATTTATCTTCTTTATGTGGTGAATATTTTTCCTCCTTCGAATATGATTATCTATCACAACAACGGCACAATTTCAGCCAATATCTGTCACCTACGCTGGTGAGCGAGTTTGCAGGCTCATGCACCTCGGGCTGATGCTGTTGGAGCCTATACCGTGTTCTATCACGTTTTCTTCCAACCTCGGCTTGGATACCAGAAGATTTGATGACAGCCTCCACTCTCCTTGACAGCACAACGTCGATGAACGGCAATGATATTAATGTAATTTCCGAACGGTAATATTTGTTTGCTAGATCTCAATGAAGGCTATTTTCGTGAACATTAGACACTGTGTCGTTTGACCTTGCCGTGGAGGAAGTAGCTATTGGTTAAAGCAACGTCTCAATTTTGTCTGGGCCACGATCTTGGGTTGCTTTGTTAGACCCCAACCAAGTGGCTCCGAGCAGCTGGAAGTACAAGACCGATGGATCTACAGAGCCATATGGTAGTATTGTGGGTGTTGCCGTAGGTTTGCGATGAAATTCAGCGGCATACCCACCCCGTGCGTGGGAAATCAGGTGTTTCCAAAAGTGATCTGCTATCCAATCTTTCAGCCTTTAACTGGTTAGATGAATGAAAACCGTTCATGGACGCTAACAATTAATGAAGTTGATGTCAATAAATAGGCCAATGAAGTTGCACATGTAGCGCATGCATGTGATAAGTTTTATGTTATTAGCCGTATATACATTTATTCTTCCGCGTCCACGAACATGACAGAAAGTGAAGGTGCTACTCGACTATCCATTGCTATCCTGGTGTGTTGCATAATTAACATAATAATAACATAATAAACATAATTTTTGACGGGAACTAAACAAGTCGTTCTCCAAGCAGTGCGTGAGTAAAGTGTATGCTATTAAAAGCAAGTCCAAGCAAATAGATCTCGTCGGTGTGTCTTTTTATGACGTTTACAGTGGCCGTAATAGCTTCAGATGTGGGTATGACACTTATAGGATGGTGACCTTCAGTGTGAAGGTGATGGCACCATTAGGTAGGTCACATGTTGATTGCTGTCGAAGTCTATGTAAATAACCATACGTATTGCCCAGGTGTACCGAAACGAAAACTAGTAGTTGAGTGATGATTCATTCTAAGAACAAAGGTAACAAAGACAAAGACAAAGACGTATATTCAGGCCATCTACAATAAACTACTCGTGACTATTACAGCCTATTGTCGAGCTTTCTAACAGATGTCACCTGAAAATAGGGTTGCCACAGGCACACATAAAAACATAACAATTCCTCATACCAGAGGCACGAAAAATCAGGAAGTGCGGTAAGTATAATAACAATTCAGCATGTATGCAGATAAGTCAGCAAGTATGATAAGAGGTCAGCGAGTATGACAAAAGTCAGAAAGTAGATCAGGTCAATCTGACCGGTCCGATGCACAAATGACCAATGCACCCTATGCATAACTAATGCACCCCATCGTATGCACAAATGGTCAATCTGACCGGTCCGATGCACAAATGACCAATGCACCCTATGCATAACTAATGCACCCCATCGTATGCACAAATGGTCAATCTGACCGGTCTCATGCACGTTGGGTTGTCGCCAAAGTCGGCGACCAAACGTGGAAACTGGCAGTCGCCTCCGCTCGTGTGGCAGTTCATTATACAGGGCAGGACCCCTGGAACAAAAACGGTGCCTGCCTATGTTCGTCTAACCTGCCTCTGTTCGCGACCTGGGGACGTATAGGTCCCTGTCCTGACTGGTGTGGCGGCCATGGTGCTCGGCGACTGTTGAAGATAGTGCCGGTTAATGAAGCCGTCTCCTGCAGCCGGCTTCGCTATGTCTACTCCTTGTGAAGTAGGCACAGCGTGTGGTGTGAGACCAAGTTCTCAGCACTCATCCAGCGAAGACGCTCCAATAGATCCGTGACGTGGTCAAATTTTGATCGTCCGAGAGTAACTTTTGCTCCATACTTGATAATTTTTTGGAGCCGTGATGCATTCTTTTGGGTACAATTTCGGTACGCCTAAGTGCAGTATCTGAGAGATCTGAGAGAGGACCAAGACATTGACGCTAACACCTAGGTGACAAATGGTGGCAGGTGGCCTCTGAGATGTGATAGTCCGGCCAAAATTCCGAAACATCGTCTGGAAATGGTGGAAGCATGCGAGTCCCAGCTGAGGGTGCGATCAAAAGTGAGCCGTATATTGTTTTTACTTTACTTAGATTTGCACGAAACGTCACAGCTAAGTTGGGGAGATGGCACAAATTTTACTGGCTGCCAAAGACCATAAGCTGGGTTTTATCCGCAGTTACTTTTAGACCGCTACCGCGGAACCAAACGTCGAAGGAGGTCAGGACGTGTTCCAACTCGGTAGAGGCACTTTGGATACGAGTTTTGTTTTCGGTGACCAAATTGTGTGTGTCGTCTGCGTACTGAACGACTACTGCGCCTTCAGCGAACAGACTGAGCTCATTGGCGAAGACGCAGTAGAGAAAAGGGCCGAGAGAAAAGCCTTGAAAAACTCCGATGTTGTTTGGAAGTGGAACACAATTTAAGCTGCGATCCAGACTGTCAGTGAGGTTGACACTCGGGTATGGTCTTTTAGATAGGCCGAAAACCATGAAGTGTTAATACCGTGCTGGCTTACTTTGATCAAGAGTTTTAAATGGTCTATCACATCAAAGCATTTGCTCAAGTCCAGGAGGAAAAGGAGGGACATCTCACCAAGATCATTGGCCGATGGGATCTGGTCGGATATGGATATCAGCGAGGTCTCCATTGAGTGACGGGGGCGGAAACCATGTTGCGTAGGAGAGAGGAGGTGGTTGCTGGATAGGTAGGCGTAGAGCTGCTGGTGGATTGCACGATCCACAATTTTGGCAATGATCCGGACAATAAAGATGGGTCGATAGTTTGATGGGCTGGTAGGGTCACCTGGTTTAGAGATGAAAACACTATGGAGTGCTTCCAGGAGATGGGGACGTCGGCAGTGGCGAGGCTAAAGTTCATCAAATGCAGAAGCACACTGCCAATGGCGTCAAAACTCAGCCGGATCATATCCACGCTAATGCCGTCTCCCGCAGGCGGATGAACTGTTTATGCCCAACACGATAGTGCGGAGTTCGGGCAGGGACTACCTGTCCAGGGCAGTCCCACAACCGAATATAATTGGCCGCAGGTGGTCGCTTTGTTTGTGCGTTTTCGGTATCCCATATAAGTCAGAGGTGTGGGAGCTGGAAGACATGATAGCCTAAATAACTTTGTCAGGGATTTTACCCCTCAACGCACAATTGATGACAAGTTTAGCTTTAGTCTCAAATTTTGATGTCGGATTCCTTTTTACTTCTTCATACGTGGATGTAATGACCTGTGCTTTGTAGATGTACTCCTTCCGCACACGCGGAACAAAACCTTTTACCTTGTCTAATTGATATATAATCAAGTCTTGGTTGTCCCGTTTGGTCCTCATAATGTACACATATGACGGCGAATGATTGGATGGAAACCGACGCCTGCAAATCCTATGTATACACACACGCAAATATATATATATATATATATATATATATATATATATATATATATATATATATATATATATATATATATATATATATATATATATATATATATATATATATATATATATATATATATATATATATATATATATATATACATATATATATATACGTATGTTATACACATATGCGTGTATATGTATGTATACATATCGCGTGCATGTGTGTGTATGTGTGTGTGTGTGTGTGTGTGTGTGTGTGTGTGTGTGTGTGTGTGTGTGTGTGTGTGTGTGTGTGTGTGTGTGTGTGTGTGTGTGTGTGTGTGTGTGTGTGTGTGTGTGTGTGTGTGTGTGTGTGTGTGTGTGTTTTAATGCATTATTGCTTCACTTTCATAAGATCATCTTCTGTAGGCGAAGACGACATTGGGCCCATTCTGGTGCTCGAATCATTAAAATCTGGGCTTAGCACTGCAATTCCACGCTGTTGTCAGCGGGATTTGGCTTGGGGCTCGGAACCAGAAATGAGCTTCATTTCACTGACGTTTATCGACGTTGTGCTGTCGAGGAGAGTGCAGGATGTCATCAAATCTTCTTGCAGCCAACCTAAGGTTCCATGGAAAAGTGATAGAATGCTGTCTATGCTGTAATGTCATCAGCACTCGCTCCACCCAGCTGCAGCTTCGGTGTCACGCTTCGTATCAGATGTGAGGGTATTCAGTAGGGACGCTGTCTCCGAAAAATCGGCATATTTAATAACTTGTAATCTCTTTTCTGCTCGACATGCCACACATACAATTGAAAGCAAGCGAATGAATAGACATCGGTGTAATGGGCATCTCGGGGACGCCGAACATAGAACAAAAAACATCCCATTGGATGATCACACACGTTCGAAACGTCCTAATGAAAATGTAGGACCGGAATCCTTCACAGTGATAATTATTGGAATACGTAAGGATGTGGCATAGTTGAAAGTTGCTGAATCGATTTATATTTGCATCTGCTAACCAACACTATGAGCACAAACGTCATCCTGGCACCGATTGAAACCAGTCTCCTAGCAGTGATTTGTTAATCTGTCAGTAATATATTAGTTGTGTCGCATATAAGGGTAGGATGGTACTTGTTCGCCTTGATTTCATCTTCGCGTATACCTTAACAGAACAAGGATTTATCACGAACAGTGCGTCAAGCAACCAGACTTGGTTGAGGAGCTTGAATCGGCAGTGCACTGAACGACCATTATGTGTAGTTAGGAGGTAAGTTGGTATGGGTGGTGTGATTCACAAATCATGCCATGTTACAAAATATATATGTATGTCGTTATGTAGTACTTTCCTCTTGTGTGGGAGCTGTGCATGTTTAGGGTAGATTTTCAGCTCGCGTTATATAGAAACTCATATTGGTCTGCGTAATGATGCACGGTATTTCTCTCAACACTGAGCACCTTCAGCAAGGCCTGGAACCGGATTTTTTTTATATGTGTCTTTAATTGTTTCGACCTTCCAGAACTACTATGAGGAGGAGGCCTTTTTTCGTTAACATGTATTATCCAAATAATGCCCACCAATGTACTAAACATCATAATAAAAGCTACACTGGTGGGAAGTCCTAGTAACTCCCCGAGGACACTGGTGTATGGTCGAAGGTCATATTCAGGCAAAAATCAAACTGCAAGTGTTCGGGTTCGCTGACCTGACTTCAGCTCGGTAGATCGGGAACGCTTTCAACCGTTTTATATAATTCGTCATAGCAACATTGCCGCGAACGTCAAACATCACCACAAGCATGTGCTGGCTGAGTTGGAACCATTTGACTTCATTAGAAGTTCAATGTCATAAAGGATTACCGGGCGATCATACTTGGTGAATTCTACATCTAATCTAAATCCACAGCCAGAGGCGAAAGTGATCGGCGCTCGGCGTGAAATTTTGACTTAACACACCAAATGTAAATGTTCAGGGAACTGTGAATTTCCCTGACTTGGCACGACACTTGTTAGTGCTATTGAACAGTGTGGAAAATGCTGCTTCTTCCTATCCTGAATGACTAAAATGCAAAAAGTCTCCAATAAGTGATGCTAAGAGACTGGGAGTGATTTAAAGGTCATCCCCTCGATCCACGTCTATTGCTGCGTTCCGAATATTGCAGTTACCTTGAATATTTTTTATCTGCATCCAGCAGACGCACAATCTATCGGAAACCTATCACATACGCATTTAGAGCGACAGACCGGAATAATCAATCGTCAGAAGTTGTCGTGGAATGGAGATCCATGCAGCGATGTGTGAGGAACAGACACGGACTTTTCATTTATCGCGTGCTTTGTGGAAAGCCTTATAAAAAGGGATCCAATACCTTGACGTAGACCTAGACACTGGAGAGCATCGCATGTCACAGGCGAAGTTGACACGCGGGGAAGCACGGACAGTCGGTTATTGGATAGACGGACAGTTGGTAGGAACTGTGTGTTACGAAATGCATGAAAGGAATTGTGTGCTTATTTCGTTCCAACCGAGGTCAACTTAAATCAAAGACCCTTCAACTTTGAATAATAAATCACATATTCGCATTTCAGTACAGTTTTCAATAACCCTAAGCGTCGCTGCCAGGTAGGGTAATACAATGTGTTAAGTTGTGAGGATACGTATTTTCCCTTAAAAACTAAGTGGTCCCGGCGATGATATCAGAGATCCGTACGCCGGACATGAAATCGGCTGCTTTGAGCTAGCACAGGGCACCACCAAGGACGAAGTTGCTGTCGGAAGACCAATGACAAAAGTGGGACTCCGGAACTCCGTGTTGCAGGCACGGGACCAGACACCGTCCGCGATAGGAAGCTTGTGAACCGACAGCAACTATGCTCTTGGCAGCTCATTAACATGCATCTGGCAGCGTCCAAGTCGCACCGTGCGGTGAGTCAGAAATCAGTACCGACGGCTTCCACATTCCGGCACTGTGCATTTAAATACGGAGTGCATCCTCTACATTTGGAAGAGGAGCTGGCCTGCGGAACTTGTACGTTCAAGTTCGGAATACGTGCAGCGATGACAGAACAGCCCGATGGGCCCGAAATTGGCCGCAACCTCACATAACTCAGTCTCATCTGCGGATTGTGGAATGCATATAACGGGCATTACTGTACTATGCCAAAACGCTGATTTAGCATTAGTTCTGCACTGCGTCGCCGTCCCTTTTGTCTCACAGATATTCCGCTCAGTTTATGCCACACACAACCGCTCATCACGACACAATTCATGAGACTGACTCTGGAAACGCAGTACCCAGCCCGGGGACGAGCAGGTCACGTCGCATGACGGCTTAGCCACGTGGCCGACGGCTGTTCGGCTGGCCTCGAACCGGCGCACAATGGCAGCAACAGTACAACATCACAACAGCAGCTGACCTCACACCAGCTGCTGTTATGCGCGCATGGTTTTGCACTGAATGGGCTTCGTTGTGAAGTTTTCACCATAAAACCTATTCGATGAAGAAAAACATGCCCGCACATCAGAGGAACTAATGTCGTGAAAGGTGCAAAAACTCAAGATTATAAGACCGGGACAAATTCTGGGTGAAGGGCTTTCAGCTTCAGACCTCTCAAGAAGAGGTGTTTAATGTTTGAAGTGCCGGCCTGTTTGTTCAGATGAACATTTGTCCGATGCACGTGGGAACCGCTCTAGGTTCGGCCTCGCCTGCCACAAAATAATTTAACAAATATTATATCCGCTACCTCAACAGAGAGCTATAGTTTCCCCGTTGGCTCGTTTGGATGATAGCCATAAAACACCGGGGGTTTGTGTCTCCCCTTTCCCTTGTACTGGCGGTAATCGCGGTCTTGACAATAGCGAGTCACAATTTGGTTCGATGCGTCCGTTTGGTATCAGGAATGGCCCCTCAAGCTACAACTAGTTCGCGATGTGCCAAGCCCCTTGTCCGCATGCAGAATGCGAATTGGCTCAATCTTAACTGAGGCGCCGGGGTGGGTCCACGCGTCGACCCAGTTATAGGGTCGTCGCAACCCGTGCAGCCGAGGCGCATTTGCCTCGCTGTCAGCACGCCGCGCCGACCTCTAACGAACTGTGACACCTTGCGGCAGCGCGTGACGTGTCATGACGCGCCGTCACGTGTCATGACGCGCCGTCACGTGCCATGACGAGTAGTCACGTAGCCTGTCCCGACACGATGGGCTCGGTGTGTTTCTGCACACACTGACAAGCAGTCCGTTTTGACGTGTGTCTGAATATAGACACAGCCACCGCCCATGCCTACGTGTGTCTGAATATAGACACCAGCCACCGCCCATGCCCACGTGTGTCTGAATATAGACACCAGCCACTGCCCATGTCCACGTGTGTCTGAATATAGACACCAGCCACTGCCCATGTCCACGTGTGTCTGAATATAGACACCAGCCACTGCCCATGTCCACGTGTGTCTGAATATACACACCAGCCACCTCCCGGCCTGATGAGCTGTTATCGACCGCGTGTGGGCTGAATATGGCAGCAGCTCGATGACGACAGTGAGCATCCGTGGGCGCGTTTAGGCCGAATGTGCAGGCTATTTCTGTGCGACGAGTTAACAGTGTTAACGGCTGTTTATTCGTGATTATTAGTTGTAAGGATTGAGACGATTCGGCGCTTAAGACACATGTCTGGGGCCATGGCAGGTGGTGCGGTGACGGTGGAAATGGCTGGTGAGATGAAGTTGGTGGTGCGTGGGGATGACTCGGTGATGGTGGACGGCGGCGAGGTGGATGTGGCGGTGGATGGTGAGGTGAGAGCGCTGCCGAGTGGCGAGACAATGGTGGTGGTGGGTAATGAGGTGATGGTACCTATGCGTGGTGAGGATCCGCTGATGTCAGGTGGCGAGATGACGTCTGGACCCAAGGTGACTGTGGATGACTCGGATAAATCTGATCTAAAGCTTGACTGTGGATGACCAGGATGGTCTGACCCCAAGTGTGACTGTGGTTGACCCGGATGGTCTGACCCCAAGTGTGACTGTGGTTGACTCGGACAGTCTGACCCCAAGTGTGAATGCGGATGACGGAAGCAATCTGCTCCTACGTGCAACTGTGAATAACGTGCACAGTCAGAGGAACAGTTTGACCTCATGTATGAAGGTGGATCCCAAGGAATATGACCCAACATGTGCCTCTGAATCGTTAGGACAGTATAACTTCATGTATAGCTGTAGATCACTGGGAAAGTCAGATCTGCAGCACATGAATCACTGAGACAGTGGGATCCAACGTGTGGCTTTGGCTCACTGAGACAGTGGGATCCAACGTGTGGCTCTGGACCACTGTGACAATGGGATTTGATCTGTATCCGTGGTTGCTTCGCTGGTAGATGTAGTGACCCATATCTGCATGGCACTGTGGCAGCCTATAAGGCTGTGGTATCTGCATGACATTGTGGTAACCTATACGACTGTGGTATCTGCATGACACCGGGATAACATATAAAACTGTCAAATCTGCACGACATTGTGGTAACCTATAATGCTGTAGTATCTGCATGGTACTGTGCTAACCTATACCACTGTGGTATGTGTATGACACTGGTAGCTGATAAAACACTGTGGTAACCTGATACTGTGGTAGCCTGCGTCATAATATGGACAGACTGCAAATTAACCTGCAAATACGAAGTAGATATATAGCATGGGCGTTCCCACCGCCGGTGGCGAAAGAAAGCATCTCAGCCGAACTTCGTGAAAGTTAGTATCACACCTATGGCGTTGAATGGAAATAACCTATCCAAAAATATATCGTCCCCTTCCCCGTCTGCAAAATTCATGGTGACACAAATTGCACATGACCATCGATAAATCGGTGGACGAGTAGATTCCATTACATCGCAAACGCCCATGCATATGATTATCAATTAATATCGAATGCCCATGTTCATTGTCTATTGTTGATATCACAAAGTGCCGTATCCCCACTTGCATGTCAAATCAAGATATGACGGACATGTGCACAATAAACAGATACCGATCCGGTACATCTGCATTACATAACACTCATGACTTTCTCATGAATCTCACCAGACGTTGTTTTATTCATTCCCTAAGGCATAAGGGCGTGGAAACACGTCGATGCCCATGTTGGCACTTCTAAAATATACGCTTGCTGCCTGTGGTTCACGAAATACAAACCCGTCCCCGCTAACGTTTGCCCACTATCGGGGCAACAGTGCCGACAAGCCACGATTCGACGAAGGCGACCACATCGCATTGCTGGAGCACAAGCTTGTAGGTGACCGAGCTCATTCCCGAGACTGAGTACGTGGACGTGGAAGACGGTGAGGTCGGGATCCCTGGTCGCTCCCCGGCAGCTGGCGATCTCGAGGTCAGCTCGACGTCGCCGGCGAGAAGCGGCGGCTCACGGTAGCTGAAGCGGCTCACTCCACCTGTGGGCACCGAATGTGCTGTGTGGGGGACACGGGACCGGAATTGGCGCAACTTGACCCGCCCGGTGGACAGACGCGGCCGCCGTCCAGACCCAACCAACCGGTGTTGTCCGTCGGCCACCAGCACACCAGCGGCACCAGGGTGGCCGCCGTCCAGACCCAACTAACCGGTGTCGTCCGTCGGCCACCAGCACACCAGCGGCACCAGGGTGGCCGCCGTCCAGACCCAACCAACCGGTGTCGTCCGTCGGCCACCAGCACACCAGCGGCACCAGGGTGGCCGCCGTCCAGACCCAACCAACCGGTGTCGTCCGTCGGCCACCAGCACACCAGCGGCACCAGGGTGGCCGCCGTCCAGACCCAACCAACCGGTGTCGTCCGTCGGCCACCAGCACACCAGCGGCACCAGGGTGGCCGCCGTCCAGACCCAACCAACCGGTGTCGTCCGTCAGCCACCAGCACACCAGCGGCACCAGGGTGGCCGCCGTCCAGACCCAACCAACCGGTGTCGTCCGTCGGCCACCAGCACACCAGCGGCACCAGGGTGGCCGCCGTCCAGACCCAATCAACCGGTGTCGTCCGTCGGCCACCAGCACACCAGCGGCACCAGGGTGGCCGCCGTCCAGACCCAACCAACCGGTGTCGTCCGTCGGCCACCAGCACACCAGCGGCACCACGGTGGCCGCCGTCCAGACCCAACCAACCGGTGTCGTCCGTCGGCCACCAGCACACCAGCGGCACCAGGGTGGCCTCTAGACAGATGGTTCTATCATGTGCAGCTATCAATGATGTCAAGTCATATGCATGGCAATTTCGTCCGGATTGGTGCAAAATCCAAGGTTTAAGTCAAGTCGAGGCGCCTCTCCAGTACCTATGGCGCCTCTTCAGTACCTAGAGTGCCCCGTATATGCCCAGCCGAACGCCTATCCAGTCATGCGGGACTCGCAGGTGAAGTGACATTGGTGGTCTGTTAAATTTTTGGAGGTCTTTGGTAGCCTTAGATGCATCCTTACGTAAATCAACACAGCATAGACGCTCAAGCTTTAAAAAAAAACGGTAGTCCGCGATTTTTTTAAAAGGCCTCTTGGCATATCCGACATGTTTACCATCGCCAGTATGTGTGAGCACCGTAGGCGACTGAAATTATAAGCGAACTAAATCGGATACAAAGTTAATAGTGCATCGCTTACACCACTCGCAGAATACCCATAGTGTGCCACATTCCACATCGCCAGACAAATTAGCATCTGTCAAATTACAATTTCCTCCAAGATCTGAATTCCAAAAGGATGATTGCCATCAGTATTTCCCTGCTCGCGTTAAATATAATCACAGTAAATCACCGGGACAAATGAAGCCGAGGAAAAGTACTGTAGACAATGAAATGCATGTTCATCCATCCAATTAGCAGTTTCAGTACATTGTCAGTAAATTGTTTAAAAGGAACATGCTTCGGTCATCAAATAATTTTAATTGTGTCATATATACACATACATCTGGCAGAACAGCTACGTGCTTGTCTCGAAATGTGGGTCCAGCGTATGTGGTAAAGTTGTATATTGACAATATGGGCAGATTTTAGTGGATACAAGCATGACCTGCTCATGTTTAAGGCTCCATTTCCTATGCATGATTCAGTCTTTCAGTCACCTTTCTTGCAAGTATATGTAGAGCGAGTGCACGTAAGCACTTGTACGTGAGTGAGTGAATGTAGTAGAGAATGAGGTGTACCTGCTGTGAATTCTGAACTGGCATTCGGGCACGTGATTTTGAGGGGATTGGCCATGGTAGCATAATGGTGAAAGCAGTAATTTCCTTATCATTCAGGATATAATATTTATTAGGAGGTTTCATCTTCTAATGTTCTCTCCTTGTAGTATGTTCTCTTTGTAGACTTAACCTAAATGTATGATCTTTATGACCATTAGCTAAGGCAGACGGTGGTTAAGTGGGGCCTGCCCACCTGGTTCTGTGCTTTCCTGACTTACCGCACTGAATAAAATCGACACACTTCAGCCATACTGTGCTGTTCCTTTGCAAGTATGATACAATAATGGAATGTTTTTGAAATTCGAAATATTTTGCACCACCTTTCCACTTTAGAAACACTGAAGAATATTAGATAGTATCAACTGCCACATTTTCTTCATCATTCTTTATTCTTTATCATTCCTTCTCATACTTCTCATCGCCAATTCATCAAAATCGGATTCAGGCATCTAAATATACTGCAAAGCACACGGGAGAGTGCATAGCGTATAGGTGCTTACCTGTATGCCCATTTCATTTGTTTGGGATGTGCTGAGCTGGCAGATTGGAGTGAAGATGCTGGAAATGCAGGAGGTATAAGGAACGTCGAAGTGTTCCTTAAATGCCTTGGTAGTGGCTTAAGTATTATTATTGCTGCAGGTGTGGCATAGCGTATATTACTGCAAATCGACCTAGCTCGCTCACATGAAAGCAAAATATAGCTGGTTAAGAAAAGTTGTATTTCTTTGTCGACCATCCCTTCCTTGGATACATCTGACGTCAATTGATCAGCAATCAGTGAGCTGATCAACCAGCTGCCGGAGATTTATGTGACTTATGAAACCTCATGAGCAACTGTCATCGGCATTCAACGAGCTCGGAACTGCTTCCCTAAACAGTTGAAAGGTACTTCACCAGAAACGGTTGAAAAGTGCAGCTTATCAAATACGTATAGGTGAATAACTGAGACCTAGATTGTGGATTACCTTCATATGTAAACTTGCCTTCATTTAAGCATCAACGCACCTTCTATGTCTGGCAAATACGCCGGTATTTTAACCGAACTCCACTGGATATTGGCCAGGACAAAGTCGAGAATAGTCGCAACGGACCGTCAGGACCCGGCCCCGCCCCGGCTCCGGTCTCGACATATGTTGGTGTCTGCCAACTCTAGTTTGTACCAATGGTACCTGCATGTCAGAATGGATGTGCGGTGTTTTACCACACCAAATGTAATTGGCATTGTGAAATATTCTCTTGGCATTATGCGATAAATAAGAGTGTAATTATAAGCAATATGACATATTCTAAATTTTATGCGACATTGATTTGTTTATTGCCTGCTTAATTGGCTGCCTTAGAACACGCCAACTTTCCTCCATCGTCGCCACTGGATTGAGTTTATGTCGCGTGCATCAAAAAAAGATAAATCACAGGCGGGAAGCTAATGTATGCAGTCATTCCTCACGCATGGCGTACCGGGAACAGTATCCAACAGATAGATGGTCGTTTTAGCCACATTGCCGAGAAGATCGCTGGCTGAAGTAAATGGTGCGGCAAATCCATATTCGGTTTGGTCGACGCGTTAGTGATATGTTCAGTAGAAAATCCAGTTGCGAGTCCTGGCTCGTTCTCCTGAAGGCACGCTCGTGTGTTCAGTAACCGCGGCTCCTCTCCGAAAAGGATCTAGATGGTGACTAGTAGAAAATATCCCACATGTGGTTCCCGAAATGTTCCTTTGCAACTTCCTGATGAGAAACGGACGGTAGTTCCGAAGTTCTCTTCGTCGCAACTGTTAGCGTCGTGCATGTTTCATCTGTGGATTTCGAAAGACGTTCGATGTGGTTCCTAATGATGGTGACAAATCGCAATCTCCAACTACTTGGATTACCCCCCACAATCAGCTTGCATGACATTTTTAACTTAAATGGAGGAATAACTGAATAGACCCAACGAACGTTTTCAATAGGCAGAGGAGACCGGCGCTAAATGCATTACGGTCTATACGCATCACTCGCGATTTATCGGAAACTAAGCGACAAATGGTGATCTAAACCGAATCATTAGGGCTTCTCACGTGCAAAGCCTCTCCATATTCACACCAATGAAGGCGGGTGCAGGTAAAAGATTACTCAGGGTGTTTATGTTCTTAGGACATGCAATATTACTTTGCTCTCAAAACAGCCAGTGTGTGTCCTTTAGGCGCCAGCTAATTTATTGTCGCCTCCTTCCACTGCGGTGTTCCTGCAGAAACGTCCAGCCATCGCCGAAACTATTCAGACCAACAGACGCCATCCGGCAAAGGAGTTAAGAAACTCCAATGGCTGCGACGAAAGTTAGCGATGTTTGCATGGCGTGGATGGCAACCGAATGCTGTGCTGGTACTGAGAACGCGAGGTGGTGCTAATCCTCTCCACTCAACACTTAATCGCTGGTCAGCACCAGCAACCACAAGAAGCCATGCTGTATTGCAACAGCACGAATGGAGACACTGACACTGTCGATCAGACGATCAGTATTTACTCATGCTGGAGTCACGTCTCGCTACTAACCACTGACCTACTTCTTGATGATGCGTACATAGCGTACCGGGATGGACACGCAGACAGCGCATTCTATGACCAGAAACACTAGGGGGAGGGGGTGGCAAGAAGGTATTACTCCAGAACATGGGAATGCGGAGCATCTGTCCAGTGGGTGGCAGAGGCACGACCAGAAAAGGCAATTATTCGGGCCGGAGCCAAGATAAACATCCGCACCATTTTGAAGCGCAAGCGGACGACGAAGCCTCCCGATGAGTCACGAGACAAGGTGACGAAGACGAGGTGTCACATTTGTGTGCCAGAAGGGACCGGCGAAAGGCACACAGGACAATACTACATGAGTAATACAAGTCCAACAAAGTGTTGCGACACTGCTCCGGATGTCAGAACTCCACGTGCAGCAAGCACGCCTGCAGACATAAGGCAGACTCTTACCTCTTACCTCTGGACTACTGGCCCCTGGGAGCAATGCGCTGGATCGGTAACGTCTAGTGTCTAATGGGTGATTAGTGGACTTGATTCGAGTTGAAGTTCGTACAACCAGAGAGCAAACAAACATGGTGCCCTACCCTATGACTTTGCTCACTATGCGACCGTGAAATACGTTTATTGACCTGGAACAATTAGTTTGGAGCTGAAGTTTTCCTTGGGAAATCTTGATGCCGTTTGACAATTTTGGTCGGAGCAACACAGAGCCAGTTCAGTCATGTTAAAATCGGCACGTCAGGAAAGCTGCATCTCAACACGTTGCATAAACCTTTGGCATCTTACATCTGGAACATCACTTACCTATATTACGTTTTGATATGAATTCGAGTTCAGCATCAAATATAACTTCAAAGCCATCCATCGCTTTTTCACACCTATTTTGTTAAAAAGTTATAAGAGGTCACCTAACGTCAGTGACCTTGGACGACCTCAAATTGCACATTGTAACAAGAAGTTCAGTTATGTGGCTACATTGATCCCTAATACTCGTACATCTTATCTATCTTTTCATCTGCCTTTGGCCACCATTACTTCACGAAATTATAAAAATACATATGGTCAGGGGTACCTGTGACCTAACTTGGAGGTCATCTAAGGACGTGTGAGGATTTGTGTTGGACCATGTGTGGGATACTAAGGCGTAGGCCATATTTAAGTCGATACACGTGCGACTTCCGTTTTGCGTGATCGGGGATTTTCGGGACTCGATAGGGTTCCAGACGTAAATATACGATTTTCTCCAGATCTTTGTCTTTGACCTGCCATAGTGGGTAACCGGTTATCTCACGAAGTCATATTGGGTGTCATTAGATCGAACGTGCGTCAAGCAATATGCTGACTTGTGGTTCATGTGCCTAGCTCAGTTAGGTGCAGGGGAATTATCTTCTCCTGTCTGTGATAGTCCAGGTTTGATCTCGCTCCGCGACAACTTGCTCGCAAGTGCAATGGCCTTTAATTGCCCTTCCATTGACCGAGTTCACGAGCAGCAAAACGGTAACAGCTTGTCACACGATAACTTAAAAAAACCGCTTGCGCAAGCACCGAAGCGTGTCTTTCAACAGTTCGTGCATCTAAGTCCTATTGACACTGTGTCGGCAAAGCGACCAAATAGCACGTCTGCTCCGTTCCGCCTCCCAGCTCCTACTCTGGCGGGGAGGGGCCATACCCTAGCGTACGTCAGCCACGTGCCAGTACCACATACTGCGACACCCATACTTCTGGGCAGGGGCTCGGCTGACGACTCTCGACCAGCTCCGCCCTGCACGTGCAGCACATGGCGGAAGTACAGTCCCGTGCTACACTGTGATGACACGTGTGCCGACTGGCCGCCGACACCGGATCTGACCGAGCACCACGGGGCGAGCTGCAGCAACCGTGGACGCCAGCGTCGGCCGACCGGCGGAGGTTTCCTTCGGTAGCCGGGAGCCCCGACAGGTCCGGACACGTAGCTGTGGCCATAATTGTGCTTAATTGCTGATGCGGATCAGACGTTAACTTCGCTTCATATGGACGACTTGACAAAGGTATACCAATCCCCGCGGAAAGTTAAGGTGGCTAAGTATTCTCGTTAGGCGAGGGTTAAGACAACGCCTCAAGTCCCCCTGTTCAACCAGACATTCCAAAGCCGACCGGTGGGGGACGGAGAGAAATGATGGGCGACAGTGGGTGACAGCACGTGAAAGTGGGCGACAGTGGGAGATAGCGGATAGCAGTGGTCGATAGTGGGTGACAGCGGACGGCGGGGTGATAGTGGACGGCAGTGGACGGCAGTGAAGGGCAGTGAACTGCAGTGGGGACAGCTGGTGACAGTGGGTGACAGTGAACGGCAGGAGGTGATAATGGACAAAAGTGGATGATAGTGGGCGGCGGAGGACGAAAGTTGGTGACAGTGGACGACAGAGGGCGACAGCGGGTGACAGCGGACGACAATGGGCAGCAGTGGACGGCAGTAGACGGTAATGGGTGACGGTCGGTGGCAGCGGCCGACGGCGTGGCCCTCGTCGCCACCGACGTCGACCCCCGTCGACGGCCGACGTCGGTGGCGAGCACAGCCGCTGCTGACAACGCACTGTCAAAATATTTATTTTCTGCGGTATCTGACCCGGTGCCATTCCGCGGCCGGCACAATCGATGCTCATGTGTGCCGGGCGCCTGTGCAGCGGCGACACGCGCGCCCAATATTGATCCCAGTTTGCCGGCCACGCGAACGAGCCGGGCCACCCACCGTGCTCTATCGCCCCCGCCGACACACTCTGCGGCCCGCCAGACGGGTGTGCGCCTCGGCGCACGTGGCGGCCGGCCGGCGATCCGCTCCATGTCGTGTCACGGCGGCACGAGCGGCACGGCTACGCTGCCGGCCCCGTACCGCTCACGGTCGGCGGCCGACACATGGGGTCGACCGCCGGCTGACGGGCTGCCCGCCTCAACGCTGCCAACGGCGCCGGCCCAAATCTCCGCCCCCGCGCGAAGAGCCCCGGCGGGGGCTCTGTGCCGAGCCCAGTCGCCTGCCGCCGGATGCCTGGAGACAGCGCGCACTTCCGACGGCAGCCACGAGTCGGAGGTCGAAAACAAGCTCACGTCGCTGCCCACAAAAACATAGCTCTTATCGGAATATTGGCACTTGCCCCCAGCAGCGATTGCAATTGTCTGGCTTTGAAGCTGGTGAATTGTTGCACTTACGCCGGGGTAAAGTAGATACTTACCAACATTTGTGTATTGTTTTTTGCTGTTCGGTTTTTTGTATTCTTTACCAATTAAGAGCAAATATTGGTTGTGCTTGCAGCCTCTACTGTTACTTGACTCCTGTTGCGCCTCTTCTGTCAATTGACTTCTGTTGCACCTCTTGCGTCACGAGCAATGGTCAGATGAGCTGTCTGTCAGCCACACCCGTGGGCAGGTTGCCATGTTCTGGACCTCAACAACATCCACCAATATCGCGGCCACTCGGCAGCTAGTTCCCACTGGTGAAAGGCCGCATATGATCAGTGGGAGCATCAGTATATTCACGAAGATATCGATAAGTTTGCTGAAAGCAATGTTGACGACAAGGCCATGAATGAACCTCTGTTTGGTGATAGGAAAAGCACGCTCTCATTGCTCAGTAACGTGTTGACAACAACACCGACTTCGAAATATAAATTTATGGTTTCAAATGAATAAACAGTGAAGCTTATGTGATGTCGATGGCAGCTGCGACTAGAATATGTGAATCGACTACAACTTGACTGTTGCTCCATCTTAGGACCTTCGTAACATCACGTCCGATTGAAGCGAAGAAATTGGGTTAGGAAACATATCTTCAGAAGTAACTAATTAATGTCAGTTAGCATGTATTTGTTTATTTATTTATTTCACGATGCATGCCCTCCAGGCGCTGTGGCTATTGTGGCCAGTCTGGCTATAACTCACATATATTTACAAAGGAAGAATACATTTGTGGTCAATAATGGGAGGAGATGCGCAAAAAAAATTCATACACCAACATAATACAATACCCACATCATTAGCTACACTAAACACACCGTGCTTGCAGCACGAGCTATACACGAGTAGTTTATAGAAGTGATAAGAAAGCGATGGTCTAAAGGTGAGTTCATAGTGTACACACATCCATCGTGTAAGTTCTTTGTGTGACTTGTGTTGTTCGTGGAGATAAGCTAGTGCGTGTTTCTTGAAGTTAGACGGTTTCGACAGCATTTGTTCACACTACAACGAAACAAAGCAAATGAGGTATCCTCCCGTTGCCAAAATGCTGGGTGCGCCGCCGCTTGCCTCAATTTTTTTTTCAGGTCGCCGCTGGAAAATAGTTCCTCTGCGGCATTAAAACCACAATGGATGATGTGCATCGAAGACTTATTGCAAAAGTGATTGGGCATTTCACAGGAATCTCGCCGTTTGTAATCTAGACGGTATATGGGGAGGAAGCAACAGTCAGTCAAACTCGCCCACCTCTCCGATTTTTCGAAAATAACTCCCGAATCTCCAACTCCATATACGCCATTTTTCTGTACCTGCTTAGAAAGTTCCAGCGCCTCCCTTAAAACAAGAAAAGCAATAATCGGCAGAGCATTTTTCGAGTTAGAGGTCGTCAAAGACAAATCATTTCATGGCGTCAGACCATAAAAATCGGCCCTGATGCGCTTTCCATATATCGGCAAAAGGGAAGTGCTCTTAGCAATTCTAGCGACTTATTTGATGTATACTGCTATTGCTATATTGCTTCAAGGTTATGCTAGGTCATCGAAGTCAACTCTCGTCAAGTTCATGGCAGACAAATGGAACCAAACTTGTTCAACTGGAAGGTTGTCATAAACGCAAATGACAGTCACGCAATTCATGTCATTTTGCATGTTGCTCCCTACTGAAAGCTTATATTTTGTCACTGTGAACCTAAGCGCTTCCATGCTTCATTCATGTACCTCAGCCCTTTCTTCGTAAAGCCGATGGCGCCGGGCGGTCCGGTTCCGGTAACTGGAACTGGTAACTGACGAGATAAAGTGCTGATATATAGGTGACCTGTGGTCAAATTCCGAATCTATCATCTGCATTGCACTATTAGTTATGTCAAAAACATCCTAGACAACCATTGTCGAACATTTAAACACAATCGCAGCGATCCATAACAATGTCAAGCCAAGTTATTCAAACAAGCCAAATATAACATATATGCCCTCATTTAACCTTTCAAATGTTGACCTAATGCCTTGAAATTTGTATATAATAGAGCTCACCACCATATCCACCTACCCTGAAAATGTCGTTACACTGGCTATAATAGGAGTCGAGACCTTAGGGGGCGAATACACCCGCTCTCCAGTACGTACAATTTTCAAAGGCCCTCCAGGGTTCGTGTAAAAACATATTGGGGTGCTGAATTAGTGGTTGGAAATATATTGAAAAACTGTAGTTGCATGTCAAAATTTTGCGTTATTGCGACTGGTGGAATGATGGATGGTCGAGCACACAAGACGGCGAACTCCGCTCATGGTACCTCAATGCCTTTTGGAAGCTGTGTCGGCCCCCCGCCCATCATGCAAACAAAATTACAGCTTCTATAGTGATACACTATTTTGACATGCTACCCAAAGAAGCGCCATACACGCTTTTGTAGTCACCAATTCTAACATTACTAATCCCCCCACCCAATACGTATGTTCAAATCTCCTCCCGTGCTTGAACTACCAGAAATTTTCATGAAGCACCATTGTTAAGCTTCAACATGAAGTGCTTGCAGCTTTTCACGGCTTATCTTAAGGTCATTATTTAGCTTTTGACAGCATATACAGGAAGTGCCTATAAATCACTTCCTGTATAAGCTGGCATAGTAATACAGATGCGGTAATGCTGTCAGAAATGACCATGACAACCTTTCTTCAGATTATTGTAGAATTCAACATTATTTTCCTCAGTGTAATTCACAACATCGACAATGCATCTCAACTAGCACGATGAGTATGATGCTTTTCGTATGGGTGTTACAGTCAGATAATGCGCTTAGTGTACGCCAGATCCAGTTGGATTGGATTGTGGCTTTACGACGCACTCATCAACTGAAGCTATATAGCGTCGCCTGTCCCTCACACTGATAAGAGGGGTGGGCATCACTGGGATTCGAACCCCGCGCCCGTGGCGTGCTAGATGCTCAGTTTAACCACTGAGCTATTGACCCGCCCCACCAGATCATGTTGTGATGCACATGTACAAACTGTGACGTCACTAATCGCCACACAAATAGAAGCCGCATGCATCAGTTGGTGACAACGACTATCTTAGTGGGCTGCTTTACCAAGGATGGTTCGATGAATAACACATGCTTGCTCTTGGAGGTGCACTATTAGGAACTATTTGCAATTCAGTTAGCTGGAAAATACGCACGCCATGGTATTCCCCTGTTGTCGCATTTTATATGCTGGATCATTTTTTCTAACATACTGATATTGACCGATGTGATACACTTAATGCAAAACAGAGCCTCCTGTGGGCTGGAATAGTGTAGATTCATGTCTTCCGGAAACAGAGAGCTTCCTACGGCCTGGGATAGTGTGATTTGGTGCTTTGCTGGTCCAAGTGAATTGTATTCTAATTTGCAATCAATTTTGCATTCAGCTCAAAGCTAGAAGTCTTAAGAGATGCTGATACGCAAGGCCTGGGCTGCGAAACATGGAGCAAACATAAATTGGATAGCTAGGTCATGTGAAATACCATGCCACGCAAGTGGAACTGGATGTTTTGGCAGTCGTTACTTGACATCGAACCACATGTATTCGAAGTTTTAGGTTCCATCTCAATATTAGTAATTTTTTTAAGCTTAAGTCTGCCCTCGGTGTAAATTCCCCTCAAAAGTTACTCGGGGATGCTGGTATTCCCACATCTATGACACAAGTTCCGTCACTGACATACATGGTTTGCGGTCTGGTGGAAGTCCAGCAGGTCATTGTTTCAAGCTTTAATGATCTTTGCGCCTTCCAACTCTATCAAGAAAAATAGCATATGCTGAATGATGGAAAAGTATCTTCTATCTAACTTCTACTATTAACGATGGTATTCTTGTCCTAAAACCTACTAGTTCTACATTACCTCTGACTTGGATTTTACTCTTTCGTGTACCTCAGTTTAAATCATTAACACGCACCCTGCAGGGCCTCGGAAAATTATGCGCACTGGAGGGGGAGGGGCGGATTCCGCCCCCTACGATCTCGGGTCCTACTGAGGCTAGAACAACGAAATTCGTAGGGTGGATGGGCACGATAGTGATATCTATTGTGTGTACATTTAGTGACCTTAGGTCAACATCTTCAAGGTCAAATGAGGTCAAAATAGCAAAATTTTGTGGTTTTGCGTGGATTGGCTTGTCAGTGTTATGGATCACTGTGGTTGTGCTTAAGTGCTCCAAAACTGGCATTAATGATGTTTTGGACATTACTAATGATGCAATACAGATGCTAGATCCGCCATTTGACCTCAGGTCACCTATATAGAAGAACTTTAGCAGGTCATTACCTGCTCCAGTTACCGGAACCGGGCTGCCCACCCGACTGCTCCGTTGGGCGGTTCGGCACAATCGACTTCGAAAAGAAAGAAGTGAAATACATGAATAAAGTATGGAAACGCTTAGGCACGCACACAATGACAAACAGTAGATTTTGGGATGTGTAGGAAGTAACATGTAAAGTGACATCAATCGCATGACAGTCATTTGTATTTTTGACAACATTTAAGTTGACCAAGTTTGTTTCTATTAGTCTGTCATGAACTTGACTTGACTTGACCTCGACGACCTAACATGACTTTTAAATTATACAACATAACAAAATGCATCAAACAAATCGCTAGTGTTGTCAAGAACAGTTCCTTTTGTCAATATTCGGGAAGCGCATCAGCGCCGATTTTTGTGGTCTGGCCCTTCGAATTGTTTTTACTTTAACGGGCCATAACTTGAAAAGTTTTCTGCCGATTTTCATTTTTCTTACTTTAAGCAATGCGCCGGTGATTTCCAAGTAGGTACGAAAATGGTTTATATCGGCCGGGACAACATGGAGTTATGTACGAAAAATTGGAGGGGTGGGGGGATTTCGCCATCCCCCTCCAGGGCGTGTGTTAACCTGTCATAAACCTGACCTGACTTGATCTCGGTGACGTGACCTGACTTTGAAACAACATAGCATAACAATGTACACCGAACAAGTCGCTAGTTTTGCCAAGAACACTTCATTTTTGCCAATATACGGGAAGCGCATCAACGCCGATATTTGTGGTCTGGCGCTGATAATTTTTTTAAAAACTTTAGCGACCCCTAACTCGAACAATTATCGGTGGATCTTCATTTTTTTACTTTAAGCAACGTGCCGGTCATTTATAAGCAGATACACAAATAATGGCGTATATCGGCCGGTAAAATCTGGAGATATCTACGAAAAACCGGAGGGGTCGGCGGATTTTGCCCTCCTCCAGGGCGCGTGTTAATATGGAACAGTTTGTTTGCGCTCCAGCGCGGCTGATGCAATTCTATCCTTCTATCCATAGCACTTCAGTTCCGTCGAGTGGACGTAGTAAAAGCTCATCGGACGTGTATATTGTTGCTGCAAATTTGGAGGATTTCACCCATTCCGTAGGAACAATGCTTGCCATTTATTTTACGTCGTTCGCGAGTTACGGTCAAGGTAAAGTCGACAGCAGACATTCAGCATCTCCATGTCGCATGAGCGCAAGCTATTGTGCATACCAAATGGCTGGCCGTGTCGGGGCCTTCTTTCACGTTTACCACCTCGTAATGCACTCAGAAGGCCAACCAAAGTCAACGGCGACCTCATCACGGCAGTTCGTGACGTCACGGCTCCGCTCTGCGTCACCAGTTCCGTCTCATCTGACTTCTGTTGCCCTTGCTTCCAGGAGCTGTATCGGCCGGTGGGGCGTCGCCAGGCGTCACGCGGCACGGTGGCCGAAGGCGAGGCGTCCTCGTCGTTTCCGACGCCGTCGGCCAGCCGCCGTTTGTCGACCGGACGCCGTCGGCGGAGCGCGCACGTCGTCCGTCGGCGAGACGGACGGCATTCTAGCCGGCTGTGCACACACCCGGCCGGTGCAGCATCTTCTCCGGGCTGATCTGTAGATCACACGGCGGCCGGTCGTACCTGGCCGCGTGCCGGCGGTCACCGGGCACACATCTGGTGTCGTCGCGTTTCGCGGCCTCGACCCGTGGTGGTACCTCGCGCCACCCACCGCCGGCCACCTGCTGATCCTGGGCGCCCGTGGAAAGAGGTCGAGGGCCTGGCGGCCGCGGCGGGCGGTACCGGCCACTCGGCCACGTGCTGGGACCGAGCTCCCGTGGGAAGCGGTCAGGCGCCGGCTGCAACCGGATACAGACCGCCGCCGGGGCGTTCTCAGCAAAGGGAAACATGAAACGTAGCGTTCGCCACGGCTCCGCCGTTTTGGCCGCTTCCAGACACACGCGCCATTTTGCCCGCCTCCAGACACACGCGCCATTTTGGCCGACTCCAGGCGCACGCCCTTCTTCGAAGCGCAGGTGGGCCGGGAGAGAACGCATTCAAAACGGTTTATCGAACGATTGGTGATTGATTACGAGCGGTGTCGATCTTGGGCTTCGGCGGCGCACCGCCAACGCGGGGCTTCTCACGTCGACGACTGACCTGAACGAGCGGTATGGCGTAAGCGCATCAGCTGGACGTAGACAGCACAAAGTCGTAGGTTCATTAATGGCTCGGCCTCTATTCATTTCTTAATCGAGTGCTCAACTCAATCAGTAGCTTCTTGGCGTTGGATGTGGATTGTCTCCAGCTGGCTCCCAGCGTGACTTCAAGCCAGCTATGAGTGTCGATTACCATCTCCCGACAAAAATGTCCATAGTTTTCGTGCTCCGTTGCAACCGTTCGAACATCGCTAGTTTTCAGCTCTCGTCGGACGTGGATGGACGCTGCATGGCCTCTGTTCGATACGCCAGTAAACCCTAGTAACTAACTAACTAACGAACCAGATGTCGTGTTGCCATTGCCGAATTGTAGCTGTCTCTGGAAAGTGAATTAAACGCCAGTGCTAGTCCTACGCGGACTACAGCAGAAGACTGCTGCGCTCAGCAACAGAGGGCTCCGAACTCGCGCTGACACACGCGCCGGGCTCCTGGCCGATGCATGATAATCAAAGTCTTAATCAAGACCCACGTTGCCAACCGAGACGACTCCAGCCGCCTGCAGATCTCGACCTGTTCGCGACCCGGATCACTCGACTCCGCAGCGTATTCGTTTTGCAAGTATGCCCCCAGTGTAAAGCCGCCAGTTCAACCATCGTCACCGAAACACATCCAGGATCGGTGCCTTTGCGCGACGGCACTGGTTAAATTCCTGAATGCAGCATAGGTGCAGTATTGCCTGGCGTACAGCTTTGCATTGCGTACAGATAACGTCGAATGTTGCCTACTGCCGCGGAAGCTAGTCACGTAAGCTGAGCAGTATGTATGCGCAGACTGCCTGCTATAATTATTCTCAATTCTCGTTGACGCAGTGTCCGAGTGTCGACTTGTGTGTCAATTGCTTACTGAGATAACTATTCCAGCTATGATTTAACAGGAGCATCAACTTTCGTTTTTCGCACTTAAACACTAAGTTTTCCTCACCCCAGAAAGACTACATGCCACGACATGTAACATGAACGGAAGCTGACGCCGTGCTGCTTCTGGGGACGGAAACTGTCAGCGGCCTGTATTTACACGGGATGACGGCGAGCACCAGCCTGGGAGGTCCCAGCTCTAATGAACCGACCAGGTGGAACGTTTCCAGAGCCAGAGAGCATTGCGTGCATCGGAAAATACCAGGAACCCTCGGGTTTCTTGGCCAGTTCCGACCAGTCTCGAAACGTTTGCCAGTGAAATCGAAATTGGAACTGCTAAGAACTGGAGAAAACTGCTGAAATTGTGCCCGAAGCACAGACTCCGTCAGTGCATTATGCCACAGTTCGAAGCTGGCTGTAGTTTAATCCGTCTAGTATTCGGCTCCCACGATACTTTGCCGGCGCTTATAAATGGGTATTGAGTGGTGATGTATCCGCGTATAAAGGGGAAAGTGGCACTGCCCAATGTAATGTCCTTCGGATGACTGTATTCTTGGGTGGTGGTGGCACGCTACGCTGAATACAAAGCTGTCCACATCGTGCGTCGCCCCCTGTCAGTCCCGTGCCATTTGGTGCGACTATATGCCAGTAACCGCTCCCGTGTAAGAAGCGATTCCACGATGATTGGACGGCTAAATTTTCGGGTGCCGAGTGCTTGAGATGTTATTGAATGTAAGCATGATATAACCACTTCATAGACAATACATGCTAATATGATGATGATGGGAAAGATATGAAGATATGTAATCAGATGGGTTAATGCGGGGATCGCCCAGTCACTGTGTTGCGTCATGAAAGATTAGGTTAACGCGATGAGCTATTTTATATTGATGTATTTTCTGGTGTGCTGACGATTGTAGCTACTACAAGCTAATTAGTTTAAGTTTGGATTAATTATGCCTTGTTGCGCATGAGATGAAAGAGCTCAACGAAAAACGCATAGCAGAACGACCCACAGGAAGATAACGTGCCATATGAAAGACATTTCCATGAAAAAAAAATCATATTCCGCAGGCAGTGACTAGAAACGCTCTTCATTCGACCGATGTCGCCTATAGTCGGCCAGCCACTCCGTTTACCCAATTCGAAAGCGAATGGGTTAACCGGTACATGCTCTGACTTCAATTATTTCCATGCACAGGCCTCCGTATGTAGCATTATAGCTCAGCCACCTCTTCCCTGCTGAGCTGAAATGGTTCTGTATTGGAATGTCTTCGCTTCCCTGGCGAATGTACAGTCAAGCACTGCACCAGCGGCCAGCTGCTGGCTGCTGTTGTAAGCCAGCTGTTGACTGCTGCTGCTAGCCGGCTGCTGGCTGCTGCTGTCAGCTTGCTGCGGTGTGGATCGCTACACCTGCGCTGATTTGCTTATGCAGTCTGCCACGTTGGTCCTCTGTTTATTTACTGGGACGAAGGTCAGATGAGCGCACAGAACAAAGTCTGGATCGACTCCAGCAGTTGGATGCGACGACAGCATGACCGCCTTTAGACGGGAAAGGGTTCGGCGCAGCGCCTCCACGATACACAATCAGTTCCCATCGGGAGCTCGCAGACCGCTGAGTGTTGTGATTGCGGTATTTTACTACAAACGAGGATTGTATTCTTGAATTCTGCGGTGGCGCTCAGAACATTGACTGAAGTAGTTGAGCATGCACCTACCCTACACGCTTAGGAACACAGCGTGTATGTGTGTCAAGTCAAACAACCGACATTATCTGTTGCTTCATGACAAATAACCCGATAATATTTGTAAAATGTAACGGTGACATCGTGGACCATTATATATAAGAGCGAACAAGAATGGTAAGGGCAACATGCTGCCGATCTGCGGTGGCCTAAGTTACTCTCTCCACGACATAGCATATTGAATTCAAGAAGGGAGTGCCCATCTGTTTTCTACGAGACCTGAGACGAAGAGGACGTACAAGGTTCAGCATCACATTAACCCACCCCGTCTCGGGTTGGGGGTGAGGGATTGATAGGCCCCCCGACCTGAGGATTTTCGCCGATAGGGAGAGAAGGACGCGCGGCAGCGCGCCCAAATTTGACATATCTTCTCCCACAACACTTTGGCATGTTGCGTGACAATTTTAGAGTCAGGTCATCTAGGGGCAACGAGTTAGTCAAGGTCAAGTGAGGTCACCTCCATAACAGTTCAGCCAGTCGTCACGCTTTAACGGATGAAGATATTCAAATGAAACTTTCATTTCATTTGCTTTGCTTGCATTTGCTTATCTTTAGAGATGGAACAAAATGCACCAGAGAATATAAAAAACTGTTCTTGTTCTTTTATTACTTACTAGTTTTGCATATTCGTCCATGAGGAATATAATCGAATACCCTAGCTAAAATAAGCAATATTTCATGAGGGCAAGTTGTCTTGAAACAGTGTTTTGTTTTCCACTCTACCCATTAGAGAATAAAAATGTAAGATAATTGAAAGTTAAAAATGTTGAATTTTGAAGAATTTAAACTTTTTATCTTGGGGTGGACACCAATCTTAGGGCCATGGTTGAGTTCGTGCTCTTTCTATGATTCCAAATATGTTTTGTTTGTCAAATCTCCCATTAAAATAAACTCCCCACAGCCAAAAACATGTCAGTCGTGAAAACAGAGACCCCTAGTGACGTCACCTTTTTGGGGATACAGTTGTGGAGGTGGTTGCCTTTCTCGTCGAGCGCTTTCCGATGATATCCCTTCCTTTTTCGTGCGACACTTAATTTGAAGAGTAAAGGGGGGTTTGTATCACCTCCCAAGACGGGGTGCGAGGATCTGACCGGAAAGACAAGGGTTGAGTGCAGTATGTAAAGGTATGGGACAAAGGGCACGACAGAAGTTATCTCCAATCCACCACTCCGCCAGCTTGGTGAGTCAGCTGCCAATTTCCCCCACTGCCTGAATGTGCTCGAGTAGCTAAGTGCCCGAACCCCCTTGCCATCCAGTGGCGGAGTTTTCCAATGTTGCTGTGTGGGGGAGGATGGGGCTTACGCAGGACATATCTCAATCCAAAGCTTATTGCATCCAAGATGCACCCGCAGGGCCAACATTCATCGGTAGAAGTATCCGCGCCACGGGATGCATGCAAATTGGCGATTTCCTCCTTTACTATTCTCGAGTCGCCTGCACCCGCCGGCCGCAAATGTGTGAACGACGTACGAACTCATCCGAGGTAGAGCGCCATCACTTAGTATTGCTTCGGCTTCATTGCAAAGTTTGCCGTGGACGAATGCCGTTACCTCTTCGTTGACTTCCCAATGCCACTTCATTCATTCACCTCTTTATGTTCCCATCCTTGCTGCAGTCTATTGTGTCGGCACCAACTGGTTGCAATTATCTAGTCTGTGCCTTCCCCAGTCTACCCAGTCAAAGTTTGCCGTGGACGAATGTCGTCACTCTTTCGTTGACTTCCCAATGCCATTTCATTCATTCAACTCATCATACTCTCATCCTTGCTGCAGTCTTTTGCGTGGGCGCCAACTGGCTGTAATTATTTAGTCTTTGCCTTCCCCAGTCTACGACCTTTGTCTGTACCTTCCCTAGTTCTCACGTCCCTTGTCTATACCTTTCTTAACCTCTACGACCTTTGTTCTTACCTTTCCTAGTTCCTACATCCCTGGTCTGTACCTTCCTCAGTCCCTACGTCCCTTGCCGACTGTACCTTCTCTAGCACATACATCCCTTGTATATCCCTAGTCCCTATGTCCTTGTTGTTAAGCTGACTAACTTCTTCATTTCTGTGGACTGCGCAATAACAGCCACGAGCTGCGTGGATTTATTTGGACATAAATATAAACACAATCAAGGCATTTAATAATTATTTTGTGTTTAGTGTGCTTTATATGTTCAGTGATGGGAATCACCAGTTCATGAGTTTCCTGCCTCGTGCACATTTGAACAGTTAGTGGTGAAATATGCCCATCAGGTGGAACTCCATGCCACTTCAGTTCGCTGACACTGCTTTTAACGCCGCGAAACAATCGACCCACGATCAACGGCCGTCGGCTGAAAAACCCCGGCGTCCGTTTACAGCCCACTAGTTAACGAGACGAGCACAGGTAATCTAATACAGCCGACCGGCTTGGAGACGGTATCAGGACTCAGCTACCGGCTCAGGCCCGCATTTGCTATTGGACACAATAAGCCACATATCCGCTGCAGTGTAGTCTGGTATATGCAGCTATTTATCTCAAATCCAAGTAGTCCACGTACATTGTTGGAAAATGTATTTGAGGTTTGCTGTACGAGGGTGTCATCCGTTATTGACCAGAGGTTCCAACTGTTGGCCAGGGGGTCCAACCGTTGGTCAGGGGGTCCAACCGTTGGCCAGAGGGTCAAACTGTTGGCCAGAGGATCCAATTCCGATGCCAACCGGGTATCACATCTGCTGTTGGCTAGATGAGATCTGCTGTTGGCTAGATGACATCTGCTGTTGGCTAGAGGACATCTGGTGTTGGCCGTAGAGCCCCTCATCTGACATCTGGCCGGGAAGTCGCACATCTGGCGCTGGTCAAAACGTCCGACATCTGTACTCCGTCGGCCAGAGAACAGAACGGAACTGGCGCTGTTCAGAAGTGTATTGCTGCTAGACAGAAGTGCACATCCGAGTCGACTCATGGGCTTTAGCAGAGGGCTCACATGCGTTGGTGGACAACAATTGCACTCACGTTGTTTACAATGTTCGCGTCTCTGTTGCTGGACAGAGGGTCGTCACGCGCATCAATGGTCGGATGCCGCTCCGGCACTGCTGGACACATGGCCCGCATCTGCTGTTTGGTGGATGTTCGTGTCGGATGAGCTGAGTTTCACACCAGCTGTTGTCGGCGGCCGTACGTCTGTGCTGGCCAGGTGTCACGGCTGTCGTCGGCGGTCGTACGTCTGTGCTGGCCAGGTGTCACAGCTGTCGTCGGCGGCCGTACGTCTGTGCCGCCCAGGTGTCACGGATGTTGTCGGTCGTACGTCTGTGCTGGCCAGGTGTCACGGATGTTGTCGGCGGCCGTACGTCTGTGCTGGCCAGGTGTCACGGATGTTGTCGGCGGCCGTACGTCTGTGCCGGCCAGGTGTCACGGATGTTGTCGGCGGCCGTACGTCTGTGCTGGCCAGGTGTCACGGATGTTGTCGGTCGTAAGTCTGTGCTGGCCAGGTGTCACGGCTGTTGTCGGCGGCCGTACGTCTGTGCTGGCCAGGTGCCACGGATGTTGTCGGCGGCCGTACGTCTGTGCTGGCCAGGTGTCACGGATGTTGTCGGTCGTAAGTCTGTGCTGGCCAGGTGTCACGGCTGTTGTCGGCGGAGCGGTGCGGCGCCCGCTGCTCGCAGTCTCTCGCGTCTGCTTCTGTACGACTACCCCGTCAATGTCACCGGACGGTGGGGGAACCTGGCAGCCTCTCGCGTCTGCCTCTGTACGACCGCCCGCCAATGTCACCGGATGTTCGGATAACTGGGTCGAGTCCGGTGTCGACGTTGTGCTTAGCTGTTCGTTGTGCATGCTACGCTATATGTGGTGGCTGCTCGAAGGTCAAGATGCGTGAAATCGCACGTCACGTGGTGCCGATGAGGTGTTCATATAGCGCGCGATGTTCCCGGTCGTCACGCGTCACGCTATGATCGGCCGGCTATCTTTGGCGCGGGTCGAACGCGTCGGCTGGCCCGACGGCTTCCGGAGATTGCATGTCATCCGCGTGCGAAGGACGAGCGTTGGGCTTGTGAAAATCAAAACCAGCCACGAGGCGCGTCGTCTGCCGGCTCAGTATCGCTGAGAGTGCGCGGTCCGGCCGGCAGCGGCGAGAAGGCTTCAAACGTCAAGGTGTGCGCTGGCCCACACGTGCTATTCAAATGCAAATTTTATCTTTGCAGAAATGAGTATCCTGCGCTTTGTTGTGCAGCGCCCAATCACACTTCCTGGACCCGATGAATTCATTGCAAAACCTAGCGTTGACGGCGTCCTTGAAAATCTGACCCTATTTCAAGAGATGTCCTCTCCGTGAGGAATGTGACATTTTGTAGGCAGACTGCGTTTTGTCAGCAATCGAATTTAGTGGTTCAGTTTCTATTGATGGTTGAGCTATTTTGATGGAGAGACGTAAGTTATAGCATGTCGCAATGCATCCCACGTATTCTTCAGAGTCCAATGGGACGGAAGGGCACACATTTTGGTAAAGAGTGCGACCGATTTTAACCATTCTATGCGCACGACTCGAGAGATACGTGAGCTGCTTTGGAAATTCGGGCTTGAATCTGGCAAAGTCGTAGACAATTTCGGAAAGCGCTCTCTTTGCTAACGAAATTCGTTTGCACCAGAATTAGATGCACTGTGATCCATATGGCCAAACTAAATGTACCATGCCGAATTAGCGAAATATATTAAATGTTTCGTTGAAATGTAACCTTTTGCAAAGCTGGACACAGACAGGCTTGCATGCGGGATTCCGCTGTGCACAATTGTTGAGCCGGAAGACGATGGGAAAATGGGTTGAATATTGTGGACATGAACCATTTTTGTCAATGGACGACATTAGCTATTTGCAACATAAATATTATGAAACTCGCGTAGCCTTGCCTGTTTACCCGTGGAAGCGAAAAGAGGCACGAACATTTCCTCTGGCTTTATCTTTGTAAATTACCGTAGATCAAGCGGTTATATTTGGAACGAAATTAATTCGTATAGAAATCAATTTCATTAGCTACTGAAGCAGCCAGAGCGGCTTCGGTAGCCCTAAACTGTCCTATGAATGCTACGGTTCGTGGCTCCTCATATATTATCTGACTTCGATATCAAGTCCGGCGCCTCTGAAGATAAACTTCAATTGGATGACGTCATTCAGTGTCGTATATATCAAATTAAGTCATACGCTATTATGTGTGAATACATTTTAACTTCGTTGTTATTTTCTTAAAATAAAATGTGTGAGTGGATGAAAGATCACCACGTTTGAATACGGTCTGCTCGCGCTCTTTTCAGTAAGCGTCTGTTGATGAGGACCAGTGCGTGAGTGGACATTGCTGCTCGTGTGACCAATGCTCCAGGCCACGTCGGTGTGCAATTGCTGCAGATGTCGGCGGATGTCGTGGCCGGCGGATGTCGTGGCCGGCGGATGTCGTGGCCGGCGGATGTCGTGGCCGGCGGATGTCGTGGCCGGCGGATGTCGTGGCCGGAAGATGTGGCCGGCGGATATCGTGGCCGGCGGATATCGTGGCCGGCGGATGTCGTGGCCAGCGGATGTCGTGGCCGACGGATGTCGTGGCCGGTGGATGTCGTGGCCGGCGGATGTCGTGGCCGGCGGATGTCGCGGCCGGCGGATGTCGTGGCCGGCGGATGTCGTGGCCGGTGGATGTCGTGGCCGGCGGATGCCGTGGCCGGTGGATTTCGTGGCCGGCGGATGTTGTGGCCGGCAGATGTAGTGGCCGGCGGATATCGTGGCCGGCGGATGTCGTGGCCAGCGGATGTCGTGGCCGACGGATGTCGTGGCCGGTGGATGTCGTGGCCGGTGGATGTCGTGGCCGGCGGATGCCGTGGCCGGCGGATGTCGTGGCCGGCGGATGTCGTGGCCGGCGGATGTTGTGGCCGGCGGATGTTGTGGCCGGCGGATGCCGTGGCCGGTGGATTTCGTGGCCGGCGGATGTCGTGGCCGACGGATGTCGTGGCCAGCGGATGTCGAGGCAGACGGATGTCGTGGCCGACGGATGTCGTGGCCAGCGGATGTCGAGGCAGACGGATGTCGTGGCCAGTGCGACTTTGGGCTTGTCGTGTACTATGATCACCTCGGATCACTATGGCTACTTAATCGATGTCTGGAAACAGGATGGGCGTAATAAAATGTGGACTCACACGTGCGTGGATGTGTGCTGCTTCCGAGCTGATCGCCATGGGTGAACCGGTCAGTGAAGTGGTCTGTCGTCGAGGGTTCATGGTCGAGCGTCAATCGTCGGTATGTGGCTCTGGCCGTCGGTATGGAGCTCTGTACATCGGTATTGAGGTCTGACCGTCAGTGTGGAGCTCTGTCCGCCGGTATGGAGTTCTGACCGTCAGTATTGAGGCCCGGCCGTCGGTGTGGAGCTCTGGCCGTCGGTATGGAGGTCCGGCCGTCGGTGTGGAGTTTTGGCCGTCGGTATATGGCTCTGGCCGTCGTTATGGAGCTCTGGCCGTCGGTATGGAGGTCCGGCCGTCGGTGTGGAGTTCTGGCCGTCGGTATATGGCTCTGGCCGTCGTTATGGAGCTCTGGCCGTCGGTATGGATGTCCGGCCGTCGGTGTGGAGCTCTGGTCGTCGCCTATGCACCATTCAGATTACGCTGTGCTAGAACCATGCACATTTATACCGTGGTGTCCCCGGACCATGTACATTCTGGCTGTGCTGCCTCCGGACCATCCACGCACTCAGGCCGTGTTTTCCCGGACCATCCACGCACTCAGGCCGTGTTTTCCCGGACCATCCACGCACTCAGGCCGTGTTTTCCCGGACCATCCACACTCAGGCCGTGTTTTCCCGGACCATCCACGCACTCAGGCCGTGTTTTCCCGGACCATCCACGCACTCAGGCCGTGTTTTCCCGGACCATCCACATTCAGGCCGTACTGGCCCAGAGCATCCACTCTCCCACTGCTGGCTCCTGACCATGCACACTAAGGTGTACCATTTTTAGGACTTTTTCGAGTTAGGCAACACCAATCAAGGGCATGATGCCTTTGCATGAGAACATTCAAAATCAAAAGTTTTAGATTTTTATATTAATATTTGGTCGATTGCACCCAGGTCTTGTTCGAACATATTTGGCCGCATTTAAAATATAGGGTTTGCACTATTAGAAGCCGTGCGCTCTGGAATTTGGATTTCGGTCACATTAACACATTATAATCCCCCAGAAGTGGTGTCTTATGAGTATAAGTGGGGGTGGGAGCGTCGGACACCGGTTAGGGGGGGGGGGGGTTGGTACTCGTCAGATGTGTTAATGTGATCTTGGTCACATGTGTTAACGTCACCGAAATCCAGACTCCGAGAGCGCACAACCTGTAATAGTGCAAACCCCATGTTTTAATTGCGGCCAAATATGTTAAAACACAACCTTGGTGCAATCGACCAAATATTAATATAAAATCTAAAGCTTTGGATTTTGAATGTTCTCATGAAAAGCATCATGCCCCTGATTGGTGTTGCCTAACTCGAAAAAGTCCCAAAAATGGTACACCTTAACGCACACTCAGACCGTGTTGCCTCCGAATATATATGGTCAGGCTGTGTTGGTCTCGGACCATGTACATTCAGATCGTGTTTCCCCGGACCATGTACATTCAGGTCGTGCTGGCTCCGGACCATGCACACTCAGACCATGCTGCCTCCGGCTCCTGGTCAGGCTGTGTTGGTCCTGGACCATGTGCATTCAGATCGTGCTACCTTCGGACTATGCACATACTCATAACGTGAGTTGAGCGGCGTGTGCCTCGGAAGCTATACCACACTTCCATTCAGATAACTGAGAGGTGAGAAATGATAGCATCCCTGACTCAATATTAAAAACCATTAGTCTAAAGGCCAACACAATGGAGGCTGATTCATGCGGCTAATAACCTTCCTGGGCACAAAGCAGAGAGAATGGGGGGGGGGAAGTAGCTGTTGTGCATCTTCCCTCTCTACCTGTAGTATTTTCCCCATACAGATAAAAAGATATAGCACTGGAGTGCGTTAACATCATCGTTTGTTGGAATAATGACTAATTTTCGATTAACACACGCACTGGAGGTGGGGCGAAATCAGCCCACCCCTCCGGTTTTTCGTAGTTAACTCCCGATTTTACCCGCCGATATATGCCATTATTTATGTACCTGCTTAAAAATGAACAGCACGTTGTTTAAAGGAAGAAGAACGAAAAACCACCGACATTTTTCGAGTTAGGGGTCGGTAAAATAAAATAAAATTATGAGCGCCAGAGCACAAATATCACCGCTGATGCGCTTCCCGTATATTGGCAAAAAGGAAGTATTCTTGGTAATACTAGCGACTTGTTTAATGTATATTGTTACGCTACATTGCTTCAAAGTAATGTTTAAAAGTAATGTCAAAAGTAATGTCACTGAGGTCAAGTCAGGTCAAGCTCATTGCAGGCTAACATACGCCCTGAAGGGGTGGATGGTGAAATCCGTCCACCCATCAGATTTTTCGTACACAACTCCATAGTGTACAGGCCGATATACGCCATTTTTGCGTACCTGCTTAGAAATGACAGGCGCATTGGTTAAAGTAAGAAAAATGAAAATCGGCCGGCCAGTGTTTAAGTTATGGGCCGTTAATGTTGTAAAAAAATCGCGGCGCCAAACCACAAAAATCGGCGCTGATGCGCTTCCCGTATATTGGCAAAAGGGAAGTGTTCTTAACAAAACTAGCGACTTGTTTGATGCATATTTTTATGCTGTATAATTTAAAAGTCATGTTAGGTCGCTCAGGTCATCATGACAGGCTAATGGAACCAAAATTGGTCAACTGGAATGTTGTGGTAAATGGAAATGACTGTCATGCGATTGATGTCACTTTGCATGTTACCCCCTACACATCCGGAAGTCGACTGTTTGTCATTGTGTGCCTAAGCGTTTCTATACTTTATTCATGTATTTCACTCCTTTCTTTGCGAAGCCGATTGTGCCGGGCCGCTCAACGGAACAGTCAGGTGGGCAGCCCTGTTCCGGTAACTGGAGCAGGTAATGACCTGATTAAGTGCTCCCATATCGGTGACCTGAGGTCAAATGGCGGATCTGGCATATGTATTGCATCATTAGTAGTGTCCAAAACATCATTAATCCCAATTTTGGAGAATTTAAACAAAATCACAGCGATGCATAACAATGACAATCCAAGCCACGCAAGACCAGAACAATTTGCTATTTTGACCTCATTTGACCTTGAATACCTTGGTCTAAGGTCATGAAATTTATACACAATAGGGATACCTACTGTGCCCATCCACCCTGTGAATTTCGCTGCTATAGCCTTAATAGGAGCCGAGATCTTGGGGAGCGGAATCCGCCCCCTCCAGTGCACGGAATTTTCAGAGGCCCTTCAGGGCGCTTGTTAAAGGTCGTTTCGGGCTGCTAACCCGCGTCGGCTCTCCGGTCAGATCCCCACCTCTGTCTCGGGGGGGGTTGATGGGAACCTTCTCTAATATCCAAACTAAGCGTCGCACGGAAACGAAAGAGGTGTCATCGGAAAGCGCTCGACAAGTAGTGTCCGACACCATCCCCCCAAAAGTTAACTCCTAAAGTGACGTCACTAGCGGGCTTAGATTTTCATGACTAGCATTATGTTTTTGCCTCTGCGGAGTTCATTTTTGTGGATATTTGAAGAAAACAATTATTTGGAATCAGAAAATGACAGCGAAATCGACCAGAACCATACACCTTTTGGCCACCGAAAAAAAATTGCTTATGACTAATTTTTAGAATATTGAGTTTTCAAGTTTTCTTTAATTTTCCTTATCTAATGGGTTGGACGCACCGAAAAACGTTGTTCGGAGTCAACTTGCGCCAATAAAAAATGCTTGCTTAGCATCTTTCCCTATTAGAGTTAAAATCTTCGAGGCAAATATGTAAAACCAATAAGTAATCAAAAACGGGAATAAATGAAAAATCCCTCTCGTACGTTTTGTTGCATTCCTAAAGATAAGCAAACGGTGAAAGTTTCTTTAAAATACCTGTATCTGTTAAAGTGTGACGACTGGCTCAACTTTTTTGGGGGTGACCTCATTTGACCTAAACTAACTAGTTGAACCTAGATGACCTGACTTCAAAAGTTTGACACAACATGCCAAATTGATGTGGGAAAAGGTATTCAAAATTTCGGCGTGGTGCCGCGCGCCGTTCTTTCTCTATCTGCGAAGAACTTGAGGGAGCGGTTGAAGAACCCCCTACCCCGAGACGACGCGGGTTAATACGCTACAGCCAAAGTATTCCCCCCCCCCAACAAAAAATAAAAAATAATAATAACAAGCTATGCCATGCATGAAATTAGTGGCATATCTTTGAATATCAATACTGCACAATTGCACAATTGGTGTGCAATTTATGAGTGGCCTTGAAGTCATCGAAGGTGACTATTGTTTTCGGAATGTACCTAACTACAGAGCTGTTTTACCCTACGTCGGGACACGTTGAAGGGCTGCCATTGATTCGCCATTTCGGTATTCACTGTTTGAAAATGGAAGATCAATGATCCTATAGCACGAAGTCTTCATGAAGACCAAACGTCGGAACCTGAGCGTGCCTTTGTTCCGAGTGGCTCTTGAGCGAAAATTGTTGTTTGATGTCTCATGACGGTCTAATGACTTGGAATTTGTTTTGTTAATTGGATGAGGATTTCTTTGGACTTGCACCCAGTTTCATACACACATAACTATTGCTTATCCCGTGGTAATATTTTTGTAGCACTGACATCACGCAACGGGAAAATTTGTAGTCTTGTCACGTACTTAAGCTCCTTTATACATTGGCAAGTGAGGACAATCAGTGAACGTTTTCGTTTCAGTTCATGTTTTCACGTGATACGTATTTCACTGATCTGGAAATGTGGCTGCCTAATAACTGCAGTTGAATATGTGACAGAGCGGGACTGCAAACTCAGGAACAAGCTCTTAATTAACCGTGGAGGACGTATGCCGCGCGGCAGCTAGTTTTCAGTTTTGTCGCTGACAGTTCGTGGTAGGCTTCACAGGGCATCATTGTCGGCACGAGCTTCCTCGACCGATGGATGTCTTGGATAGGCTGGGAGATCCGCTGTGTGCATAGAGGAGCCCGGAGGAGATGTGCGTGGATGGTCAATAATGCCATCATATTTATGCAGTCAGACGTATCATCAAAACTCACAGGGCTGCTTCGTTGAAAGCCGCAAGCACGCTTCCAAAAACTCAGACAACTGCCAGTGTCTGCGGCTGGCAGTTTCGCAGCTCTGTTGCGGCACAAATCATGCTTCTTCGACTTCGGCCGCCAACTGTTTGGCCGGCCGCAGGCACCGGTACAAGGCCGTGTCGGCTCTACGGAACGCCGAATTTGTGTCAACAATCTGAGCGGTTCGTCAACCAGGGCTTGTCCGATACCCAATCACGGAACACTTCAATGCCAAGGAGCACGCGCAATGCTGTCGTAGACATAGAGAGATAGGAAGAATTCAAGGTAGCTTCCGGATTTTTCAAGATAGAAATAATTATAAGTGAACGCGCGGTATCTGTGGCAATTCGAGGCACGTCACTGAAAACTGTAGGCAACCGGAACAACCAAAGGAGGATGTAATTAATGCATGCACTCCGTTAGTGCTGTGTCAAAGGGCGAGAACGAAGGGCGAGTACAGTGAACGTCTAGAGAGACGTCCATTGTACACTGTTCGCGTGCGACATGGAGTGGTTCCATTCTGACAATGCCCGAGAACTTCTGCCTGGACATGCTTTGGCTGACCCTGGCTCGGCACCGTCGTATTGCGTCGTATAGCATCGCCACCGTCCTAGTGCGGCCCGGTGGCGTCATACGTCCAGCGGGGCCCGGCGGCGTCATACGTCTAGCGGGACCCGGCGGCGTCATACGTCCAGCGGAGCACGGCGGCGTCATACGTCCAGCGGAGCACGGCGGCGTCATACGTCCAGCGAAGCACGGCGGCGTCATACGTCCAGCGGGGCCCGGCGGCGTCATACGTCCAGCGAAGCACGGCGGCGTCTACGTCAGCGGGGCCCGGCGGCGTCATACGTCCAGCGGGGCCCGGCGGCGTCATACGTCCAGCGGGGCCCGGCGGCGCCATACGTCCAGCGAGGCCCGGCGGCGCCATACGTCCAGGGGGCCCGGCGGCGTCATACGTCCAGCGGAGCACGGCGGCGTCATACGTCCAGCGGGACCCAGGGGTGTTATGAGTTCAGCGAAGCCTAGAATCGTCGCCTGCTCAGCGCGGCCCAGAGGCGTTATCCGTCCAAAACAAAGTGAAGTGTGAAAGGCTTTGTTACAGCACCATCGTCCCCTGCTGCTGTCATGTGAATATATGGGAAGTCGTTTTCTGCATAAATGCATGCATGTATGCAAGGGAGTATGTGTGAAAGCATGTGCTTTGTCTTGCAAATAACATGCATTTATACGTGGTGGTGTTTTATGTCTTCCATTTGCAAATCCATCGGATCTATGATCTAGACCGATATCTTTCCTCGAGGAGGATAATTTGATTGTGCATCGGAAAACCGAAGCTCAGAGCCCTTGCCCAGCTTCCCCATACACGCCGAGGACCGACAACACACACGAGCGCGGTTCTCAGCCGGCTAGGCCATAGCACGGCGTATGTAGGCTGCTGTCATGCAAACAATATAATCCCTGTATTCCTAGTAATCTGTCCGCGCTAATATTCTCGTTCATGTGCAAAGCTGCTGGCAGCATGTAGTTTTTTTCCAGCATTTAAACCGGTACGGCAATTTATTTTTTTTGCTGTATATCGTCCTGTGAATACGAATTATTTGTTTAGCGAATAATCTGCGAATTATCCGTAATATATCAGCCATATGAGTAACAAAGAAGAAAATTGAGCGGCAAGTTGCACAGCTCTGCTCTTGAGGTTAGTTCAGTTTAATGCTCAGTTTTCCCCCGAGAGTTATCTTACTTTCTTGTCTTCTGTCACGAAACGACGACGTCTCTATTGGGTCTGTTCGTCAACCAGGAAAACTATTGAGTCTGAAAAACTTTCTACAAGCATTAATTTAGAAAATTCATTTTTAGTTTTCAAATTTCGATAACCACATTGCACAAAACAACATGATTCTGAAATGGCAACATTATTGCCCAATAAATTTGCAGCGACTTGTTGAAAACCGATTATTTATACATGTATGCCTCGATTGTTAACGTTTTCCGTAAGCACCTTACTTCGATCAAAAGTCAAATCTTATCTTACATAAATAGTTCGTGGCCCTCTAGTAGCTTTATAAATAGGAGACGGAGACAAATGACTCGAATATTCATGGTGCTCCGTATATACCCAGGTTTGGACTCTTTGGCATGCCTATAAAAGTTGTACAACTTACCATTAAGTTGTCAGCTCGGACTTACACCCCGGCACGATGTCGTCCAAATTTCACGTGATGTGTCATCACTATGACGTCACTAAATCCCGACCCATATTGAGCTAGGCTTTCACTTGTTGCCACAAGCTGCACAATTGATGTGTGAACAGGTGCCGAATGCTTGGTGCCTGAACGTGAAGGCCAGCATGAACCAGTTTGATACAAAATGATGAAACATTTTTTTTATGAAATTGCTTTATCGCTAATTCTTTGTAGTGAATTGCAGTTGAAGTACTTGGCTTCCCCCTTAGGTCGGATTCGATTTGGTTTGAATTGCTCCGTATTGTCAAACCAACTTTTTGCATTAGCCCGCAAGCAAGCATGCTATAATGCGAAAATGTGGGCAAGAGAAGTGCCCATACTTGTCTCTTGACGAGAAAACGATCCAAGGAACCGAATAGCTTGTTTGGTATTTTGTTCAACAGTTCTGTTTACTGACGATGACTACTTTTCCGGAGTTTAATGGTAGTTTTCTGTCCCCAATCTTTGAGATCTGGTCTGGTGTGTCCTCAAGAATCCAGCTTCGGGCATGTACCTGGGCAACGCAGAAGATTTGAAAGTTTGTTAGAAGATGTAGGCTGGAACTTCAGGCAACGCTCCAAACTGTCGGCGCACTGAGCGGTTTATGTTTGGCGCACAAGAATCAGCCGGAATTCGGGAAAAAACGAATTGTCCCCTTCGCTCAGCATGGAATAGGGTTTGACCATGCCGTGATTAGTTAATAATAACTGGTCGAATACAATTGCCAATTCTGCCACTAATGCTTCACTATGATAAAATTAAAATTATGGAAACTCAACGTAAGCCATAGCAAGCATAGCAGCTCATAGGACCACTTTGTACCGGGATACTTATGTTTATGAACCGTCCTTTCGAGTTTATCAGTTTATGGGTCAGGTTTCCTTAATTGCTCACTGCATACTGGTTTACTTGCATCATTGTCTTTCTTGATAACTTTTGCTCTCTGATGTGCCGATGTGTTCTTCCCAGGCCTTCTTCATCCAACTCTGATCCACTGAACCCCTAAGTTCTCTGTTCGCACATTCCACGAAAAAAATCCTGAAGATAGTCTGGTGCTGCGTTCTTTCAAAGATTTAGCGCGCCAAAAGTAAACCTGCTAGAAACCGTTCGAAAAAAAAACTATCCGAGATTCTTCAGAATACATGGGACCTCGCGTGAAGCCCTCGAGAATGGTATGCCCACGATGAATCCCAGCAGATACGCGCACAATAGGCACCTATGGGCTGTCCCAACCCCCTCATCATAAACAAATCGTTGGGTATGCATGTTGCTTCAGTTATCATTGGTGGCGTTAGTTTGAGTGGAAAATTACAGGGCGATGAGACGAAACATAGGGGACGCAACAAACGTCAACTTTTTATCACCCTATCTTAAACATAAAGGTTGTGGACCACGAAGCTGTCTAAATAAGAGAGTCAGGCAAACCACCGAAAGACTTACGACAAATTGTATGCATCCAGGTTTCAATCATTTTATAAATATATAAATATAAATGTTGCTCAACTTAAACGCCTGCACAATGTCGCGAACACTCTAACAAAGCACGTCCAGAATGGGCACATGAAGACTGAGACCGACTCAAACTAAACTGACTGCACATATCCCCTGTGCACAACAAGAAGTATATCATGGGGAATGGTGTTCGAAGCTCTTTCTGACAGTCATGCACACGTCTCGACGAGCGCAACGCTCGTATTAGTCACTACTTAGTGCAGGGATCTATGTCCAAGTGGGTAGTGTAACTACCGTAAGTCGTTCAACATTCATAACAATCGTATAAAGAGACGAAACTTCGATACTTAGAATATGCTGACATTTATCTAGCTCTCTAATTTAAAAATCTACGAAGCCTAAAATGTTTTTATAAAAAGTTCCATCACTTAAGGCATTCTGCCAAAAACAGGGCATCGCCCGGTCGCTTCCATCTGTTCTGGGTGACAAGCACTGGGAATTCCTTCAATTTCTGTTAGGATATATGTACGCCACAAAACTAGCAAGAGTATTGTAGACACCACATCACCAACATTCATTTCAACACGCAATGCATGCCCGCGATACTCTCGTAAGAATAACTTAAATAATGCATAACGTAAACGTAAAGTGAGGCATTTTAGAATGGCACCGGACGAACATGAGCGAATTCGCTTTCTCATTCGAAATAAATAGTGACCTAGCAATGCCGTCGGACGTAGATGAGCCGACTTGCTCTAGGAACTTAACATAGCGTAAAACCGTAAAAAAGGACGTAGATGATCTAATTTGCCTTGCAATACATAATGCAACACGGCTACCCCAAAGGAACCATCTGAAGTAGATGAGCCGATGTGGCTTGCAATACATAATGTGAAACGGCTACCCAAATGTACAGCAGACGTAAATGATCCGAATTGCCAAACACGGTACGGTGCTTGGCAATGACAACCTTGCATGAAAGCATAATCCGACTAACCCACAACTGACAGCTAACACACGGCGGTCGACGTGATAGGTGGTGTGGATATTTACCGCCTTGTCTGCATGTCAAAGACACCCAAATGCTTTATGACAACAGTGGGGAACCCTAGAACAATCAACAATATCGTCACTCTCAAAATCACACTCCCCGCCCAGTTACACATTAACTTGCGGATGAGCAAAGTAAGGCTAACATCATTTAGACACCTGGAAGATGGCCACTGCCCAGTCCCCGCCGTCAGCACCTTGACATCACATATACTGTAACGTAATTCTCCCGTAACATTAATGCACACTTGCCTTAACTTGGATCCCAAAACGCACTCGCTTTAAAGGCGGCGCAAACGAGCTTTATGGTTCGGCACGCCTCTAAGAAACACTTCCCGCTACGAATTGCAGGAAACATTCAAGTAGGGAGAGCCTAACGGTCCTAGAAGATCGGTCGCGCCACCCAAATTCAAGGGCAACACCAGGAAGCACACGAAGCCGAAAAAGCGCAGGAAGTAAGAAGACAAGAAGAGCAAGGAGGAAGAAGGCAAGAAGAAGCAAGAGAAGCAGGAAGACAGAAAGCAACGAGAGCTCCAGACAACCTCGACGAGCACAGCTGCGACGCGAGAAGGAAATCTACCAACACCAAAGTACCAATTCTTCCCAGCTAAACTTTACTCTCGGAGGAAACACAACGGTGACGAACCCACCGCTCCGGGCCATTGCGGCGGAAGCAGGGATCAGGGGGCGAAAGCTCGGTCCAGGGCCCAAGGAATTCGGATAATGTTCGGTAAGGAGGGTCACTTTGCAGGTGGGGCTGGCTAGATTCTAGCACTATGACACTCATGATGGAATATAATGCCCACTCGGCACACGGCGCGTACCTAGTAGGCGCCTACGCCAAACCGCAGCACACCATTCCACAGTCTTCATTTACCCTCGCACAAGCACTACAAGCCACATCCTGGACACGCCACACTTCACCACCATTCGGCTCACCACTCCCAGCATCGTGCGCACTCAGAACAGCGTCCATATGCGAACGCTACTCGCCACAAACACGTTCAACAATCAATGCTGCTTCATCACACTGCACCGCGCACTCAATACCAGCCGGGGCTACATTTTCGCCCCGGAGCTGGACAAGATTGTGTTCGCCATCCTCGCAGCACCGCTCGATCGATGCCACACCTCTCTTCTATGCCACAGCAAGAGTAGACCATATCAGACGGGAGGAAAGACCCACACACAACAACATGGTACTGACTTTCAACACACAACAGCTCACACCACACGTGCACATGCACGAGAAGCAGTACGACACACGCCGTTACGTTCCTCTCCCAATACGCTGCCACCGCTGCATGCGCTACGGCCACGCTGAACGTGCGTCCGTCTGGCCAGTGTCCGAGGAACACATGGGAGTCAGGGATGGAAAAGTCTCCCTGGAGACGACGCAGGTTATTCAGCGATAAAGTGTTTTTTGTTTTGTTTTAGTTCACTTATAATGAGCCGTGTGTCATTAACATATTTGATCATGCTAGTGCCGTCCTCATATATAAGCTGAAGTCATTTGAAAGTATGTGAAACGGAAGAAGTCCAAGTGACGCTTCGTGATACGTGCCGGTAGGATTTTTCAATCTTTTCGTTAGGCAGCTGACGGGTTTGTGGCACTCTCCGCCTATAACCATCAAGCCCAGAGTCCTAAGTTTTGACAAACTTATTGAAAGTAGCCCAAGACCCGAGTTCAATACAACTTGAAATGTAATTTTCCCACGGTCCATTACGGTAAGTATCTTCTTCATTCACAGATAAAGGGCGGTTCCAATGCACCGGCGAACAAAGTATTTTTGAGGGGGCAGCGTGATGTACTTCCCCTACAGTGTTTGAATCTGTATCATAAAGTCGAAGTTTCGTGCTATCTGCGTATTCGCTTAGGTAATTAGCTTGGGAGCTAAGGCATTTGATCTTAGCTAATCGCATGCAGGATTCGGATATGGGCATCTGAATCTTTTAGGGTGCTCGACGAAAACAGGTGGGCTGGGTTCGATACCCGACGGGCGCTCCTTTTATCGGGTCAAAAGCGAACGTGCTTATGCGTCACGGCATTGCTGTGCTTTCATTCGTGGGCAGCCGCCACCCAAGGTCACGTCGGCGGCGCGTAAAAACGGGCGGTCAGTCGTGCCCCGATGCTTCTGCCGGCCGGGCGAGTTCCCCGGACGGATCCAGCCCACAGCGTACGTCTCCATTTGTACGCTGTGAACGAGGCCGTCCGAGAGAACTCACCTGTCCGAGCGAAGCGTCGGGGCATAACTGACCGCCTGGCAAAGCGCTCCGCCGACATGACCTCGGGTGGAACCTTGACTTGGGTGGAAACTTCATTGGTGGATCCACCAATGAAGTTACAGCTATGCCGTGACGTATCAGCACATTCGCTACTGACCCCAGTAAAGGAGCCTTGTCGGGTTTCGAGACCACCCCATCCGTTATCTTCAAACGCCCTACCGATTGAGCTACCCAGACCCCGTATTAAGAAGGCCATAAGCTAAAATCAAACGCCTTAACTGTTCAGCAAATCTCACTTCGTCGCCGGGGCTGCGCAGCTTCCCCGGGCGCGCCGAGTGTTCTATGACCTCGTAGGCATGCGCAGCCACCTCACGCGACCCTGCTGCTATGCTAATTACCTAAGCGATTACACGGATAGCACAAAATGTCAACTTGTTGATGCAGCTTCAAACATTACGGATTTGCCGACAACAATGTTGGTCACAGTGAGATCGATCGATGAGATTATAGGTGATTTATAGACGGGTTGAATTATTACAAATTTTTATTAGCTAGGTAGGACACGGGCTACTAGGCAATGCATTGACAATGCACAGCATCACATGCCAAATAGACTGAAGTAAAGTTTTGAAGAAAAACGCATCGGCAGGCCGTTTGAGTCTCACGCACTGCTACTGTTCTGTACTGAAAGAACAGGAACGGGACAGGTTAACCCGTCCCGTCTCGGGGGGTCTTCAACCGCCCCCTCAGGTTTTTCCCGGATAGCGGACGAGCGGCGCGCGGGAGCGCGCACAAATTTTGCGTATTTTTTTCCACATCAATTTAACATGCTGATTCAAAATTTGTAGGTCAGGTTATCTAGGGTCAACCAGTTAATCAAGGACAAGTGAGGTTACCTCCAAAAAAGTTCAACCAGTCGTCACACTTTAACGGATACAGGTATTTTAATTAAACTTTCAGCGTTTGCTTATCTTCAGGGGTGCAACAAAACGTACGGGTTGAATTTGTCATTTTTTTTCGTTTTTTACTCCACATAGATTTTGCGTTTTTGCAAAATTGCAGTTCAAATAGAGGATTCTGGCTAAAGTAAGCATTTTGTATCAGTGCAAGTTGACTTCCAACAACGTTTCTCGTCCTGCTCTACTCATCGGAAAAGGGAAATTAAAGAAAACTTGAAAACTCAAAATTTTGAAATTTCCCAAAAAATAGTTTTAATTTTGCGGGGGCCAAATAAAAATTGTAGCCCTGGTCGATTTCGCTGTCCTTTTCGCATTCCAAAAAAAAATGTCTTCATATATCACCAAAATGAACTCCCCAGTCAAAAACATAATGGAAGTCGTGAAAATCTATCCCCCTGGTGACGTCACTTCTGGGGAAAAATTGTTTTGGAGGGTGGATCCGGACCCGACTCGTCGAGCGCTTTCCGATGCTTTCGTTTCCACTTTCGTTTTCGTGCGATGCTTAGTTTGGATTCTACGGGGGGTCTTCAACCCCCCCCCCCCGAGACAGGGTGTGAGGATTTGACCGGAAAGACGGTCAAATCCTTTAATTTAAACATGTGGATAGACATATGGTATTTTTGAGCTGGAATGATGCCTTTGCTAATTTGTCTGCTCGTTCGTGTTCCGAGATACCACAGTGGCTGAGCACCGACAGGAAACAGACCTTCATTCCCATCAGACAAGGCATTTCAAGTGTGTCAAAAATGGCAATGTAGGGCAATGGTGCGAAAAAGAAAGTGGATGAAGTGATTGAAGAAAAGATTTGTAGTCAGAACAAATGATGACGCCCCCATGGGGTGCCAGAAGAAACGTCTACATATATGACGGAGAGCAATACAGATGGCATGTAATTCGGCGATAAAAACTGAGCCTGGGTCTGGTGAACGATGCCGCCTTTTGTACGTCCCCGAAGCAATGGCATTTGCTGTGATATTGCAGCGTTAGATAAATTCGTGAAAAACAACAACAGGAAACAGAAGATATCGAGACCGAAGCTGGTGGATTTCTTGTTCGGCATACTTTGGTCAAAGCTGGTCTGTTGAATTATTTTTGCAACGTTTCGAAAATTTGCAATGGATGTCCTTCGGCACAGCTGACGTGCTTCCACACTTCATGAGGGCAAGGCGTAATTTGTGCGTAGTGAATGATTGGTTGTATATATATCTGTTTTGCTAGCGTTATTATTTGCTTTGGCTGTAAAGGCGTCTTGAGCGCGTAAAATAGTGGTATCTTAGGTGTTGTTGCTAGAGGAACTGACCTAGTGTATTGTAAAGTGGTCTAAGACTTGTTGGTGGTCAGTGTGTGTGTGTGTGTGTGTGTGTGTGTGTGTGTGTGTGTGTGTGTGTGTGTGTGTGTGTGTGTGTGTGTGTGTGTGTGTGTGTGTGTGTGTGTGTGTTGCTGTGTTTGACCAATCTACCACCTGGTGGTGATGTCGGCTGTTTTCGGCTGAGTGGTGGTGTAGGTAAATGTTTGTCCTGGTATCGGGTGTGGGCCGAGGATACGTGAGGAGTATTGTAGTGAGGATACTGGACAGAACGAAGAATAGTAAAGCTGGCTTGTTGAGATGTCGTCTTGAAGTTCGAAGAGTGGATATGAGTAGAGTTGAGTTGAGTTTCCGTAGAGAGATGAAGTGGCAGATCTGGTCGAAGGCCGAAGATGATGCAGTGGAGAAGATTTCCCACTCCCCGGACGGTGCCGAGTTGGGGTATGAGGTGTAGCTCGGGGGGGGAGGGTCATGGCCACAGTATGTTAACAATTCCATCACGTTATCCAAGTCCAACATGTAATCTCCTTAGGATTCGTGGTTTTAACTCTGTTCTCTCTCTCTCTCTCTCTCTCTCTCTCTTTCTCTTTTGGAATATATCATTAATTTTGTATTTTTTTTTTTTGCGCGGTCTTTTGTTCAGTTTCTGTTTTTGTTTAACATACCTTTTTTCTCATTCTTTTCCCAGGAACCTCTTTTTCATTTTTCATTGTTCTTCGAGTAGGGATGTGATAGAGTGAAAGTGGAAGAGGCGTTCGTGTAATGTTGGACCTTCATCGTTGAGGAGAGTAGTGAGGTTTAGTGGAATGTTGTTTGCGTTTCAGTGGTTCGTGATATGTTGTCTTTGGGTGGTGCATTTGGTGCAGTAGATGAGAATGTGTTTCATTGTGAACGTTCGTTGACATGTGCGTTTCGGTCTTTGGCGTTGTAGTATGAGATAGGGGTGTGTAAGTGCTGTGGGTCCGAGGCGTAGTCGTATTAGTGTACTTTCTTTGTGTCCGGTGTGTTGATTGATGGAGCGTGGGTATGTAAACTACTGTTCTTTAACCGTCAGTTCGATAAAGAGGTCTGGCGATAGGCGTTTCAGGTTGAAACGGTCAATCAGGTTTCAGATTCTGCGGTAGGGGTGAACCTACATATTGAATCTAGCTGAAAGAGGCCGCCAACGGTTTTTGCTTGTTGTTCGAATTGTGTACCGCCAGTACTTTTGAGATTGTCTGAATGTTGACAGGTTCGCTTCGCTCACGCATCTGCTATATTGTTTGTGGGCATGGCGCCGTATGACGGTTTCCCTTGGACAGTCCGGAGTCCACCAAAACATAAATGTTTTTCCCTAGGTTTTTTGGGACTGAGTCACATGCTGCTAAGCTGATGGTCTTGACTACTGTCTTAACTTTGCTGGTCTCTGAGGCTTCAAGGATGAGGTTCACTTGATCCTCTCTTTTTACCCAGTCCGCTCTTTTCAAGTTCAAAGATGGCCTGAATAGCTTAGTATGGTGGATCGCACCCGTGGTGAGCTTAAATTTATTTTGGTAATTGTTACTCAGCCCGGGAACACCTGCAACTGACCAGTCAAATAGTGAGCATAATATTTGGGAGCAGCACGTTAAGTCAATACAACTGTCGGATTTTCCTGACGTCTTGTTGTGGCGGGTGGCTGCCCTGGTGTTTGGAAATATCATGTTGTGATCCGAAAAAAAACTGGTGAATTTCACGTCCTGTAGTGTCAGTCCGATTTAATGCTAAACATCCCTAGAAGGGATGTTTAGCATTAAAGTCTCCAATAATTAGAACTGTTTAGGGAGCTTGAAGCAGCAAGTTCCTCAGCTCCTATGATGTGGGGGTTGCAGCTGACAGTACCCCGTACCCCTGCCGAGCCTGGGGATACGGAACGCCGATGGTGACCTTGACGGCACATACTTCCTTTTCCCTCTCCAGATCGGACACCGATTAGATGTGGTGAGATGGCCAGAAGTGTGGCAGCTCAGTAATATGGCTGGTTTGGTGCAGGTGGATTCAGGATTGAAAGGCTCGCCGCACTTGGGGCGTCAGGGTGGTTGGCTGTATGTCCTACTGCCATGCCGAAGCGCTGGGAATTAAAACAACTGAAATGATTTGGAATAATGACACGGACTCGGTAGGCTCAGTGGCCTCGTCTCGCTCAGCCGTGTGGGCGGCCAGTCAGTGGCGGGGCGGCGGTCACCGTCAGCGCTGACATTCTGCGGCTGACGGCTGACGGCAGCCCACGGATGGCAGCTGGCGGATGCCGCCCCCGTCAGCCACTGCTATTCTGCGGCTGACGGCTGACGGCAGCCCACGGATGGCAGCTGGCGGATACCGCCACCGTCAGGCACTGTCATTCTGCGCCTGACGGCTGACGGCCACTGCCACCGTCAGCCACTGCTATTCTGTGGCTGACGGCTGACGGAGACTGACGACTGACGGCCGCTGCCATTGTCAGCCACTGTTATTCTCCGGCTGACGACTGACGGCCGCTGCCGCTGCCAGCCGTCAGTGGACGTGTCGGTCCATTGGCCGCCCGGTTGGGTTCCGCCGGCGAGCGGCGGGAGGTCGCTCTACTCGGCTTCGCACTCCCAGAGCCCATTTCGCGACATCCGGTGAATGAGAGTGGTGGGCGCAACTGCGCGTCGACGGCACACGGCTGCGAGTGCGCAGTACACCGGCAGGCAGTGACCACACAGCCGCGAGCTCTCACGCCGCGCGGCTGAGAACTCGTCACAGTCGTCAGTCGCAGCACAACTGAGAGCCGAACACGCATCGTGCGGACCCACAGCACACAGCGAATGTCCAAGCCGCGCAGCTCACAGCCCACAGTACACAGCTATGAACCCAACCCGAGCTGTTGCCATCCCGGAGCTTGCATCAGCTCGGCACAGCTGCAAGTCCACAGCACGACTGCGAGTCCACGGCATGCGCACAGTGCGCCTTCAGCGCACAGCGTTGCTTACAGTGCAAAACTGCGGGCGTTCTGCAAAGCTAGGATGTCTGACATTATCCCACAGCACGGACGCATTCGCCGATGGGCTGCCACAAAGACCACTAAGATGGGCGTGAATCAGACATGTCTTCAATTGTGAAGTTGAGCTCGCTAGGTATTGGCACTTCCCAATGCAGCGCCTGCTGTTGCCTTATTGCGCCTAGGTTTGCGTGCAAATGCATGGCCGATTACAAATGCTGAAATGTGTCCATGGCAAGACTATTACAAACATAACGCAAATGGGCGATTCCAGGACAAGTTATCCAAAATTGTTCACCACACCCCGTCTGATTTTGATAAAAGCAGGTGCACTTGGCTATCTGCAGCCCAGATTACACTTGTGATTTTTTTTTCTAAGTAAAAGGTTTCACGAGGTATAGGCTAAGAATATTTTGCAGTCACCCAGAAAGTTCATATATAAAATCATTTTCATCATTCTAGGGATAGCAATTAGCTCAACACAGCTATATATTATTTGAAAGCGAACGATCTGCCCAATGCAAAATACAAATAAGATCGTTCTTGTGAAGCTAACCCACCACTTTACCCCGTGACCTAGTGACATTTCATGGACTTCGTGAACCTTTGAAAAAGTGCTATTCAAGTAAGGTATTTTAAACTTATGGGTGCCCAATGCATTATCCAGTTGAGTATCGTCTTTATGGTCAAGCCGAATCTGTAATGGTTCATAGGGAACGCGAATATCAGGTCCCAATATGAGCTCCAAATAATAGTACCAGACGTAACAAGGAGCATAGACGATATTGATGCCATTGAATAGCCGCCAGGCCATTTAGCACGATGATGATATTGTCAAATACATCGGAGGTAAACGGAACATATGTGGATCAGTGACCTGTCCTAGATATTGCGAATTCGTGTGCATCGTGGAAGTGCTCGATATGCATCGCACGGTAAAGCCATTTGCTGATAAACCACCATTACATCAGGTTTAATTGCAAGCAAGATCATAATGGTCACATATTACTCCGGGATCTGGCCCTAAGCTGAAGCTTGAGACGTGCATAATGGAAGGAATTCGATAACGGGGCGTTTGGGAGCAGACTGTTCGGAGAAACAACAAGGCCATACATGTGTCATCAAAGGTGACAGGCGTCAAATTTGGATTTTTCTCATTAAATGAATCACGGCTTACTTTAGGATGTAGGACCGTAGAACCGAGTGTAGGACCGATGTAGGGACTGTAGGATGTGTCTTGTAGGATTTGGTCACGGTCAGGTGGGCCTGTTGACCCATGGGCCACAGAGTGTTCGTCCCTCTGTCGATATCATTCTATGACGTTTTTTTGGACATTCTGATGGAAGCTGCCGCTGCCAAGCAGGATCCTGAATAGAAAGTGAGCAGGGAAGTGGCTTGGTTTTACGAGTCCCACGACATTAGTAGGCTATGCCGGACAATGCGGTGCTAAAAGTTAAACCAATGACAGCCCAATCATACATCCATTCAACTCAGCGTATACAAATCAGGCCAGAAGGGCTCTCCTGAAGTCAGAACTTCTAAAAGCAAAATGATTAGGAGGAAACAACATAGCTAGATAGGGGTTGTCCGAAAACCAAAAAGTTTTCAGCCGAAATGCTTACCCGAAAAAAAAACTCATCTCTTTCGCTGAATGACTTATCAACCCATAGAAAAACACCTGTATCTTGTCACATGCCTTGTCACACACATTCACCTGCATCTTTGTCACATGCCTTACACAGACCACATCTAAAAAACAAAACAAAGTCAACCAGGCCAAGAAAAACAGCCAGGTTATCAGCTCAGAGCAGCGTGGAATGAAAGGCACAAAAGTCAACAACAAAAACACTCTGACGTCATCTGAATTGAAACCTGTATAATGTTCCGCTGCCACAGATGATACAACGCCTGTAATGTTGGCTTACGAGGTCGATGCCACGCGACGAACGAAGCATGCAATATTATCTATGATATCTTATCCCCGTCTCAGGAAAAATTGGCGGCATATGTAGGAGACACGTCTCAATCAGTGTGCTTGAAATGTAATGAACACCTCGGAAAGACGCCAGCGGAAAAACACATCGACACATGGACACCTCTGGAACGCCAGCAGAAATACGTACAGCGGAAAGACACACAGCGGAAAGACACCCAAGTCAACATTTCGGCAAATCATTCAATATCATAATTCAGCATGCAAAGACACAGCCAAACTGAAAGTCAGTGAATTACTCCACTTTCGAGGATACAGACCCAAGCTAACACCAGAAACGGGAAGGGGAGGGGTGATTACCCACCTCAACGATCTCAAAAACTACTGAAGCTAGAAGCACGAAATTTGGAGGGGAGAGTACGGGTCGGTGCAGAAGAAATTGCATAATCCTAGGTCACTTCGGGGTCAGTTGAGGTCGAGATTGACCTCATGCCATGCCGCCGCGCTATCGCGCCGGCGAAACCTTTGTGACCTTGGACGCCGTGCGCCCGGTCAGTCCACTTTGCACCCCCCACATTGCCTACTTTTGTCGACAAATTTAAACAATCGGCTTTGCGTATGATTCGTGTATCAATTCGAAACATAGTGACAAAATTACACTTCAATACGGCTTCCAGTTTTGAGTTATTGTCGAAAAACAAGAATGGACAGATTCCGCCATCCCCCTCAATGCGCGCTATACATAAGTATTTCATGATGGCTACAACATGTACAACATTGGCTGAGGGCGACCTTCTTTTTTCGTGAATTGACCGTTGAACCTGCCACCAGATGGCAGGACAAAAAATGAAAGATGGTGGCTACATTGGAGATAAACAATTCGCGTACGGTATGTAGTACGATTGGGAAAGAACCGGGCAAGGCTACAGTGCAGACATTCTGCGTAAAATCCAGGCACCTACGCGATGAGCCCCATGAGATACATGCTGTGGTGAAGTTTGGGAGATACTGGGTTCAGCGCTCTTGCAAATCTGGTCTCTCAGAAAGCTCCAAGAATTGCATTGCTCTGCTGTTGTACCCAAACAGGCGAGGAAAGTGAAACGTTGAATGATTGTTATGATTGGCAGAACTGCATACAGGTATAACATTAAATAACAAATCAGCTTTAGCAAGGCATAAAGCCAGCAGGATCTCACCCCTGATGACATCATAATTTCCATCTATGTCTGGCATCATGCAAATGTGGAAGCCTTTTTGAATTATTGATGTTGGGAATATCTAATTTATCCACATTGCTTTCATGGATGTACTTACTCTGAATGCTAAATCATTAAATTATTGGTGTTCACTTCATGGCACCAAATATACAGGAACCTGCAAATTCAAATCAACTGATTCAAGCAAGATTCACTGATTCAAGTTTTAAGACAGTAAATTTGTGTTTAAGGTGTTTTATAATTTTGGGCAATTTCTTTTTCAAATGCAATGTTTTTATGTGATTAATGCGATGTGACCACCCATTTCAAGTACAAATGCTTACTTTCAGTATGCATGCAAAATAACACCAACAATAGGACTTTCAATTAGGTAGCATAGCTGCATGACCATTGCAGTCCATTCGCTCCAAACCCCAGTAAACAAAGAAGAATTAGGTAACATAGCTAAAAAAGTAATTTAAGAAAATAATATAGATTAACCTAACCCAACTCCCAAATACGGGACAAACAAATTGAAAAATGAAACATGCTAAGCCTTTTTCACTATGCTCCAAACTAAAAACAATGGCTGTCTTCTTCCCATGCAATGCTGATGAACATGGTCAACATATAACCACTCAATTCCTCAGCAATTGCATACTTTTCAGTTCAAAGATGAAATATGACCAAAAAAGGAAATGGAGTTAAATAATATATCATTAAAAAGGTTTAATAGAAAACAAAATGCAACATAGCCTAAGAAAACCATCCATAACCCGAACAATTATCCATTGGTGTTGGATTGCTTAAAACCTACTGATGTTGGAACGTGTAAATATCACTATGCCATTAAAGGAGTCTGCATCATCCATTTAGTCAATACTATATGCTGTGATTTGAAATAGTGAATACCTTGCTTACATCAGCATGTGATTGCCCAAAGAAATGCAAGAAGTTTCTAGGTAAGTTTCAACAAGTTCAGTCCATATATTTGTTCTCCAATTTGTACCCAGGGGCTTCTTCTACATACATACCAAATACATTTTAACGCATCCCTTATGTGCATATGATTTAAATACCAACAATTCCTCAAGCTTGCTTAATTTTACCTTCTACATTACATGCTAATTGTACATGTAGGTTGGCAATTTATCATTTGGTGTATGGAAGCAATATCGTTGAATTATATGCTGGGAACACCAATACTTTTATGAAGCCCTCATCCATATATACATACCAGAAAGGTTATAATCATCCTTCTAGAAGTGCTTGCTGCATACCTTCATGTGACTTCAAGCTTTCTTGCTCACTTTTAGAATGTTGCGCCAATTTTTCAGGGTAACCTATCTCTCGGGAAGCGATGTAAGCTGACTTCATGTTCCCTCCTGTGTAATGATTTGCATTGTTGAACACAGCAATACGTATTGGACTTGCTCACCTTATCCACTTGATTCATTATGTTGATAACTTTGCAAGAACCCTCACACTCTCAAATTTCAAGGACCCGAAACAGTATGCGTAACCACAGTGCTAGCCATTTCCATGTATGCCACTCTGAGTTGTTTGCATTCTTGTTTCTAAATTGTTTCTGGTAGCGCGCCAGATTTGTCACACTTATGTCTGCCCAACTGTAGTTCAACGTGTCTGCCGGTAGGCGGCAACCCATTCGCCTTGAACGGTCAAGAGCTGCCAGCATACTTTCTTCATTCTGTTCCATACTACGACTGTGACAACTACCCAGGCAAAGGCAGGTTAGAATCGATTCGAATTGTACATACTTGTGTAAATTTCGTTGAAAAACTGAGTAATGCGTTGATATTGATGCGGTTGAATATTCTTGGTGCATTAAGATGTTTACTCGGCACGGTAATGTGCGTAAAGACATATGTATGCATGTGAATGTGTGGGTGATCCATGCCAGGTGGCTTTTAAAGATGACGGCAAATATACTGGTATATATTGTCGGTAACCTTAATGAACATGTTCTGTACAAGTGCATAATTCAGCTGGGTCTGTACCATCGGTAGATTTTCAAGGTGGTCACCATTGTGATAAATAAGTGCTTACTACCATTGTTGTACAATTATGCGACAATTGTATGGGCGATAGATATTACGTCCAGAAACTGTGGGCACATGAATTTCTCGTCACGTGATTCGCAGAAATGCTTTCCAATCGCTTTGCCCACTTGTCCTTCAAAGTTGGTCTGAAGAAGGGGCGACCTCAGTATCTCCCATATGTCGTTATACGTGATTGCTTTTGCAAGAGCCGTGCAGCAAATTGGAGGGTGGCAGAAGTGTGATATAAAGCATTATACCACACCCTAATACGTCACCCCTGTGATACAGCACTAAACATGTTTCTTCGGCGTCGCTTTTCACTCATTCTGCCCATTTTACTTGGGTTATCATGCCCACTGTGCTCTTCTATTAATGATTTAACATGTATTTAAGCTTTTCTGCTATAACTTCTAATTAATTGCAAGTTCATCACTCTTTGCTTGCTGAACAAGCTCCGCAGCTTGCTGACCGATTACATCTAACTATAGGCCGAGATCAAAATTGTTCTGCATCTTTAAAAATATGCATGTAGGTTATTACTTTTGTGATGACAAACGGGAAAAATCCATCATGCGTAAGAAGTCATGAATCGAATCGCCCTGTTTTCTTATTCCGTACCATTTCGGGTGGGGGGAGGGTATTCAACCGCCCCCCCCCAGGTTTTTCGCGGATAGTGAACGAACGGCGCGCGGCATCGCGACAAAATTTGGCATGCTTTTTTCCACATCAATTTGACATGCTGTTGCAAAATTTTGAAGTCAGGTCATTTAGGATCAGCGAGTTAGTCAAGGTAAAGTGAGGTAGCCTCAAAAAAGTTCAACCAGCCATCGCGCTTTAACGGATGCAGATATTTTAAGGAAACTTTCAGCGTTCGCTTATTTTTAGGGGTGCAACAAAACGTACGAAAAGAATTGTTATTTTTTCCGTTTTTGACTACTTATTAATTATGCATATTTACCTATTGGAGTTCAAATCGAAAATTCTGGCTAAAGTAATCATTTTTCTTAGAACAAGTTAACTTCCATCAACGTTTTTCGGTCTGGTCTACACATTAGAAAAGGAAAAGGAAAGAAGACTCGAAAACACAAAATTTTAAGATTAAAAAAGACAAATTGAAGGTAGGCAAAAGATTGTATGGCTCCGGCCGATTTCGCTGTCCCTTTCTGAATCCAAATGTTTTTTCTTCAAATATCCCCAAAATTATCTCCCCAGAGCCACAAACATAATGTATGTCGTGAAAAGTCGTGAAAATCTATCCCCCTAGTGCTGTCACTTTCGGGGGAAATTGTTTTCGGGTGGATCCGAGCCCTACTCGTCGAGCGCTTTCCGATGTCACCTCTTTCGTTTTTGTGCGACGCTTAGTTTTTATTATAGAGTGGGGTACTATCCGCCCCCCCAGGGATGGAGTGTGAGAATGTGACCGGAGAGACGGCGCGGGTTATTTTACTTTTGGGCCTGGGTGTCGGTCTTCCAACAAGAAAGTCGGTGTGTGTGAGATACTGTCTAAGCCACTGGAGGTCATATTATAATATTGATCATGTTGATGCTCTTTCCAATCATGAGCGAAGGTTATACCAGGTTATATATTTCAATTCATTAATGCAGTGATGCTCATCTCAGCCATCAATTCAATTCAGATTGGACTAGTTCATACGGACACCGCTTGGGCCGGATTGGAAACATGTCATGCGTATTATGCTGTACTTCCTCTACTCCGATGCTCGGCTTCTACCGCTCACGGCCATCGCATGGATCCGGGCGCACTGCTAGCCCGGCGACCAATACGTGGTCTGATCACTCTCATGGTCTCCTATTTGCAGGTCAGATGCATCAGACACACCATTAGAGTCATCACGTGCTCGGAGGTCTCAATAGCCTATATTGCTTGATATGGCACACCACGATGGCTTGACGAAATATGTCTGTCAGATGGGCGGCTGCAGGTGGCTGGACAGTTGGGCAATGCGGCGGGAATTGCACAACCATTACCGTGTGTATGTGTGTGTGTGTGGGTGTGGGGGTGGGTGGGATGTGATTCGGCGATGAAAATTGAGGTCACGTCTGATGTCAGATAAACAATGTTGTTTTCTGTGTGTTCCCTAAACAATGGCACTTCCTGTAAGGTTGACATCCTTCAAACCACCGGCATAAGCACAAGAAACATGGCGATGACGAAAACGATGCTGGTGATAGTTTGCTTGACATATCCGGGATAAAGCTGCTTTCTCAAAATGTTGGTCAGATGGAAAAAAAATGTGTAGTATCGGCGGCTGTTGAAAAGGATGACATTAATTTGATGGGGTAATGATTGCCATCATGAATGTGCGACCATTATACCTCTATCTTTCTACCATTGAGTCACAAAGCGAGGCTACCACATGTAAGGATGAAGTGAGTGCAAACGGTTTGTGCGTGAAGTTGTTGTTGTTGACATAAGGTGATGTAGTAATACTGTTGTATGGTCCGTGGACCTTTTCATAACGGAACAACGAATAACTGAAGATAAAAATGCTCTGTATCGTTGGATAAGAACCAGTTTTACTGAAGTGGGACGTGAATTTGATGAGCAAGCTAAAGACCACTTTCATTTCTGCCCGTTTGGATACAACTACGGCAATTCCATTGCAGAAAAACACACATCTTTAACATCAAAACGTGCTGGAACTCTTAGCATCCTTCCTACCTTTGATCGTGGGAAAACCATCCTACCTGACGAAATTTAAATATACATGCAACATCTACAAGAATAAACCGGAACGCAGCGAATATAAACATGACGACGAGAAGGAAGAAAAGAAGTGTGGAAAGGCAATGAGCGACGGGTGTCGTAATTTGCAAATCGCGCCATGAAAACAAATAGCGAAACCAGCAGTCAACCAGGCATAATTGGCACAGTGGAATGTTCAGAGAGCTTCAGCGCAATGCTTGCAGTAATAGTACTGAACATCCATGATCTGAGACGATTGTTTTGCTAAAATAGACACTTCGGCCTCCTCAGGTCTTGTCGTGCCGCGAATGAAAAATGAAATGTCATGTTGTATGATTTATCGTATGAATTTTTAAACATATTTGTGTTGCGGAGAAGTCAGTGCCTTGGTGGAAAATGGGTGATAGTTCACCGACAGTGCGAGCAGAGAAAATGAATATTGTGTGTATGACCATGATCAATCGGAGTTGTTCGAGGGTCGTGGTATTCTTGACAGTGTAGGAGGATTTGTGTGACTGAAGATAGACATGCAGGACGTGATGAAGCATTATAAATCAAGTCTTTGCTCTAAATGTTTCAAGTCTCATAAATGGAGATCAATGGTGCGAAAAAGTAAGTGAAAAAGATGATTGAAGAATTGATCTGGAGTCTGAATAAACGACGACGTTGTGCATGGGGTGACAGAGGAAGCGATTGCGAATATAACAGAGGGCAATAAGGACGGTATGCAATTCAGCGATGGAAATTGAGGTTCCATCTAGAAAACGATGATTCTTGTTGTTTGTTCGCAAAACAATGGCACTTCCTGCAAGGCTGACCGTTTTATCACCGTCGACAAAAAGAAGCATGCCGATAACAAAAACGAAACTGGTGACATTTTTGTGAGGTATTTTCTGGATAAAGCTTTGCATATGTTGTGAAATTCAGATATAAAAATGCGCCTTTCGGCCATCTTCCACTGTGATGTAATTGGTGGAGTAAGAGTGGTAATGCATGGAATAGTGCGATGAATGTGTATATAAAATGTCTTGGCTCATGAAGCTACGATAAAGCTAGTTCGTTTTTCGTCTGCACCTAAATAATTGTGGCGTAAGTGCGCAAATTTGTAACTTCAAGAAATTGCACGAATGCATGTTGGGGTGGTGTTCTTGAAATTTAATTTAGGAAGCATACCTGGGTGTCTGTTGTATGCGACGGATAGCTAATGGCGGAATTCCTGCTTCTGCTCCTAAAAAAAAATGATAAGAGAAGTTGTCACTGCACCAAGTGCGATACGGCGAAATTTGTTCTGTATTATGTCTACAATTTTCAAGGCGGAAGTGTTCACACCAGCGAGAACTGCCAAGCCACATCCCGTCCCGTCTCGGGTGCGGGATCTTCAGCCGCCCCCTCAGGTTTTTTTCGCGGATAGTGAACGAACGGCACACGGCAGTCCGCCAAAATTTGGCATACCTTTTTCTACATCAATTTGGCATGCTGTTCCAAAATTTTGAAGTCAGGTCATCCAGGGTCAACGAGTTAGTCAAGGTCAAGTGAAGTCACCTCCAAAAAAGTTAAACCAGTCGTCACGCTTTAACGGATACGGATATTGTAATGGAACTTTCAGGGTGTGCTTATCTTTATGAATGCAACAAAACGTACAAGTGGAATTTTTCATTTTTCTTTTCGCCTTTGACTACATATAAATTTTCCGTATTTGCCAAATTGCAGTTCAAATAGAGGATTCTGGCTAAAGTAAACATTTTTTATGAGGACAAGTTGACTTCCAACAACGTTTCTCGGTCTGCTCTACCCATTGCAAAAGGAAAATTAATGAAAACTTGAAAACCCCATTTCTTTTAAATTTTGAGAATTAAAAAATTGGGGCCCCCAAAACAAAATAAAGCCCTGGTCGATTCCGATGTCCTTTTCTCATTCCAAATAAGTTTTGCTTTTTCCATATATTCCACAAAATGAACTCCCCAGAGAAAAAACATAATGTAGGCTGCTAGTTAGTTATGTGGGCTATAGGGCGCATCGACCATCGACGATGTTGATTATATAGCGCCCATAACTGTGTTCCTGTCTACCTAGGTTTTATGTTCCGCCCAGGATTACTTGCACGTTTAAGGAGCACTCACTATGCCCAAACAAGGGTGATATATTTACTTCCTGCACTGTAAAAAATGATCAACACTTTTGCTGCCAATTGCATGCTAAATGGCTGCTTCCATCAACGCTGTTCGTTAAGGTTGCTAGTAAAAAGCACCATTCAAGCAATAACAAGCACCTTATGTACTATTTAGCTAGAAGGGGATAATTCTAGCCTGCAGATGCTAGAGTGCAAGAATGAGGATGCTTGATCCTAGCAGCCATGGGTGTTATGTCAAGCAGCCCAGAAAAATTTAACCGCTTATATTTACCACCATTAGCACCTTAGCGCTGCTTAACGAAACAACTGCGAACTTTCGGCCATTTTTGTTTGGGATGCGGTGGCGAGCGGATCGGTGCAGTTGTGCGGCAAAATTTCAGTGAAAAAGAGAAGCCTCTCTGGAATCAAGAGAACCTATGAATACAGTCACAAGCCAGTCATAGTCTGTACAAGGTAGGTGTGTCTTCATACCAAATGTATTTCCGCATGGCATAAATATAATTAAGTCAGCATCTTGCCAACCTCGCTGCATACACCCCTGAACTCACTGGCGCTCTATGACTTACGCAGAGTGACGCACACTCAAGCTACAATAACCAACATTCCTGATCTTGACAGGATATAATACCTGGCAGGTTTAACAAGGCATATGTGGTATTGCTCTCGGACAAACAAACTTAAATGATATTTTATGCCATTATTCAGTTATGGACACTGAAAAGCTTAGTGGGCTATGCCAGTTGCAGCTTATTTTGTTGGCCTAAAAAAATCATTTCTGATATAATGGTTTTGGGCGGTGCAGTGCTGCTCAGCAATGTATGGTGAATTTGTTTTAAAATGTTTTTTTTTTTTTTTGGAATTGTTTTTAGAATAAGATGTTTATGAAGATGACTTATGATGATAGAACAACTTATTTTCTGTGCAAATGCATACTTTTCAAGTTGTGAACAAAATACTGTCAGAAAGGGTCTTTGAATTATGTAGCACATAACAAGAAATGTTTTTAAAAATGGAACGTACCCTAACCTAACCTAGCACAACTTATATTTGGAGGAAAAAATCAAATAAAAATAAATAAAATGTGGAGAAATTCATTTTATGAAAATTCTAAAAATTAAAAAGAAACCTACCCTAGCCTAACCTAACCTAAAGTACTTTTGAAGAAACGAAATCCAATAAAAACATTGTAAATGTTTTTCTCTCGGAAACTTCGTTATTATTGTAATTATTTATTGGTAGTAAAAAGAAAAAGAAATTACACGCATTTTCCTCCATCAAGCAAAGAAATGGAATAGGTTTGGTTAAGTTAAGTTGGTTTAACACGCGCCGTGGAGGGCCTCTGAAAATAACGCGCACTGGAGGGGGGGCGGATTCCGCCCCCATAAGATCTCAGCTCCTATGAAGGCTAGAGCAACGAAATTCACAGGGTGGATGGGCACGATAGTGAACTCTATTATGTGCAAAGATCATAACCTTAGGTTAATATATTCACGGTCAGATAAGGTCAAAATAACAAAATGTTCTGGTTTTTCGTGGCTTGGCTTGTCATTGTTATGGATCGCTGTGCTTGTGCATAAATGCTCCAAAATTGGCATTAATGATGTTTTTGACATTACTAATGATGCAACACAGATGTCAGATCCGCCATTTGACCTCAGGTCACCTATATAGGAGCACTTCATTAAGTCATTACCTGCTCCAGTTACCGGAGCCGGGCTCCCATCCCCTGCTCCCATCCCGACTGCTCCGTTGGGCGGCTCGGCACAATCGGCTTCGGAAAGATTGGAGTGAAATACGTGAATAAAGTATGGAAATGCTTAGGCACACACTGACAAACAGTAGATTTCCGGATGTATAGGGAGTAACATGTAAAGTGACATCAATCGCATGACAGTCATTTGCATTTATGACACATTCCAGTTGATCAAGTTTGATTCCATTAGCCTATCATGAACTTGACCTGACTTGACCTCGGCGACCTAACATGACTTTTAAGTTATATAGCATAACAATATGCATCTAACAAGTCGCTAGTGTTGTCAAGAGCACTTCCCTATTGCCAATATACGGGAAGCGCATCAGCACCGATTTTGTGGTCTGGCGCTGCGAATTGTTTTGATTTAACGGCCCCTAACTTGAAAACTTCTCGGCCGATTTTCATTTTTCTTGCTTTAAGCAATGCGCCGGTCATTCTAAGCAGGTACGCGAAAACATTTGGCCTATATCGGCCGGTACAATATGGAGTTATGTACAAAAAAATCGGAAGGATTAGCGGATTTCGCCATACCCCCTCTAGGGCGTTTGTTAACCTGTTATGAACTTGACCTGACTTGACCTCGGTGACTTGACTGACTCTGGAACAATGCAGCATGACAATGTACATAAAACAAGTCGCTTGTATTGCCAAGAACACTTCCTTTTTGCTAATATACGGAAAGCCCATCAGGGCCGATATTTGTGATCTGGCGCTGAGAAAATGTTTTGATTTTAACGACCTCTAACTCGAAAAATTATCGGTCGATTTTCATTTTTCTTACTTCAAACAACGCGCTGGATATTTATTGGCAGGTATGCAAACAATGGCGTAAATGAGAAAAGGACAGTAAAACCGACCAGGGTTATTATTTTTGGTCCCCCAATTTTTTTAATTAAAAATGTTGAGTCTTCAAGTTTTCTTTAATTTTCCTTTTCCAATGGTTAGAGCAGATCGAAAAACGTTGTTGGAAGTCAACTTGCCCTAATAAAAAATGCTTACTTGAGCCAGAATCCTCTACTTGAACTACAATTTGGCAAATACGCATAATTTATATGTAGTCAAAAAAGAAAGAAAGAAAATTTCCACTCGTAAGTTTTGTTGCATCCCTAAAGATAAGCAAACGCTGAAAGTTCCATTAAAATGTCTATATCCGTTAAAACGCGCCCTGGAGGGGGGGCGAAATCCGCCCACCCCTCCGGTTTTTCATAGATAACTCCAGATTTTACCTGCCGATATGCGCCATTGTTTGTGTACCTACCAATAAATGAACGGCGCGTTGTCTGAAGTAAGAAAAATGTAAATCGACAGAAAATATTTCGGGTTAGGGGTCGCTAAAGTCAAAACATTTTATCGGCGCCACATCACAAATATCGTCGCTGATGCGCTTCCCGTATATTAGCAAAAAGGAAGTGTTCGTGGCAAAACTAGCGACTTGTTTGATGTACATTGCCATGCTACATTGTTCCAGAGTCATGTCAAGTCACCGAGGTCAAGTCAGGTCAAGTTCATAACAGGTTAACACACGCCCTAGAGGGGGTATGGCGAAATCCGCCAATCCTTCCGATTTTTCGTACATCACTCCATATTGTACCGGCCAATATACGCCACATTTTTCACGTACCTGCTTAGAAATGCCCGGCGCATTGTTTAAAGCAAGAAAAGTGGAAATCGGCCGAGAAGTTTTCAAGTTAGGGGCCGTTAAATTAAAAACAATTCGCAGCGCCAGACCACAAAAATCGGCGCTGATGCGCTTCCCGTATATTGGCAATAGGGAAGTGATCTTGACAACACTAGCGACTTGTTTGATGTATATTGTTATGCTATATAATTAAAAAGTCTTGTTAGGTCGCCGAGGTCAAGTCAGGTCAAGTTCATGATAGGCTAATGGAACCAAACTTGGTCAACTGGAATGTGTCATAAATGCAAATGACTGTCATGCGATTGATGTCACTTTACATGTTACTCCCTATACATCCCGAAATCTACTGTTTGTCATTGTATGCCTAAGCATTTCCATACTTTATTCATGTATTTGACTCCTTTATTTGCGAAGCCGATTGTGCCGAGCCGCCCAACGGAACAGTCGGGATGGGAGCCCGGTTCCGGTAACTGGAGCAGGTAATGACCTAATAGGTGACCTGATAGGTGGTGACCTGGTGCTCCTATATAGGTGACCTGAGGTCAAATGGGGGATCTGACATCTGTATTGCATCATTAGTAATGTCCAAAACATCATTAATGCCAATTTTGGTGCACTTAAACACAACCACAGCGATCCATAACAATGACAAGCCAAGCCACGCAAAACCAGAAAATATTGCATTTTGACCTCATTTGACCTTGAAGATATTGACCTAAGGTCATGACCTTTGCACACAACAGGGTTCACTATCGTGCCCATACACCCTGTTAATTTCGTTGCTCTAGCCTTCATAGGAGCTGAGATTTTAGGGGGGGGCGGAATCCGCCCCCCCCCCTCCAGTGCACGTTATTTTCAGAGGCCCTCCAGGGCGCGTGTTAAAGCGTGACGACTGGTTGAACGTTTTTGGAGGTGACCTCACTTGACCTTGACTAACTCGTTGACCCTAGATGACCTGACTTCAAAATTTTGAATCAGCATGCCAAATTGATGTGGGAAAAGGCATGACAAATTTGGGTGCGCTGCCGCGCGCCGTCCATCCACTATCTACAAAAAAGCTGAGGGGGGGGGGGCGGTTGAAGAACCCCCGAGACGATACGGGTTAACTGAATCCTCCGCGCTGCCTTCTCCTGCTTGAACAAACTATCCTGGTGGCATTCCTGATTCCACATCTTTGCAAACCCCAGAAGCATCTCTCCTTATCACACACCTGAAGCAGCACCTCATGCTTTGGGAGATAATATCATCGAAACAACCTTCAATCGGCACCTCTCCATCACCGCCCAGTTAAAGCCCGGTGATGTTTGTCAATTGTTCTTAGCTGCACCTTTATCACCATTCAACTCCCCCTCATCCCGAGGCAAATTTCAGGTGACCATGACTGAAAAGAAACCTCCGCCCTCTGCCCTGGTGCATGAGGTTGGCGCTGCTCAGAAAAAGTAGTTTGCGAATATTTAACATTTCTTTTTACAATGCAATGTGTATGGAATGTTGTTAACATGATGTGGCCACTGATTTGCTTACTTTTCAACTGGCGGGCAAAATAACACAAACAAATTTGCTTGGCTATGGTAGTACAGCAAAAAAATAATGGTAAAGAAAAGAAACAGAGCCTAAGCTGAACTAGCCTAAACTCCCATGTAAGGAGAAATATTTTCTTAGTGGAAAATCCCTAAAACATATTTATCAAATTTATTAAAATTATAAACCTAACCGGACCTAAATAAACCTTGCCAAATTCCAAACTAAAAACGTAAAATTCATAATCTAAATACCTGACCTTACCTAAAACATAACCCAAAAACCTTCCCTAACTTCCAAGCCTAAAGTTGGATTAGGTTGCATTAGTTAATGGAAGATTACTGTGGCCGTTAAAGAACAGAAACCCTCATGTCCATTTTTACTGTCCTATTGGCAGCAAAAAGTAAATGATGTCATTGGCATATGGATAAATTTGTGCTTTAATTGTTTTATGGATTCTTGGAACCTATGTTTACAATGCAGTGTTTTTTAATGTAAAGAAGATGATGGGGGCCACTCATTTTCTGTGCAAATGCTTGCCTTTCAATTTATGCGGAAAATAACACAAACATGGCTTTTGAGTTATGTAGAATAGCCTAACGTAGCATAGCATTCCCCAGTAATTCCCATTTTAAACATGAAGCCCTATGGATTGTACCTCTCCCAATGCATTTTGGTCCGCTCATTTCCTCCATTAATTATGCCCACGCGACTTTCAGAACTCACGCCCTTGCTAGGTGGTTACTGATGATTTTTTAAATTTAATGCTACATCATAAGACTAAATCACAGCTTGGCGCGCATCTCACCGTTTATAGTAAAAGTACAGAAGTACGAACATAGTCCACATGTTGTGTATTTAAAAAGCGATCATGTCTAATAGCAGTACAGCCTATTGTTTATGGGGAATAAACAAACTTGATGCTACCAAGAACCATTGAAGGTAGTCATTTAGTGCAAGGCAATCGAAATCGTGCACCTGATTAGGTATCCAATATATAAAACAGCCAGCGAGAGTTGGGCTGTGTGGCGAAGCGGGGCACCTCCGGCAGGTAGTCATATCGATCTATGCACACTCGAATGTGTTATCTGTCTGTGTGTGTGCATGTGTGTGTGTGTGTGTGTGTGTGTGTGTGTGCATGTGTATGTGTATGTGTGTGTGTGTCTGTGTGTGTGTGTCTGTGTGTGTGTGTGTGTGTGTGTGTGTGTGTGTGTGTGTGTGTGTGTGTGTGTGTGTGTGTGTGTGTGTGTGTGTGTGTGTGTGTGTGTGTGTGTGTGTGTGTGTGTGTGTGTGTGTGTGTGTGTGTGTGTGTGTGTGTGTGTGTGTGTGTGTGTGTGTGTGTGTGTGTGTGTGTGTGTGTGTGTGTGTGTGTAAGGGGGGCTAGTATGTAGAGTTCACTTTGGTTCACAAAAGCTGAGACTGACTTAGGTAATTACTGGCAGCTGATAGCAATGTCGCCCCTTCAGTCAAGTTCCCTCATGGCATTTCGTGGATCCCTGATCGGTAGAGGGTGGCATGGGTGGTGAAGGTGTTCAATCAGTGACAAACTTGGAACCGAATGTATATAAATATATGTGCATACATGTATAGATATATACACGTATATATGTGTATATATATACACACATATATTTATATATATATATATATATATGTATGTATGTACTTCGCTATGTGCAAAATATTACTTATTCCTTACGTATTCCTTTGCATCGCTATTTATATACGAATGCATTCAAATGGCATATCGCCTGTAAGCATCCTGTTCGCGGTAATATTTAAAATCGGTATTGGAAGCTAACATGCAGCCAAAGAACTCATCCGTCCATATAAGTACAGTAAGCCACCAACACTTGCACACTACTATCAAGGAGACCAAATTGGGTTCAAGCAACCAAGGGGTGCTAAATGTGCTAGCAGCGTAGGCGAACCGTACCCAGGGATGCTGGTTTTTGGGGTAGAAAAATATAGAACCCTGCGGGTGCTAAATCGCAAGCACCCAACGGGTATTCATTTCAAGCACCATGCTACTAAATATAGCCCAATGCAGAGGTGCTAGTCATAAGCACTATGCTTATATTTAGGACCTGAAATTTTGGGATGTGATGCCAACTCCGAAAAGGTGCTTAATTCAAGCAGCCCTGTGGTGCTGAAAATTGACATCTGAAGTAACACACAAGGGGTGCTAATCATTTTTTTTTACAGGGTGGATATATGACAGCAAATCGTATTTGCGACAGAAACTCAAATAGTTGTCCATTCTGAATCACACTTGACCCATCACCAAGAAGATGTGTCATCGTCTGTGCGGATACCTCTCTTCCAAAGTGTAGTCTTCGTTCGGCTGCGAAACGAGGGCACACCAGAAGGATGTATCGGACCGTTAATAGAACATCACAACGAGCGCACACCGGTCTGTCCTGATTCTGCAGCAGGTAGCTGTGGGTGGCATATATGTGTCCTATCCGTATCCTGGCGAGCACTACCTCCTCCCTCCGTGGAGTTCTTGACGATGACTCCCACCGCCCTAGATTCGGATTAATGGCTCTCAGTTTGTTTCGGCCAGTTAAGTTCCAAAGATATTGACGTTTTTCCTGGAAGAACGTCTTAATTGTCTGGCCGAGGTGTGCTGCGGGGAGAAGAAGATAATGTAAGTTGTGAAAAGTCATGAAAATCTAGCCCCCCACTCTGATGACGTCACTTTTGGGGGAGAGATGTTTTGGGGGTGAACCCGGGCCCTACTAGTCGAGCGCTTTCCGATGACACCTTTTTCGTTTCCGTGCGATGCTTAGTTTGGATTTTAGAGGTGGGGGTTACTAATCGCCCCCCCGAGACGGGGTGTGAGGATCTGACCGGATAGACGGCGGGGGCTAAGTGATTTACTGCCACTACGATGTGGTCCACGGACATCGTCGTGGCGGTACAGGGAAACATTGATAAGATTGAAATTGTGTGCATGGGCGAGTAAGAACCAAGTCTCCTGCAATGCGATGTGAATTGGAGTGAGTAAACTAAAGGTTGTTTTCATTCCAGCCCATTTGGATATTTAACTATGGCAATTCATTTGAGAAAAATCAGACATATTGAAACATAAAAAATTCATGTTTGTCGGCACCTTTCGGTGCATGTTGGAGCAGGGAGTGTAGTTCAGGTGGGCATGTGCGCTGGCCACGGCGTGCCCACCAAGTCGTCCAGCCGACCTGTGACGTCGGGAAGAGCACGTCGGACTACCACATCCTTCGAGAATGCCAGCCGCCTGAGAGGTGCCGGTCGGATCACGTGTGCGCCACCCGACGTCGGGCGCACCGGACTCGTCCGCTGAGTACAACGAAACGGAACGCGTTTCTCCAGCATACGTGAAGGTGCGGAGTCTGCTCCTCTTCACATGAGTAGCTTGCGTTTGTGCAGCCGGAGATGTGTTGGTCAGGTCAGTTGCGTGAGCTTTTTTAGTGGAGCTAAGCCGGGTGTAATTTCCGTTTGAGCATAGGAAGAAGTGGCGTGAAGACGAGGGGAGGAGAGCGATACTGGCCGCCTGAGCGTATGTCTTGGTGGCTGATGTGGCCTCGACTGTCCACCGCGCTTAGAGCTAAGAAACGCCGGTTGTGGTCTCGACGGCGCAACTTCCTGTCGTGCATGTGTCGAGCACATCTAGCATAAAAAAGTACCTAGAAGAACTTGTAGAAAACACAAAACTGAAAGGAAGTGCCATGGAGTGTGTAAATACCGTGTGAACAAGTATATGCAGCTAGATGGCTGATATGATTATATAATTTTCAGTAAGAGCTTGTATGTGACATAAATCGATGAAGATGACATGAGAGACCGAAACAATAAACCAAGTGATGGTAGTTAAAATATCAATATGACATGCTGGGAGTACTATCAGGCCGTGTTACTTTTTTACTATCAGGCCGTGTGCTTTCAAAACCGCGGCTTAATGGCATGTATTAATCGGATAGTTGGTGTCAATCGTATAGCTAGTGCTAACCCGCACCGTGTTGGGGGGGGGGTGTCTTCAACCGCCCCCTCAGGTTTTTTTCACGGATAGTGAAAGCACGGCGCAGGACAGCGCGGAAATTTAGTATACCTTTTCCCACAATTTACTATGTTGTGTCAAACTTTTGAAGTCGGGTCATCTAGGGTCAACGAGTTAGTCTAGGTCAAGTGAGGTCACCTCCAAACAAGTTCAACCAGTCGTCACACTTTAACGGACACAGATATTTTAAGGAAGCTTTCAGCGTTTGCTTACCTTTAGGGATCCAACAAAACGTATGAGAGGTTTCTTTTCTTCCCTTTTTGACTGCTTATTCATTTTGCATATTTACCTATTAGAGTTCAAATCGAGGATTCCAACTAAAGATGCATGTTTTATTAGAGCAAGTTGACTTCGAACAACGTTTTTCTGTCCGCTCTACCCACTAGAAAAGGAAAATTAAAAAACTTGAAAACTCGAAATTTTGAAATAAAGAAATATACAAGTTTGATTTTTGTGTGGCAAACAAATGTCATGATCCTGATCGATTTCGCTGTTCTTTTCTGATTCAAAACAATTTTTTCCTCAAATATCCCCCAATATGAACTCCCCAGAGCCAAAAACACAATATAAGTCGTGAAAAGCTAGTTGACGTCACTTTTGGAGTTTTTTTTTGGGGGGGGGATGGGTGGTGTCGGGCCCTAATCGTCGAGCGCTTTCTGATGACACCTCTTTCGTTTTCGTGCGACACTTGGTTTGTAAATTAGAGGTGGGTTCCTATCAACCCTTTCCCGCGAGACGGGGTGTGAAGATCTGACCGGAGAAACGTTAATAGCGCAATGTAGTGGTCCTTACATAATCCCATAGTGAATTAGTGCAATGACCATTATTTAAATTTCATGCATGAGTGTTTTAAAGACAATCATGTTAATACACGAGACGTCAGTCGAGTTTTTTTTACTGATGATTGTTTTTTTTTTTGCAACGCGAGTGCATAATGCGAAGTTTTTCAATTAAAAAAGCTAAAAGCATGCGAGTTCAAGAACAAAACGTAAAGTTTCAGGTGCATCAGATGCTTCAAAAGTGTTTTTAGATTAGTTCCGTACCACATGAACGGCTGATGGGGTGAATTAAGCTGATGAGCTTACAATGTCAAAGGTTGATTGATGGTAGTGCTGAACCGACGAGAGCCATTCAAATCAAATTAAGGCTAATGTTAAGACAAACTAAGGCATTCACATTGGCCCAATTCCTCGATTATTGAAGGGGATAATGTTAGCTAATGAGACTTAATAGACCTATATTTGACCATAAGCTTTGTACAGATGCAGATAATGGTACAATAAGCATATATACTATTTATTTACATGATGAAATTAATTAATAATTAATTAATAATAAAATACCTGACCACCATTCGTTGACAAGGAAATAATGAACAATGACGGAGATTAACTGTGCGCGGAAATTTAAATACATGCACCATTGCACAACACCCACACATAAATATAATTTCTCATGCTTTAAACCATACGTTATTTTGACAAAGATAAGTTGTCGGGCCAGGAAAATGAATGAATATTCCACTTGCATGGGCATAGCGGCAGAACTAATGAACCGATCTAAAAATGAATGAGAGTGAGAAAAAAATGAGACCAACACCAATAGCAAAATATTTCGCTCAGCGAAGCGAGCGGATCTTTGTTTGGAATGGCAAATTGACCGATTCACGTGAATCCAACAGTAAATTTGTCGCAACAACAATCTTTTTCTTTCGAAAAAGCGCTCGTTTGGAACTATTAATGAGTCTTGCCTACTTACCGCACGTTGTCTTTGTCTGACATCAGGCCACTCGACGGGTCAATCAGATTAGAAAAGGGACTTCTCTTCATAAGTCAGCATGCATAACAAGTGAAAAACTAAACTAAGAAACTAAAAACTAAAAACTAAAAACTAAAAACTAAAAACTAAAAACTAAAAACAAGTGAAAAAAACCAAGTCACTGACCTGACCCCAAATATGAATCCTACACATGCGTTTTTAGGCACCGCCTAACTCTACTCACATCTCATGTTTCATTTGGATATCTTTCATTTAGGTGAGTTATCGATCTTGAAATATTTTTGGAGGTTCTCCTTTTGACCCTAGCTAGGTCAATGATATTGCATGGCCAAACGGTTCAAACGTCCACATCAGACGCATACAAAATTAATGCAAAGGCACTGAAAATGTCGCGCCGTCGTAGCCACCGTTTTTTATATCGTGGAAACCATTAGGGATCGTAAAATCCCCCCCCCCACACACAGGGCTAAGGCCACAGTTATAGTACGGACCAAGTCTATTCCCTATCGGGCATTGAAGGCGAGACACCGCAAATCTGACTAAGAGTCCATTAAGCTTTCCTTTGTCTTCCTAAGCGACCTTAATTCTTAACCCTGACATCTTCACTATCTTACTGACATGAGATGCACGGCTCACATCTACGTGCAGTACAATTAGAACACCACTCTGATCAACTGACACAGTCCCGCGGTAGCCTGTGCTCCTCGGGAATTGCACTTCCCGAGGAGCACAAGTTACACATACTCAGTATGTTGTTTTATATTTAGGCACATCTTCAGTATGTTGCTAGGATAATCATTACATGTAAGATGATGCCAGATCTTCCGTATGGTTTCCCATCTTCGCTCCTATTAGATGTTCCTATTAGAGGGATTGCCCTTTTGAATCGATTGCGGACCATGTTGAGTTTCATTTTTGTGGGATGAACTGGGGCTCATGCGCTTTCCATGACTATTTCCTTCCGCTTTTGACAGAAGTATTCCTCATCGATATGAGTATTACCCACATCCTACAGGAACTTGTTCTTTATCGCCTCTATAGCCTTTCCAAAAGATATGATGCCATAAAATTTACTACGTCGATGTTGAAAGAGATAGCCCGTTCTGACGGTATATTACTTCTCGAATTTCGTTATCTGATTTAGAATGCGATCAGTGTTCCATTTATGGAATCTATGCTAATTTATAAATGAGTGGACACGAATATCTACATCTGTGTGTGAACACGCTTAATCAGACAGGATGTCTTCCCCGTGTGTTTCCAGTAGCTAGAAATGGCAGGGAGTGGTGGGACGTAGTTCTTGCGCTCATGGGATTTCTAGAAGGCCGGTGTCCTGCTGTGATTATGTGTAAAATAATGCGTTGTCTTATCCGAAAATTTGTCCCTGCAAATTGTCCTTAAATTCTACTAAGGTGCCGTTTTTACCCACTGCATTGGATTATTAGTCACATTTGCCCTCAAAGTCTTTCCGGTCATATCCCTATATCCCGTTTCGTGGGTGGGGGTAGGGGTGGTGGTGGGGGAGTGGTGATAGGAACCTCCTCTAATCTCCAAACTAAGCAGCGTACGAAAACGAATGAGGTGCCATGGGAAAGCGCTTGACGATTAGGGCCAGACGCCACCCCCACTTCCCTCATGTGAAGTCGCTGGGGGCTCAGGTTTCAACGGCTTACATTATGTTTTTAGCACTGAGCATTTCATTTTTGAGATGTTATGAAAAACAAATTTGGAATCAGAAAAGGAAGACGAAATCGACCAGGGCCATGAAATTAGTGCCCAATGAAGATTTGTTTTGTGTTTTAACTTTCAAAATTTTTTGCTTTCTATTTTCTTTAATATTTATTTTATGATGGGTAGAGCGTACCGAAAACATTGTTCGAACTCAACTTAAAATTGCTCTCATAAAAATTGGTTGCTTTGCCCAGAATCTTCAATTTTAGCTCTAATTGGCATATAAACAAAACAAATAAGTAATCAAAAACGGGGAAAAAGAAAAAAATTGTCTGATGCGTGTTCTTTTTCACTAAAGATAAGCAAACGCTGAAAATTGCATTATGATATCTTTGTCCGTTAAAGCATGACGACTGGTTTAACGTTTCTGGTGTTGACGTCACTTGACCTTGACTAACATTGACACAAAATGCAAAATTGATGTGGGAAAAGATATCCAAAACTTGGGCGCGCTGCCGTGCCCCGTTCTTTCACTATCCGCGGTAAACCTTAGAGAGGGTGCATAGCAACCCTCCCTCAAGACGGTACGGGTTAGTGTAACTATATGTGTCATGCAAAATGGAGTACGCTTTTTCGCCATATCATGATTTATTCATGATGGCAAATCCCTTATATTTGACACTGGGCTTTGCGATAATACTGCCATTTAGACTGATGTCTTTCAGAGCCCGCATTTGCTCCTGGGTGGCATTAGTCAACGTACTACTGTGTTGTCGATACGTTCATGTGAGTTTGGGCGAGGAAATGCCTTCTCCAGATCCGGGAGTCTGGAGGGAAGGCCTGAACCTGCCAAACGTCGGGCATCCTCAACTGAGGTCTGGAGAGCGGCCGCGGACGTCTGCTGCTGTGTGTCAGCTGCTGCAGCTGATGCTCGCTTTCCGAGTGTGACCGTCGGCTACCGGGGGTCAGTGGCTGTTGCTGACGTGACAGCTGCTGGTGCCCGCTGCCAGAAGTCTGTGGCTGTCGCCGACGTGGCAGCTGCTGGTACCCGCTGCAAAGTTGCGAACGTCAGCTAGCCGTACAGAGGACAAGTGGTCATAAGGACAAGTAGTGAGACGGTACGTTTTCCATCTCACAATCGAAAGATTGTGAATTCGAGTTTTACATGTCGCTACTCTTCGCTCGCGACCAGTCGGCGTTAGATATTGGCGACGCTACATGACTCAACGGTCGACGTGTCGTAAAACCAATAACCACCGGCTAGGCGTGCATGCAGTAGCTGTCGCTGACGCTCGCTGTGTGGCCGTGACATCCGCTGACGCTACTGGGATGGCCGGGATCGCCGGATGCTGTGTGTCATCAGGTGCTGTCAACGTTCGGTAGATGGACGATATTGGATGCGGTGTTCGGTAGATGGACGATATTGGATGCGGTGTTCGGTAGGTGGACGTAGCTGTCTGCGGGGTTCGCTAGATGGACGTAATTGGCTGTGGGGTTCGGTAGATGGACGTAATTGGCTGAGGGTTTCGGTAGATGGACGCAATTAGCTGTGAGGTTCGGTGGAGGGACGTAATTGGTTGCGTGGCTCGGTAGATTGGCGCAATTGGCTGTGGGGTTCGATAGATGGGGGTAATTTGCTGAGGAGTTCGGCAGATAGACGTAATTGGTTGCATGGTTCGGTAGATGGACGTAATTGGCTGCGGGATGTCCAAGGCTGCTACCGCTGACGTCTGCCGCCGACTCTCAGCCGTTTGGTGCTGGACTGCCTGAGCTGTTTGGCTTCGGCTAATGCTTCGGATTAACTTTGCTGAGCGGCAGCGGTCGTCAGTTGACATCCAGCTGCGGTTGTCCCACGTAGTCCCACGTCTCCTGTTGGCTGGATGGCAGTGGCCACCAACTGACGTCCAGCTGCGGTTGTCCCACGTAGGGCGGCTATGTTAGTCTCCTGTTGGCTGGATGGCAGCGGCCACCAGCTGACGTCCAGGTGCGGTTGTCCTACGTAGGCCGGCTGTGCTAGTCTTCTGTTAACTAGCTACGAGGTCGGTGGTCGGGCGGTTGTGGCTACATCCTGTTGGATGGTAGCGGCAGCAGATTCATTCTGAACGTCTGCATCTGTCGCCTGCTGTACAGCGTTAGTTGTTGGTTGTTGGGCGGCTGTCCCAAACTCTTGCCGGTCTGGAGATTGTGCTGTCCCTTACAGTGTGTCCGAAACCGTCAATGCCCGGCTCGTCAAAGCTGGGTGGTGGGCCCTGACCTCTCTCGGTCAGGGGATTGTGCTGTTCCTTGTAGCAGGTCTGCGACTGTCATTGTCAGGGTCGTAGCTGGGTGGCTGTCACTGACCCATGCCGATCTACGAAATGTGCTGTCCCTTGTGATGCACTTCCCTGAGGCACCTCTTCAGTATATTCTTGGGATAGTCATGACCGTGGAGATGGTACCATATTTTCCTTATGGTGTTCCCTTCCTTGTATTTATAAGAAGGTAGGACATTTACCCTTTTGAATTGGTTGTGGACCATGCTGAGTTTTGTGTTTGTGGAATAAGCGGAGCCATAGTTATGCACAATACCCGAGTTGGTGGGTTTTATGAAGTGCTCGGATTCGGTGCCCATCAAATGACTGCACTGTCACCTATGTATAAATGAAATGTATGCCCTGGCTTGGATTTGACACCTCCATAGTGAATTGTATTATAGGGTGTATCGAGTTGAGTTCTTCGTGCTGTCCCTTGTTGTGGGTCCGTGACTGTCCATGCCGGGGTCGTAACTGGGCGGTTGCTGTGCTGATCCTTGCCGATCAGTAGATTGTGCCGTCCCTTGCAGTGGGTCCGTGACTGTCGGTACCCTGTTCGTAGCTGGGCAGGCGACAGCAGTGTCTGCTGCCATCGTGGACCGAAAAATTTCAAAACGTCGACATACTTCATTTTGAAATCGCTTGGCATAAGTGAACCTTTCAACCGCCCTTCCCATACGGACGTACAGGACAGTGCCGGCCAGCCACCGGCCGCGCTGCCCCACCGAGCTCCGTCTGAGTCCGAGTCCCAGTGACAAGTGCTAGAGCCGCCTGTCGGCTCCGCGTCAGCTAAACGTCACGGCCACCGCCCGGCTGGCACCATGCCAGGGCGCGTGATCTCCGTGTGTTGCATCCGAGAACAATGCTCGTCCCCAATGAACTCTACTTCGACGGCGGGTCGCGCTGTCTCTGACATCAGAGACATTCCATCAGTGATCTCTGAACCTCGGCCGCTTCGTGGGAACCACTGGTGATCCCGGATGTTTCGGCGGCACCGCACCACGGCCTGGCGTCACAGCGTCAGGCCGCTGCAATGATGATATCCAGTAACATGTCACCAGACTACTGCCATCAGCTGCACACAGGCAGCTGGCAGATCGTGGTGCCACAGCGCCTCTGGCATCTCGCATTTCACAGACACCTGCACTCGAGACAAACCTAACGTTATTGCCACAGTGATAGGGCCTGTCACATGACAGTCATATTACTGTCATCTCACTCTGATTCCATCTCAGCTATACTCACTGCGTGTGTTCTGCCAGACACTGTCATTCCGTCTCAGCTATGCTCACTTCATGTGTCCTGTCAGACAACTGTCAAATCATTCATGTACTTACACACCTGTCATCTCTCACTCGCGTGCACACACATACGTACCTACCCAGCTGTTCCCAGAATAGGCCATGTAACATACGTCACCTATGACGATTACATCCAGCATCACCGACTGACATATCGTCATTTCAGACAGCGGCGGCCGACAGCGGCGGTACCAGGGTGTCAGGTAGCTATGCAACTTGACCAGAAGGGGAGGGGAACAATAAGTCGCTGACCTTGGCGGCAGCTGACGAAAATGCTTACGCAAGCTGTAAGACAGGTCGGCACCGTGGGTATGGTTTCCTGATGTGACATAATTGGGAAGGGTAGGGGTTAAATTTATGAGTTTAGTGTCCACACAACGAGATTTTCTATATTACGCAAGCTTGACAAAGATCTGCGATCGAATACGTGCCATGAAGTGTCTTCCGCTAATCGTCTCATTTCAATACTCCAGGAATTAGGTCAAGATGCCTTAATTTGACTTGCAGATTTTACTTCATTTTATGCTGTTCTGGAGGAAGATGTCAGAAGATGAAGGTATAATGACGAGAAGGAGAAAATTTGTTAGTTAGCTTCATGAGTTCAGCCACACGCAACTGTGATTAAACTATAATGAGACATTGGGAAACATCACTTTTCTCGAAAAGAAGACAGGAAAGAGACCTGAGGACAATTCTCAGACGACATTAATATTATAGTCTGTGAATCTATACGGAAGGTCAAGCCTTAGAATCAAGCGACGAATATTAGTAGCCCAACACTTCCTGTCAACAAGAGTGACTATTGGAAAACGTGTTGGTGCAATCAGGGAAATGAACACTAAATGGATGCGACGATGAATGTCTTGAATTTCGACAAAGGATGTCAAAAACAAGATATGGTCTAATCAATGGTAAAACTGTCAGCTGCAAGATACTTGTATGCGGCAATAACTCGTGTTTATCCATCCTTGCGCATAAGGAGTACTCCTAAAGGTGGGTGCATTTTATACTGTGGACGACGGCACGTGCATTGCCTACTTGGCACTCCATTACACTGCATTTAGGACAGATGCACAGGTTTGGTTCAAGAAATCCGCTGTGGAATCAAGTTGGCTCAACTTGATAATTACTAAAATGGCATCAAGGGAGGGGATTAGAGACAGACTCGTTGACCACGATGGTCGAAAAACAGCCACAAGATGCTTCTTGGAAGGCGAGTGTCGGCCGCCGAATGTGACCCAGCACACCGACCACTCGTCGACGCCAAAGCCAGCTGGTTATTCCCATGTAGCAGACGTTCAGAAAAAAAAACGATGATAACCATCCAGCATAGCAGGCTCCACAAGTCGCAAGGCGAATGTCGGCCCAGAAGTATAATCAGAACATGCGATAGTATATTATCAAGATAACTGAAGTTAACTGCCTGTTTTGTGGCGTTGAATCGACGCAAATTGGCGTCGATGGCGATCGATGCGTTGATGACAGTGCATCGCTAATGAAGCCGCAAATAACGGGAAATAAATGTAATGCGAAGGAAGTGATCCATGATATAATGGAAGTAACGGCGGAAGCATCCCGCCAGGTTGAAATATCTGCCCAGAATATTACGACTTCAGATCGTAGACTAGTGCCTGGGAATTCAGCAACAGCCACGGGAGAAGCTGCAGGCCGATCGGGATTGCCTGATGGACACCGGAGGAACTGAGTGACGACAACGGTGATGACGATGTGTTGGTGCGGCGACAACCCATGATCCAGTGGCAGCAGACCAGGATTGGCAGATCAGCAGAAGCAAGCGTGCTAAAGCCCTATCTCTGACAGACAATGCTTCAAAGATGGTGATGATACTGCCATTATTGGCAGGAAAATCTCAGAAACAACAGTCGAATATGTTAAAGTTGTAACCGTTCCTCCATGTCCATGTCTGGGTTGCCACACTCCAGTTGGTGCCAAAAACATGAGACGACATGCGCTACATAGTACTACAGATGCGGCAGTTGCAGATGTTCTAGATCTGGTCATCTGGTCTCACGATCTCCTTGCTCGTCGCCTTTCTATGTACATGACAGGTGGATCAATATCGCACTTCCAGATGCAAATGAAATTGGGTGGTGTGATTCCCTTATCACGCCTCATTTACGGATATATATGGGTTCTGCTCTCTGCAACATTTCTGTTTGCTTTGCCAGCACCTCACTTGACCTTGACTAACTCGTTGACCCTAGAAGACCTGACTTCACAATTTTGAATCAGCATGCCAAATTGGTGTGGAAAAAGGCATGCCAAATTTGGGCGCACTGCCGCGCGCCGTTCGTCCACTATCCGCGAAAAACCTGAGGGATGGGGGCGGTTGAAAACCCCCCTCGAGACGGGACGGGTTCATCGTTCACGTCATGAGGTCGACTAAGATTATGGCAGGTGTGCACAAGCCTAAACAATCCTTCGGTGTTCAGCTCGTCGCCTTGTCCAAATTGGATTCGGTGTGAGATCCGACTGAATTGCCCGCTTCGAGAAACTTAGTGACGTATATCATGCCTCGGGTGATGATTGGTCGGTCAAAAATGTAATAGGCAACCTGAAATTTGAATTGTCCGTGGTATACGGCATCTCGGTAATGTGGCCCTCGTCTATTTCTCAACTAGGGCATGAATGTGAGCAGCTGACAGCCCCGCCCCTCTTCAGACTCGTTGGCTGGGAGAACTGGTCAAATAGGCACGGTGAGCGGGGGGATCAAGAGAGGGATAGTCGTCCGTTTGGAAAGAGCTGCCGATATAGCTGACACGGCAGCTAACTCGCTCAGGTTCGGTCCTCGCTTATGTCAGGAGCGGTTATCAAATCGTGAATGATCTCGGCTGCAACACAGCGCAGCTGTCGCAGGCTGAGTGAAATTCTGCCTAGGGGGAAACTCCGTCGACGTTGCCTTTAATAGAGTTTGCCTGTCGGGGATTAAATGGAGTTCAGCTTCGGTTGAAAGTCGTCGGCGTTGATGGAATCAGAACATTTTAATTTTGTCGTGGTGATAGCCGAATGCTCAAGACAATTATCGAAGCAAGTGGGTGCCATTCATACTACCGACAACATGGTTCTGATCTTGCAACCGGATGTGCACAAGTCGATCCTAAGCCAGGTTCTTATCTGACAACATTCAGCTGTACAGGTTTGTCCTATTTCTGTCATATCCGTGGCGTAGCTTTTCGCCGTTATCACCGAGCTTACGTGAGATGGGCGAAGAGAAATGGTGCCGTTGGATACCGTGCACAACGCTAGCATCCGGCCAATATGCCGCGGCGCCGACCTTTAAGCTGTTTACCGACAGACACGAACGACGGCTCGTTGGACGTTTGAAATGAAACACCTGTCCGAAACTTTGATCGCAGTGGCCAGCCTCTCTTCGGCGGTCGGGCGACTTTCCGCCGGCCGTATTGTTTGACTCCACCAGCCAAACGATCACAATATCACCTAACTTTCAGTATTACGCTACACCAGGTGCATGTGGTGGATGCCTAACCGATCCTTGATTGGGAGAACCCATTATTGTTGCTTAGTTCTGGATGTTTTTCTTTTCCACCTTGTGTATGCCATTTCATTTTTTTGCGCAAATTTTCTATGCCCGTGCGCCTTATCCGGGCTCAAGACTAAACCGTATTTAAACCGCATTTAAACTCACCGACGACGAAATTCGTACTTTATTTCAACAAAAGTCGTCGCAAACCTATTTCGTTGTCTTAATTGGTCGTGCAGCTAGAAAATACGAAAAACTGGCAAAGGTATTCCAAAGTCGTGCATCACTCCCCGCGGTTCTCATCACACGCGCAAAACAAAATGTCCCGGCCATCGGACATTTATCCTGCGCCGTCTTCCCTGTCCTCACACCCCGTCTCGGGTGGGGGCTGGGGCGGATAGTAATTCCACTCTAAAATCCAAACTAAGCGTCGCACGAAGACGAAAGAGGTGTCATCGGAAAGCGCTCGACGGGTAGGGTCCGGGTCCACCCCCAAAACAACTTCCCCCAAAAGTGACGTCACCAGGGGGCTAGATTTTCACGACTTTTCACGACTTGCATTATGTTTTTGGCTCTGGGGAGTCCATTTTGGGGACATATGAAAAATCTTCTTTTTTTTAATGAGAAAAGGACAGTAAAATCGACCAGGGTTATTTTTCTCGGTCCCCCCAATATTTTTTTTAATTTCAAAATTTTGAGTCTTCAAGTTTTCTTTAATTGCCCTTTTTGCCAATGGGTAGAGAAGATCTAAAAACGTTGTTGGAAGTCAACTTGCCCTCATAAAAAATGCTTACTTTAGCCAGAATCCGCTACTTGAACTGCAATTTGGCAAATACGCATAATTTATATGTAGTCAAAAAAGACAGAAAAAAAAATTTCACTCGTAAGTTTTGTTGCATCCCTAAGGATAAGCAAACGCTGAAAGTTCTATTAAAATGTCTATATCCGTTAAAGCGTGACGATTGGTTGAACGTTTTTGGAGGTGGCCTCACTTGACCTTGACTAACTCGTTCACCCTAGATGACCTGACTTCAAAATTTTGAATCAGCATGCCAAATTGATGTGGGAAAAGGCATGCCAAATTTGGGTGCGCTGCCGCGCGCCGTTAGTCCACTATCCGCAAAAAAACTGAGGAGGGGCGGTTGAAGAACCCCCGAGACAATACGGGTTAACTGAATCCTCCGCGCTGCCTTCTCCTGCTTGAACAAACTATCCTGGTGGCATTCCTGATTCCACATCTTTGCAAACCCCAGAAGCATCTCTCCTTATCACACACCTGAAGCAGCACCTCATGCTCTGGGAGATAATATCATCGAAACAACCTTCAATCGGCACCTCTCCATCACCGCCCAGTTAAAGCCCGGTGATGTTTATCAATTGTTCTTAACTGCTCCTTTATCACCATTCAACTCCCCCTCTTCCCCAGGCAAATTTCAGGTGACCATGACTGAAAAAAAAACTCCACCCTCTGCCCTGATGCATGAGGTTGGCACTGCTCAGAAAAAGCTGGCCACCTTGTTCGCATCAGGCAATTTACCGGATACTACCTTGTATTGCACAACGTCGATCAATAAATGAGAGGGAGTTTGTTGGCAATTTCATGCACAATAAAAACATCGCCATCAACTCTACACTCCAATGCTGATCTGTGGCCCAAAGTTGGGTTTGAAAAGTTGACGGCACATCCCACCCTGGCGTCCCCATTATGATCTCCACGGGCAGCACAACAATACTTTCCAAAAACCTGATTTCATTTTTCCGAAGCGACTTAATGTGCCCCTCACAATCGTTTTAATATAGCGTGATGGCTGCCGGACGCCCTCCTACTCTTGCGGGCAAGATTTGGAACAGCTAAGAGTAGTTGCAAACACAAATGCATCGTCTCCTCAATTTCTGGCAAGCTAATGTTTTTTTTCGGGCATAACATCAGGTACATATTTCGATGTCCCTTCGCCCCGAGCGAGGTTCATTCTATTTGGTCCTTGGTAGGTGTTATGCTAGTTTGCTTGCACAAATTCAAATTTGAAATATTACATCGAGAATAATGAAACATGCCCATGTTTTGATGGGCGTCGTGGTGAGCAATATTCACCAGAAAGAGAACTTTGTGTATTTTCTATCATTTACCCACTTGACTTCATTTTATTCTAGATTCGAGTATACAACATGTTACATCCGAAACATGCGACCGCCATGGAACCCTTTGAATTTAACTCTGAAATAAAACTGGTAATATAGATGCGAGTCTAGTCCGTCAGGTAATCAAGCGAGGAACCCGGTCTTTCTTATGTTATTATCAACTTGCAATACAAAATGATTTCTCAGATAAAATGAATGTGAAATTTGCCCCAGGCATTTGTACATGTGGGGTATATTTCATTTCATTTTCTTTCAAAATGGCTGTTGAACATGACACCCACCCATGTGCAAACAGTGGTAACCGTACCTTCTCTAAATAGCTGCCACTATTAAATAAAATCACTTCACACCATATTATCGTCAAAAATGTATCAAATGTATCAATGTATCAAAATCTCGCGATGACCCGACCCCACCCCCTAACTCTACCCCCTTCCATGGGACCGCCCGGACTGGCAGATCTTCTCTTCTGCACCAGCTTCAGCCTCGACCAGTATCATCATCTCATCTGTCTGCAAGTCGACTCAACTTTACCCATTTCTACGCCCCAAACTTCAAGACGCCTCAGCTCTACCTCGACTCACTTCAACAAGCCAGCTATAATCTTCTTCGCTCCCTCTTATCCTCACCACGATACTCCTCACACCCGTTCACCCCCACCAAAAATCAACACAAACCACTAACACCACAAGCGCCCGCCCAGAAACAGCCGACATCACGACACGGTGGCATGCTGATAAACACACAGACACACACACATCATATTATCAGTGATCTAACGGTCGGTTGTTGCGGTTTTTGAAAGTGATGCCTCTCGGTCTTGTCGTATGATGAAAATGATTGGAATATGTAAAATTATTCAGGGTACATGGTACAATGCGCATAGCCCTGAAAAAGCATTCACTGAGTCCATCAATAAGGAAAATGTGATTATGTGTTAATCACGTATGAGGAAAATTACCTGCGTGACCCCGACAGTTATCGGGTGCGTAAAACTTGAACGTGATTACGCTACCAAATGGCCAACACTATGTGAAGTGGAACGGCCAAGGTGAATCCGACAGAAATGGCGCTCATCAGAGCTGCCAACGGCAGCCTCAACAACGAAGGTGACCCCAACAACAGAAGGCAGCCACGATACCCGAAGGGTCCTCGGATAACCAAAAGTGATCCAAGTGACTGAAGATGGCCCTGCTGACAGCTCAAGCAAGACTTCCGACAACAGAGGGAGGTCCCAGCAGCGGACAGGGCTCCCGGTAGCATACCAACAGCCGAAGGGTCTCTACCGATAGCCGAAGGCAATCCTGATCAGTCGAAAGGGTCCTAGCAGCTGAACACGATCCAATAGCGACAATGGCCGCCAATGGCAAGCGGATGCCCTAAACAGCAAAAGGAGATGGTAGGTTAGGTTAGATTGAGTTAGGTTAGGTTATGTTAGGTTAATAAAAGGAGCTCGGTAGCCGCAGGGATCCCAAACAGATGGCAGGGGCCAATTACCGGCACGCTCACTAGCCGAAAATGACCTGCTCAGGAGGACAGAAGGGGTTGTAGTACATTTCCCGCTCCGCCTCCTCTGCTTGCGCTTCTGATCTGCATCATGATTGCATGTTCGCGCATGGGTCAGACTGATATACAAGGTCAATGTAGACTAATGCAGAATAAAAGTTGAACACTCATGACGCCACCCTAGTTTCTCACAGAACTCTAAATACTGCTCAAAACTAAGGGTATGACCTGTGGAGAGTAGTCAATTATCCTGCATTTCACTGCTGCCGATCACAAATGAAATTCAAAATATAATACAATGCGACTAAAGGTGAAGCAGGAGCAGGTACAGGGGAACAATGGGGAATATGACCGCTCATGGAAAATTGGCATGACTCTGACTGGAAAAAGGCGTTGATATAGTGAGCTCCGAGTGCACCTCATACATTATCTCTTAGCGGATATTCTTTCAGTTATAGGCGTTCCCATGAGAGCTGGAGGCCCCATCAGGACGTTCGAGAGCACCTAACCCTTTCCTGTCCCCAATCAACGAAACAAATTTAGCCGAAGGTGCCCCTCCGAAAATCTTAGTGTCAACCCTCCAGGACATTCGAGAGCACTCCCTGACCGAGCTCAACGAAAAAGTCACCCCAAGGTGCCTCGCTAGGGATTCTCGCAACGGCGCACATCTGAGGAGAGTGCATCTCTTCAGACTGGCAGCAAGACCAGACTTTCCAGACAGAATGACAACTGTCCACCTCAAGACAATTCCTAGATCCCTCAAGGTCAATCATAGGCTCACGCGACCTTACTCAAGCCATCGTGGATCAAACGTGTATTGAGCTAAAATATGAACTGATAATAAAGAAAATAAAAGAAAAATGCTTCTAAAAATCCATTCAAACTTTATCTGAAAAGAGTATTTCAGCAACATGAACTCCACATGTCCGAAACATTAGTCAAGGTACCTCTGCTGTCTTACCGGGGTTATGATTGATCAAATTCTGCCTCGTTCAGTAGTAGTTTATGTTATGTTAGTCGCGTAAAAGTAAGCTGCATAAGTCCGCGTATTTGTCAAGCTGGTGGAAATCTCCTATGAGCAATTATATACCGGACTTTCTCGTAATAAAATACGAGGTGAAGAATTGCGCAATGCGTGCATTTTAACCCGCGCCGCCTTTCCTGTCAAATCCTCCCACCCCGTCTCGGAGGGGGGGGGGTTGAAGACCCCCCTCTAAAATCCAAACTAAGCATCGCACGAAAACGAAAGAGGTGTCATCGGAAAGCGCTCGACGAGTATGGTCTGGGTCCACCCCCAAAAAAAAATTCCACAAAAGTGACGTCACGAGGGGAGCTAGATTTTTCACGACTTTTCACGACTTACATTATGTTTTTTCTCTGGGGAGTTAATTTTGGGGATATATAAAAACAAAATTTATTTGGAATAAGAAAAGGACAGCGAAATCGACCAGGGCTATAATTTGTTTGCACCCCCCCCCCCCCAAAATATTTTTTTTGGTGAAATTTCAAAATTTTCAGTTTTAAAGTTTTCTTTAATTTTCCTTTTCCAATGGGTAGAGCAGACCGAGACACGTTGTTGGAAGTCAACTTTCCCTAATAAACAATGCTTACTTTAGCCAGAATCCTGTGTTTGAACTGCAATATGGCAAATACGCAACATTTATGTAGTTAAAAAACGAGAGAAAAAAATTCAACTAGTACGTTTTGTTGCATCCGTAAAGATAAGCAAACGCTGATAGTTTCATTAATTATCTGTATCCGTTAAAGCGCGAAGACTGGTTGAACTTTTTCGTAGGTGACCTCACTTGACCTTGACTAATTCGTTGACCCTACATGACCTGGCCTAAAAAATGTGAATCAGCATGTAAAATTGATCTGGGAAAAGCTATGCCAAATTTGGGCGCGCTGCCGCGCGCCGTTCGTCTGCTATCCGCGAAAAACTTGAGGGGGCGTTTCAAGACCCCCTGAGACGGGATGGGTTAAGACTAAGATTACTAAATGAATGGAAAACATGTGATGCCATGCGCGGTGCTTTCCGGTTTGCCAAAGCGGAGAGTGAATTACGAGTGGGAGCGAGGCACGAGTGAGTGCATGGACAACAAGTACAACTCGTGTACGTAAAACAAAACATTCGTATGTTGTCAACTTGACCTGACCCGAGCCCGGTCCGGTCTCACGACACGATCCGACTGCATTCGACCAGACTCCACCAATCCTGACCAAACCCGAAGGACACGCTTGTGAATTCGTACAATGTTGTTGCTACATCACATCAAGTTCAAGTTGTCGTCTAAGAATACTATTTAAGTTCAGCAATTATATTTTATTTAATTTAAGTATATTTGAATGTAAACTAACTTCAACGAAGGGGGTTTGTGGCAGAGTTTGTGCGTGGTTCGTTTACGACGCAATGAACTACATCTGCGTGAACTAAGTTGTCTCTCCCATACCGAGTGGTGATCCTCTCTCGCCGATTGGTCGTGGATGGACTCGCTGATCCCGTCGGCTGCGGAATTCGAAGCCACGATCTTGTGGTGAAGAGTCCATCGCGTTGCCGACGGAACTACCTCTATTCCAGCGGTGGATTTCAATTAGGTTCAATTTTGGAAGTAAAGTTTTTAATATCTTGCTTAGTCGATTCTTACTATCTTGATGGTGGAATTTCTAGAGTTTACCATGCCTTATGGGCGTGCTATAATTATGTTAAAATGTAGTCCGCATTTGACTCGTCATTCATTAACATTCGTAAATATTAGACGGCAAATTATTCTTCTTGCATCCAAGTTCAACATTCGTTCCTCTCAACCTATTAATTCCTCCTGGGTCGTGCGGCCAGACCGATGAGTCTGGTCGCTCGAGGCATGCGCTTCAGCAATACAAGTCACGCGCCGACCCGATACCTGGGATCTGCGATTCGTTTCCGAGCGAACCATCAGCCATCCCCAGCGAGCACTGCAACGGAATACTCAGTTCAACTGGGCCATCTCTAATGGCGGTGCCAGGTGTCAGAACAAGGCAGGGCACGCTGCCAAACAGAGGAATCGCAAAGTTAAGAATTGTTGGGGTTGTCAAATGCTTTTAAAAATTCCATTTATTAAAAATGGTATTTTGCTTTTTTGCTCCGAAACTCACAGACGTGTTAAGTTCCTTCCACTGCCGATCTGGTGCAACCACGTTTGCAATGTGGGCACATACCGAATGGCTCCGTGGCTTACCTAGTCCTGTGCGAAGGCTCGTGCTTCCCTTTGTATACCGACACTTTCCGACAAATGGCGGCGCAATGCTGTGTTGTTCTCGTCAAGACAATGTTGTCATGATTTCCTTGCATTTCGTCGTCTTAATATCTGCTGCTATTTCATAATGCTCTTACAAATTGGAAATATTCTACAAATCTTGGTGGGTCCACACCCAGAAAGTTGCTCTAAATTTGAGCACAAAATAATAATTGAAATGATGTCGGATGGGCCGACGACAATTAGAGTAGGACAGCGGATTTCCGGTCTGCTGACAGGACGGCATGTTACGAAATTTGCAAAGTCGGTATTAACATAACGTATGTTGCACAACGCCATGTTTAAGGAATGTACGGTGGAAGCGGGATTACAAAGTTAGAGAAAGCTCCATTTCGTGATTCTTTGTCACCAATATGGAATTTTTCGCAACTCCTCTCAATACATTTTTAAGATATCATGTTTTAATTTTACAACAATTGCGGAAAAACGTTGATCTCATCTCATCTTCTCTATCGGCTCGCGTGGGGTTAGGATGTGGTGCTACCTAAACAGCCTTGCCACGGCTGAAAAACAGCCTTGCCACGGCTGTCGAGTTACTTTTGAAGTCCGCGTGGTGCGTGATTCATTTTGTCAATATTCCCTTTTCATCTTCGGAGCTACGGTCACTTTGGGCCAAAATGTTGTGTGGCCTAAATTCACCAACACCATGAATATCTTCTACACCTTCAGGACCTCTCTAGAACTGTGCATTCAGCAACGATAAACATCATTGAATGTCTTACTGGCTGTGGGGAGATGTGCTGTGTGCACTTGCCACTGCATGCAGAGATGCATGAGATGCGCTGTGTGCGGGTGCGTTGCACTTGCCTTGAGTGATTTGTGGCTGCATTCACATTCGTCATAATGTGACCCTGGGGAACTTTAGATCGCCACTGCATGCAGAACTGGAAACGAAGACAAGCACATTTTTATTGTCGTCCCCATATCAGATGCAGCAGCAGCCTATCTGCTTTGGCTGTATGAATCTTCATTAGGTCTTTCAATGTGGGTCATTCCTTGGTGAGCTGCCCGTAGATTAGGGCAGTCAACACAAGGGTGCCTCGGGATGCAAACCAGAAATACAATAGAATGTGAGTATATCAATACAATTTGCATCCCTTCTGCCTTTTCTTTTTATTTTGCAGATAGACCAATACCAATTCGTGCCTGCCCTTAAAAAACAATAGCCAGTACCGTATCTTACCCTATCCTATATATGTATATCATGTCTGGATCTATCCTATCTTATCAAGGAATCTACATCATCCATAAAGCACTGACTCATAACTAAACAGTTGTAAGCAATGTTCGAGAATGCCAAATCTTTGGCGATTAAATGAATGCTTTGCAGAACATTCTGCCATTAAAAGGAGCCGCTGTTGCATCAGATATGTCTCCCTACTGCGATGTGATGAAGACCTGACAGACATGCTTGATGAATGTTTGGTGGATGGTGGATGCAGACGTAATTGGTGAACAGTTGTCAGTATTGTTGGAGAAAAGCATTAGTGAGTGTCAGACCGCTTCACTGATGCAGCATCTATCATTGCTATCACGTTCTAAAAAATGTTCATCCCATATTAATGCTGTTCGGATGTGATTTTATTGCATTCATCATGCGCATTTGACTTTGCCAATTACTTGGAGTTTGGCAGCATTGTCATGAATGTGTGTCATGAATGTGAAAGCAGAAATACATGCTGCAAATGCAAGACAAAAATGAATTGATGCCACTACATTTTTGCTTCCAAGAGCCAGAGCATTGGGCGAAGGACAGTCGGCGCACCAACCCCATACAAACCAAGAATGCTTAATCAGGAACACAGGCTTTGCAGTGAACACTTGAAAGATTCAGGCTTCTGTCCTGGTCAAAATATCCCTAGTAGACCTTGCCAAACTGTATGTTATTTGCGTTTAAAAGCGCACCAAGCACGCGAGGCTGCTGTTCCCACCACCGTTTAGATACACATGAAAATAGGCCTGAAAATAAATAATCTGGAGAATGTAATTTCTATCTTACTAAGTGGTTATAAAGTACACTACAATGCCCATAGAACTGAAATAACTAAGGAGTTAATTTCCTGACATTGATTTTTTAAATGCATCTATTCCTTTTAAAGCTTTTCTTAGCAAGTCCATAGCTCATTTAATGAATGCTATGAATTGCACATGGTTACATTCGTACCAACCCATGGACAAATCTTCAGCCGGATTGGTACGACCACCAATACAGAAATGCACAAATTAATTTGTCATGCCCATCTCGTCTCGACCTTCACCTCGGAGTGGAAACTACAGCATCGATCAGAAGCGGGCGACGGGTGTCGGGATGGGCTTTGGATGTGCAATACGCCTTTTATGGTATCAGAAGTGAAGTGCACGACTCTCGTAGGGAATATAAATGTTGTCTAAAAATGTTGAAGAAAGAATGAAATGTTCTGGACAGAAATGTTGCCTAGAAAATATAAATGTTGTTAATACCAGGGTGCCATAAGTAAGCTCTAGAAAGGGTGTGAGTAGACGGTGCTAGCTGTTGTTGTACCCTCGCGGATTTTAGTTTGCTGATGTGTTTACCCAAACACGCGACATAGAAGGGCTTCAGTCAGTAGCTGTTGCGGGTGCTACTCCTGGTGGAAAAGGCACTCTAATTCTGGCGGATTCACCGTACCAATAGCGAGATAGAGCAAAAGCCCGGGTCTAAACAACAATCTCGATAGCAGCGAGTCGTTACCTGGATGTCCAAAAAGCTCAGCCAGCGATGATGCCAAATCAGTGGATATAGTGGGTAAAATACATGTACATTTGGATAAAATGGGGCAGCCAACACGGTACGCCTGGGAGACCGAAACAGTACCGTCACTTCGATAGGGACTCACCGGGAAACGCCACAGTAATTAACTATTCTGTCAATTACCTTCTTTTCTGGGTGCCAAAGCACGTAATCACAGCCGATTGGACACGGAATGGAACCCATCCGCACATACTGCACTGTGGTGAGTATTTAGCAACATGTTCTCTTTTCCGCTGGGTACTCCGGTCTGCCATTGAGCCTTGGAGCCGCTACCGTGGCCAGAAATTAGCTAGGGACCCAGGCCTAGGCTGCTATTGGGCTCACATGTAACCTCTCTGGTCCAGCCGACTGGAGATTGGGATACTGACAGCTTCATTGATGGCGTCGGACACTAAAAGCTATCATAAATTACTCAGGGCGGTACCCAGGATCTCGATCCTCTCCCATGGTCCAAAATGTTGGATGCGGTGATCCTGCATAGGCCAAATATATATATATATATATATATATATATATATATATATATATATATATATATATATATATATATATATATATATATATATATATATATATATATACATATATTATATATATATATATATATATATATATATATGTACATATATAAATATAAATATATATGCATATATATATGTTCACAAAGCGGGAAACAACATACCGGGAGTAGGGAAGGGATGAAGTCTCGGGATATAGATGCAGATTCCGGAATTTTTGTCAATTTGGTCTGGCACGGAATTTGGTCTGGCACAACTCGTCTTGTCTGAAGGCGAGCAATTTCCCTCAGATGGTCGTCACTGATGACAGCTGGAGTTTACTGAAGCCATCCACAGAGTCGCCAGATAGGCGGTTTATCTACTCAGAGGGGCGCCTTCGGATGAAAAATACAAAGGGGTTGCACTTGAGCGCCCCAGGGGGTCTTCTTCCAGTCAGAGTGGCGTCGCATCTATCTATGCGCAGGGGACGGGGGGGGGGTAGCACATCCATCTTTTGCCCCTGAGATACGGCCTGCCTGGGCGCGTGGTGCTTGTCCAGCATTGTTTTACATTTCCCCCGTCTCACTAATTTCAAGGTGTATAGAGAAATAGGTAGATATGCTCCTTATAATATTTCAGACTGGAATTTTCGAGGTTATCACCAAACCATTGCTATAGACTGATGCACGATGTGTAAATCCATAGATAATTTTACATATCGTGGCTGAATAATTAGAAACGTTGAAGGCTGCACATGACGCTGACGAACTGACATATGTTGAACAACTATGCTATCCCTTAATCATAGTGTGATGTGCAATCACGAAGTTTTGGATTACTCGCATGGAATTTGTACCTCACAATTGGGCAGTGTACAGAGAGGTACATAACGATTTGAATAATTGCGATTGAACAGAGTGAACGCGTATGAAGCCGCTGTGTGAGGCAATTTCCTTTCCGGTGCATTTGTTCGCACTCTCTTTCAATATCCAAATCATCATACTGACTGAAAGTAACATCTTTCATATACCGAGATCTGCATGCGTAAATTACACGCTTCTTAGGATTGACGAGAGCAGAAGTGGCTCCTCCAAAACCTAATAATGTACTTGAGGTAAGGGTTCGAGACCAGAAAAAAACTTGGCAATATAAACGATATCATGAACATAGGAATGCTCACAGATTTTTGCGTCTCCAATATAACGTCCGACACGTTATGTTTATATATATATATATATATATATATATATATCTATATATATCATTGCGTCTTGCTGAATACCATGAGTGATCCAAAGTGATCTTGGTATTTGACGCGGAAATCCTGGTCAAATACCAGGAGATCTGAAGATAAAATATACTCAACTTATATGCGGTGATTGCTTATGCATATCTTAGGTGTTCGCCAACGAGGCCTTCTTTCGCACAGAATTTCCTCCGTCATATATGCTCAATGCTGCCCTGAGCTTGACATGCTGAAATCTTAGCACCTGCAGCGGAAGCCACGATATTTCATCCCAGCCAGGGTCAGATAACAAGCTGAGACATATATATATATATATATATATATATATATATATATATATATATATAATATTGGCGTCATAGCTCAGCAGGATTGTTTTCTCCACACGCACACTCTACCCTGTATGGAAATTTATAAATGCCATTCGCATTGATTAAGTTGACTTCCTTTCTTCCAAAACTGCTCTATCCACGCGATAAATATTAATTGCAACTGCAGCTCTCCTAAGGGTGTTTTCATGCTCCTTATTACCTATTCATTGTAGTGGCATATTTGCATTTTTCCGTGGCGTTAATGTACTAATGGCCTGAAAGTATTGTGTAGGTATACAGTGACGCACCATGGTGAGACGTGCAGTTCAGACAGTTCCGTGGCACGGTCTCATTTGGAAGACATACCAATGTTTGGCTGCCAGCAATTCTAGATTTGACCTCATACATGTAGCCCGACAATTGTGTTGGAAATGTCATGTCCGTGACCAATTGTGAGACTATTGGTCTAGAGTGCGGAGCAGTGGACGTGTCAGCGCTTCCAGTGACGTCACTGTTCAGCTGGACTGTCTTAGCCCGGCACAGGTAAGTCAACTCATGATGCAGCAACACGCCATACTATTATGTATTTTTTACGGTAGGGAGGCCGCTGTGTTCCAAATTCCCTTTAACTCACCAGTCTCATTTGCAAGCAGTGCAGTGTAGTGCATTTGCAAGTAATGCAACTAGTAGAGGGGTTTGATCCAAACCTTGCAGATCATGGCTTTTTGTGGCATGTCAGCTAGCTGCATTCCTGGAGGAAATCGGCAGGAATACACGGCTTCCTTATAAGCATGCTCTTTGTTCTTTGAAATTAGTGTATCCAGACCTTCGAGGATACTGAACGTATTGGTTAATTTCCAGCATCATTGTCTAGGTATTTATGCTTTTATATCAAACAAAAGCAACAAGGACAGAAGACCTCGCAGATCACTGTTGATTGCCGAATGATCACGGGATGTAAATCGAGCGTTGTCGCTGTAGTGTTAGTAGAACTCGTCCAGTCGATGCAGCGACCGATCACAACACAGCACTGGAAGCAATATCGGCGAGCACAGCGCAGGTGGGAGTGAGTGGTTTGGTGGGGGGTCGCGTCAAACCGACACAGGGTTTGCGGTCAGTGGAGTTTTCAGTCGTTCAGCCTCAGCTACAGCATTTATTCATAAAGCAGACATGTCAGCGGCACGTGCCTTGAGCTCAGGGCACTTATCACAACAGCTCTAGCGCTGTTGTGAGACGGAAAAACGCACTCCGGTGCGTGTTGTTGGGCCTTACGGGAAACCTGCTGAGTAAACTTCGAACCACGTCCCCCAAGGGTGTCAACCATTTTGGGAGGTGCAAAATCTAATCAGGAAGAGTTGAAAAGCTAACCAGAAAGTTCAGTGCAAGGCGTTGAATTCCCCGCGTTAAGGAGGCGGATGACTTGTGTGCCAACTGTACCATTTCCCTGGAGAAAATCCAAGCTTGCCGCGGCGCTGATCGAGCCGGAAAGCGACCCGAGTCAATAAAATATCTTACCAATACGGCGAGTGCTACCGATCTTTAATTGGCTTAGCAAAGTTTACTGAACTGACACAAAACAACTGTGGCTTGCTGACAGCAGACACACATTCAATAGACAAGTACTATTGATGGTACATTTAACAAGGCCGAGTAGGAATCTTTCCCATGTCCTTCCTGCATGCATACTGTCCCGTATAACAGCTATGCATGTGTTCAGACTACCTGTCAGCTGGTATTTGTATTTGAAATATTCTCAACTACTTTCAAGATTTCGAGTAGGTTGTCCAGACATACCTCACATTCTACAGATAATTGACTGAAAATAGTGACGAGTACAATTTCTGTGTATTGTTCTAGGTAATGATCACATATCGTAATACAGAAACCCTTCCCTTCGGTTCAGTAGCCATGTTCTGAAATTCCACGCTGATGCATGCCTCCCCTGCAGTTAAAGGGGAAGTCTGCCTCACCTCGCAAACCTGATCAAGAACTTTGTCAGTCATATGAAGCATGTATAGTTATCATGTATCCCGATCTTCTACGGAATCTACTCTTATTATATCTAACATTTTGAAGTCCACCCATTCAATACCCAACATAATAAAAGGTCATCCGTCATATAGTTTTTATCAGGCCATCTGGGACCCTGTTCGCATATCCACATATGGCGCCAAAACATGCCCAACGACACGAGCCCGGGCACGTCTGGGGTTGGACGGATTGATCTTGAAATGGTGTTATTCATGTGATCGTCGGGAGGCAGACCGGACAGTCATACAGTGAGATGCTGGAACTGGTAGGAAATATAAAATGATGATGCAATCCCTTGCAACCACACAATCCAAATATGTTGATCTTTTCATGCACTGCAGACTATCTATTCCTTGTTGGTCAGATTCTGGTCAGGCCAGTTCAGAACGACCTAACCACACCGATCAGGTGGTGTGCCTGCTTGGATGTTTTCCAATGCTCTCGTATTCCACTTACAGAGATCAGAGCCACGAGGTGTATACCCGGGTTTCATGTGGCATCTAGAGAACCACCAGGTCACCGCCAATGTTTGAGTTAGGGCACCGGTGGCATTTGAAATCGCATTGCTTTACATTTGACACCATGGCTTCATCATACTTTTGTTATTAAGGGAGGATGCAGCGCCTAGTAATGTGTGATGTCTGATGTCTCATTCTGACATTGTGCAAATGTACGTAAGCGCAAGTGTACGTAAACGCAATTGTACATAAGCGCAAATGTACGTAAGCGCACAGGTGCGTAAGCGCAAATGTACGTAAGCGCAAAGGTCCATAAGCTCAACTGTACGCAATCGCAAATGTACGTAAGCACAAATGTACATAAACTTAAAAACAGGCAGGAGCAATTGTACATAAACGCAACAATACGTAAGAGCAAATGTACGTAGGCGACATTTTTTGTACAATTACACATACGTAGCTTTGCGCTTACGTACTTTGCCTCATACGTGCATTTACATTTATGTACATTTGTGCTTACGCACATTTACTCATACGTACATTTGCGCATATGCATATTTGCGCATACGTACATTTGCGCTGACGTACATTTGTACTTACGTATATTTACGTTTATTTACATTTGCGCATACGTACATTTGCAGATATGTACATGTGCACATGGATACTTTTACGCCTACGTACTTTTGTGCTTACGTACATTTGCTCTTCCGTACATTTGCACATACGTACTTTCACGCTTGCGTTCACTTGCGCATATGTAATTTGCACTTATGTCGAATTTGCGCTTACATACATATACATGCGTACATTAGTGTACGTACATCTGCCATGCGTACATTTTATTTACGCACATTTGTTCGTTTATTCCTGTGGGGCACCTAGTCTAAAACGCTTGCTCTGCCTACAATTAGAATACACATTGCATGACGCCGTGTCACGCAGCCGCCTGATAGATAGCCTACACCGCATACCTATAAGTGTTGCGGTACAGTGTGTAGCTCAGCATACTGGGTATCTCATCGATAAGAAACAGAACGTGCTCATACACTTTCATGTTATCTATCCATCTGTCAGATAAAAAATGAGGAAGGAAGACATGAACTAAATACAACATGCTTATGTCTTACCTTTAACTTCTTGGCTCGTGACCTCGTGACATTGTAACTCCCTAGCCCTTAGCCCAATTAAGTATATTCAAGTACAGCGACTCTCCACCCAGCCAGAATTCCAAGATATTTGTGGCGGCGACAGTACACACAGGCTGGGTGTGTATGTGAGCGTATCACCAAAATACGAAACTAATTTCCAGTGTGCCCCATGTACCGGTACTAAGTACCGATGACCATATCGATCACGCGATTGTGATACGACCAAAATGTGCCTACGGGATACTATTAGCCTCTGAATGCACCTGGGCCTGTTCAAGATCCTTCTGACTCACTGCTTCGGAGCTCTAGCACCCGGTAGTGTTTTTGGATCAAATAGCACGAATCGATAGGAAACAGAACATGATCATACACTTTCATATCTTCCAGTTTTGAGAGAAATGATGACCAAGGAAACATTAACTAGATGTAATATTTATATTACATACCTTAACTACCTTAACCCGCACCGTCTTTCCAGTCAAATCCTCACACCCCGTCTCGGGGGGTGGGGATTGAAGACACCCTCTAAAATCCAAACTAAGCATCGCACGAAAACGAAAGAGGTGTCATCAGAAAGCGCTCGATGAGTAGGGTCCGGGTCCGCCCTCCAAAACAATGTTCCCCAAAAAGTGGCGTCACCATGGGGATAGATTTTCACGTCTTTCACGACTTACATTATGCTTTGGGCTCTGGGGAGTTCATTTTGGGGGATATATGAAATAACAAAATGTATTTGGAATGAGAAACGGTCAGTGAAATCGACGAGGGCTATAACTTTTTTGCCCCCTCCCCCAATTTTTTTTGTAATTTCAAAATATTATATTTTCAAGTTTGATTTAATTTTCCTATTCCAATGGGTAGAGCAGACCGAGAAACGTTGTTGGAAGTCAACTTGCCGTAATAAAAAATACTTATTTTAGCCAGGATCCTGTATTTGAACTACAATTTGGCAAATACGCAAAATTTATATGTAGTAAAAAAAAATCCACTCGTACGTTTTGTTGCATCCGTAAAGATAAGCAAACGCTGAAAGTTTCATTAAAATGTCTGCATCCGTTCAGGCGTGACGACTGGTTGAAGTTTTTTGGAGGTGACATCACTTGACCTTGACTAACTCGTTAACTCTAGATGACCCGACCAAAAAGTTTTGAATCAGTATGTCAGATTGATGTGGGAAAAGGTATGCCACATTTGGGCGCGCTGCCGCGCGCCGTTCGTCCGCTATCCGCGATAAACCTGAGGGTGGGGGTGGTTGAAGACCTCCCTCCGAGACGGGACGGGTTAACTAAATGTAACATTTCTTACCTTTCACATCTCGGCTCGTGACCTTGGGACAGTTGACACCCTAGTACCTACCTCATTGAAATTTGAAGTTTGATAGCAAATGCCAGAAGGGACATGCCTTAGTTGCGAAATAATAAAAACTAAATGCGTTCTTCATATTATTATGCTCTATCGTCGCCTGTATGCATGGCTGCGGTACTCGGGTCGGACGACTTTCGTGTAAACTTTGAGTATAGTTTCGTGTAAGAATGAGAAAACGCAGAGAAACGAAACCTGCAGTACCTCCTCATACATTTGATTTTCATATCACGTGCAAATTTCAGGTCAAGTTCATTAAACATCACGGGACGGGTCAAGATGATTGATGTTCAAATATTCTTGAAGTGCCGCAATTCGGAGAAGTTGCGATGGAACAGCAACTCAGATCACGTTGTTTTCCTTTCAACAAGGCAAACAACCCCGCTATCACGAAATATTAATTAAGGTCAAGGTTACTGGATTGACGATTTGTCAATTTCCCCGTTTTTGTACGACACAGAGTGTGAAAAATTGATAGAAGTATAATTTTTCATGCCAATGATAAAAATAATAAGAATAAGCATCATGGTTTAAAATATGTCCAAGTTCAACGGCATGAGCTCAAGTCCAACATCATATATATATATATATATATATATATATATATATATATATATATATTCCACACATACTCCACACAAAATCATCCACAATGTTGCTGTTCCTCGTGAAGGCATATTGGCATATAGGCACATGGTGAAGGCACTTTAATTTAACCGGCGCCGAAATCGCACAACACGATTTAGGAATGTTGCGCGGCGTGAACATAAAATTGAATGAACAACCAATGATTTCAGATGACCTGACATCGTGTGGTCGGTCCTTATATGAACCGATTTGAACTTTGCATTAAATTGCTTTCAAAACAGTGTAAATACAGTTAGTCGAATGCTGGCTTCACCGTTTTATCTGTTTACATATTGTCTCAACGTAACCCAAAGTCAGGTCACGACGCAAGAAGCTTTGCAGTTTGCGAAGAAGAGGGTACCACATCAGTTGTTTTTCATGGGCACAACATGTTTTACGTCAAAAGTGACATACGGCGTGTATTCATGTTTGAAATTAATTGACCTGACACAATACGGCCTTGCCTGACTTCATTTAGGACTTTCGGATATAACCACTAGGGTTACGCAGTTTGTTTGAAAATTCGGTGAAAGAACTTTCAAACAAACTTTTATATATATATTTCATATATATATATATATATATATATATATATATATATATATATATATATATATATATATATATATATATATATATATATATATATATATATATATATATATACATATATGTGTGCCCATGAAGTCAGGCACAATAGCCGAACTCATTGACATGTCATCCGTCGACAGGAATTCTGGATCAGATATATGTATATGCATATATACATATATCTGATCCAGATAATTCCTGTCGACGGATGACATGTCAATGAGTTCGGCTATTATTACCAGTTTATAAGACATAGGATGTCATATGAGCATCAGGCTGCAATGGTTTGTCAATGACATTTTCACTGTGTTTGCTCAGTGGAACTCAGACAGCAAACTACATGGCCTGTGGGTGGGCAAGTTGAGCACAGCCTGGGCAGAGCCCATGCTGACCCAGCTTCGTCGTGTGTGCAGACAACTCTGCATGGGCAAAATCTGCGTTATGCTGGGCAGAGCTGACACTTGAATCAGTCCAACTAAACGCATGTATGCCCGATGGGCTCATTCCGCACTATGTTGGGCAGACCCACAACTTGAGCTCAGTCCAGCTAAGCCCAGTGCGGCACAACCCACAGTATACCGGACTGGCCCACAGCTGGGATGTCTGTGTTTGTGGTCCGGCCGCATTTGCCCGAGCGTTGTCCAGTTGGGTTTTGCAATGTGGGAGGTGGAGAAGTGAAGGAAGTATCTCTGGGTCAGCAGTGCTGTGCGCGCAGCTACTACTGCGTAACTGCTTGGATCGTCCGATGCAACCAGTATACACATAGCAGTATTCCAGTGTCGTATAATCCGATAGGCATATAATTCATCAGGTTGTAATGTAAGCAGCTGCGGGAGTTGTACTGGTGGCCCGACATGGATTTAGAAGTGGGGGCAACGTGCAAGAGCTGTGAAGTCAGCGCCGCTATTGATAAGACGGCAAGACCTGGACAGAATCCAGTGCAGCCGGCGCGTCCACCAGATCGAACGGAGTCTGTGTGCTACGTCTTTGCTCAACTGAACGTGATTCATGCAACGTGTGTGGTGACTTAGATTGCTAAATTTATAATTTAAATTAATACCGCATTCGGTGCAGCAGTTTGTAATCCTTGTTTTCAGTCTGGTCCTGAGGTTAGTAGAGGGAAGTAGAGGGTTGATTAGCATTCGCGGGGGCTCAGTAGATAGTCAGCTTAATCCTCTCCTCGGCAGCATAGACAAAATGTAGGCGCCAAAATAGATGGCCTCACGCAACTGAACTCTGGAAGGTTCTGACAAATGTAATGGCTCCCTTTGGAGTGAACTAAGTGCGGAGTACGAGCAGACATTTTCCTTTCTTGTAGCAGTACACCATTCTGTCACGCTTTTCCAATATATGCTTTGGGCTTTTGTCACTACATCATGTTTCAGAGATAAACATAAGGTAAACAGAAGACAGAAGATAGCGTATTGAATTGGCGAGCATTGGAGTGCTCGCCTCAATCCGCTCTTCTATGCAGCACCGGCCAGTCAGTATCTGTATTATATCAAACCGTTTCCTTTTCCTTGTGTAGGCGCCCCACAATTAGCCGGCAGCATGTCTACCTCGTCACACACAGCTGTTAGCTGCACCGTCTCAAGGGCCATCGGGCCGCTGCCGAGGGGTGAGCGTGAGGCAGCAGACATAGTAGAGACCAGACATGACGGGTTCGATGCCTTAACTCTCGTTACAGGTATGCCGGCAAAACACTCCTTTGTGGTCTGGAATATACTGGGCCGAGCAGGAACGCGCGCTGAGCCGACTCGAGGAACCGCTGAAGAACGCGCAGGTTGGGGATAGGTCACGTTTTCTATCCCTCAGAGAGGGATGTGTGCTATCAGACCGCTCCAAGTGGCGTCTGTCCGTGGACCAGCAGGCAGAGCCGGACTTGCAGTTCATGCTGACCTCAGTGCAGAACCAGGACGCGCTAGAGTTCCTCAGTCCGCTGAGGAGCAGGTGCGGCGCGGCACAAACCCGTCTCCATCGAGCCGGCTGCTGCTGATCGGAACGTGGGTTGGTGGTCTGGACCCCTCTCCCCAATTGAGTTTGGTACCCTGCAGTCGGAGCGTGGGTTGGTGGTCTGGACCCCTCTCCCCCATTCAGTTTGGTACCCTGTAGATGTTACTTTGTCATTTCCCGAATTCAGTTTGAAAGCCTGTCCTGAAAATATGTTATTGGATCACCATGACTCTATGAGAGATCTCCAGACTTACTGTCTATATCATTATCTATTTTAATAATTGTTTCATCCTTACTGATGAGTGATTTTACATCATCTTTGGAGTTGGTTCTGGAGCCATGTAACCAGAATTGAATACATGTAACCAGAATTGTTTAAGCCAGCTTAATATATATCTGAATTTCCAATGCTAGTGTGCTTACTACCACTGCTATGCATATATATATATATATATATATATATATATATATATATATATATATATATATATATATATATATATATATATATATATATAAAATCATATATTCACTTTTGGCTAATTGGCCAGCGCAATATGCGAATGAAGCTCATGCAGTTACTGCCTAATTCATTAATTCCTTCAATGTCGCGTAGATGGGTGCTAAATATCATGTGTCGGTAAATAAGCAAGGGTGCTCTTAACAGCATATATTAATTGAAGCGAGACATCATTAATATATGCACTATTTCTGCATTGGCTTGGCAATGGTTCAGGGCAATCATAATTATAGGAAAAGCATTATCTATGCGGAAAATCTAAAGGCATCGTGGGAATCGCTACAGTTGTAGCTATGCACGAATCTCGTTAAAAATCCAAAATGATGCCTGATGGGGTGCCAAGCGGTGCCTGTTGTACTAGTCACGACACTCGTGTGTCGATGGCTGACGACACGTCACGTCACGTCACAATGGCTGATCTCTGCCATGCCCTTTGGTGAATAGGAAAAATGTAGCCGGTACATCGAAACGGATAATGCAGGGAACGGCGTGCTGTCACTCAGCCGTTTACCAGCATCAGATGAAATCCCCAAAAACGATGAAACCAGCGGTCTTTACTTTACACTCCTCCCCGGGTGCAAGTGCCCATACCACGCAATGACCTTACTGACACACAAGTCGCAGACCATTTTAAACTACACTACACCAGCGTCTCTGGCAACAACAACTTCGACACCACCATAGTGAACTCTCTAGATGCATTCGCCTCCAATGCAAATTTATACTCTGACAACACAGAAGACTACAACCAATCATTCATTACGCACAAATTACACTTTGCCCTCAGCAAGTGTAGAAGCACATCCGCAGGACCGGACGACTTCATTACCAGCTTTTTGAACATCTCAGCAAAAATCATCCAATGTACCTACTAGCCGATCTGCACCAAAACGCCTCCTTTCCTGCTACTTGGCGGGACAGTGTAGTCATCCCATTGCCAAAGCCGCACAAAGATCGTTCCACCCCAAAATTATGTAGGCCTATCTCACTTACTAGCTGTGCCAGTAAGCTGGTCGAGCGCGAATGATCAATTCTGGTCGAAGCGCCCTTAAGCCCAAATAACTAACTAACAAGCTGGTCGAGCGCGTGTTCAAAACATGATTGTGACACTTTCTAGCAAGACCCAAAGGTCTAGCAACGTGGCTACTTAGCCACTAGCGTATCGGCTTATCACGTTTTTGCAGATGTAGCGAATTTGGGAAATGCGTTTTAATACTTCGCATGCATGTGTTGGACGAGCGGCAGAAAAATCGAAAACTGAATTATTCGCATCAATTCCAGAGCGATAAATAATGCATGACCAAAAAGCGGGGGGGGGGGAGTGTGAACACGTTTCGATGTAGATGCGAGAATCCAGTGCTTTACGGTTGCTGTAAATTGTTCAGATGAGAATATACTTGTTTATGTGAGTAGCCCTTCAGGAATTGACAAAAGATGAGGTGATGTTTGGAGAATAGCTCGCGTGAAGCCTGTACTCAATTTATATTTTTAAGTGTTTGTTTATTTGCATTGTGCAGAGCAGTGAATTTGAAAATGGATCAATGTTTGTATCCGAAACGTCAATAAACGAATATGACTGTGCATGCCACTTCGTGAAATAATTTACCAGCTATGAAACGAAACGAAGAAAACAATACGATCAATCGAAAACCTAGACAGAAAATTGCTAAGGCTAAATGTGCTCTTCTCTTCAACAGCCAATGTATAAAATAATATATATATATACTGCATTGTTATGCGGAAGGTGGAGGTGATTCTCTCCCTCCTTCGAGATGGGGAGCGTGGTACATACCTTTTTAGTGAAGTGTACGCCCTTCCTATTTGCGCATTAATTAATTATTTCATATTGTTCCCTGTTGGATAAAAAATGGAATATTTTTATTTATAGGTAGAAAAGTAACAAACATTTCTTTTCATTTTAGCAATATATGGGACACGCATATATGAACACGTCAATGCGTCTAGTTATTGAAATCCGTGACATTCGTCCAAAACTTCTCGCGTCTGCATGTCAGCCGCCACAAACATCACATATGTTGGGTCTCTCTATGAATTGAATTTATTGTGATCGTTGCTGCCAACACGCCGTTTTGACGTCATGTATTATTTAAAGGAACATTTTTTATGAATAGTGATATTAAACTAAGCAATGCTGTATTTTGTGAGATTTTTGAATTGGAGATCAACTATCGTAGGTAGATAATATAGTCCATGGCAGGAAATTTCATAGAATATTTAACCATGACGTCAGAATGGAGTGACCCACGAGCGAGTGACTAACGAGGTCAAGCACACGTTCAACATATGATTAAGATACAATTCTAGCAGGCCCATTCCACGAAAAATTGGCAAGTGAAAGGGCCAAATTAACACCCAATATTTTGTACTTTGTACTAATATTTTGTGCATGCTTGTACTAACCCACTAATAACCAACACGTGGCAGCCGGCGTGATAGGCGGTGTGGACTGTGTGGACTGTGTGGACTGTGTGGACTGTGTGGACTGTGTGGCGTGATGTGCGGTGTTGACACTTGCCTCCCGGGAGTACAGACGAGCGCCAGGTCAGCTGTGTGAGGTCGCGCTGCAGCTACAGCAGCTCCGTCGCGATGGCGTGGCTGTTTCGCCAGGGGACAGCAGCACGACCGATAAACAACCTGCTGACATAACAGAAAACCTGCTGACACAGCAGATAATCTGCCGACATGACAGACAACCTGCTGACACAGCAGACAACCTGCTGCCACAGCAGATAACCTGCTGACACAACAGCTCAGACGTGCGGCTGTTTTCTGTTTCGCATGATAGTCCGCGTATCAACTACTCCGCGATCGGTGATCTCTTCGATTTTCCACCATCCAATCTGTGTCAGGGCCTGCCTCTCTCTCTCTCCTTCTCCCTCTCCTTTTCTCTCTCTCTTACTTTCCCTCTAACTCCTCCTCTCTCTTTCTCTCTCTCCTTCTCTTTCTCCTCTGTCTCTCTCTCTCTAACTCTCTCTCTTTCTAACTCCCTCTCTCTCTTTCTCTCTCTCTCTTTTACGCGGCAGTGCGCATTATTTACTGTTCTGGCACAAAATTTGATGATCCTTTGAAGTTCAGAAGCTTCTAAGTCCAGGCACAAGAGCCCCATGCCGTGATGTAATAGAGTATGTGGAGAAAAAACTAAAGCGTCAAGCAACATTTTCAGAACGTCTTGAGGTACGCGACATAGTTTTTCAGCTACTCAAATCCGGTTGGCGTGGCCCACAAATCGATGGTCGTTTGGCCCAAATTGGTGGCCAAAAATCCGTGGTGACACCTAAGATTTTGACGTATAAACAGCTTACAGCTGTTCATACGTCAAAATGCAATCTTTGGCTGTTTCCAAAGATTGCAAAAAGTTCAGCGTTCTCGCGGAGCCTCCCTGGTTTAATTACAACTATTGGATGTTGAGGGATTTATTTCTTAGACTGGATTTATTTAAATAAAAATTAAAAAAATTTATAAAAAAAAAAAAAAAAAAAAAAACCTTTCGTAAACCAATCAAGTGCCACTGCCCAACTTTCCTCTGTATTAGCTTTCTGGCCGAGTGATGATTGAGAGCTCGCTTGGTGAACAATAAAAGCAGGAGTGGCGGCTGTTTCACAATATAATTCAAGAATCTACTAGAGTACAAATGTACGGTATTTCAAGCGACATAGAGAATAGATTCCCTAGTTTCTTGAAAGTCACCTGTCTACTATTCGTAGTTTCTTTAGGCTTGTGGTCACCGTCAATTATGCGCTGGTTAGTTAACTATTTGTTTGACAAGCGGTATTTGCCCATTAAATTGTCAAAATTATTTTAAGAAAGATTATGTATCATTTTCAAAAAAAATGTCAGAGAGAGAGAGAGAGAGAGAGAGAGAGAGAGAGAGAGAGAGAGAGAGAGAGAGAGAGAGAGAGAGAGAGAGAGAGAGAGAGAGAGAGAGAGAGAGAGAGAGAGAGAGAGAGAAAGAGAGAGAGTAATATGACGGAAAGGTGACAAGTTTCGAAAAAGTGCGTGTGTGTGTGTGGGTGGGGTTGGGGGTGTTGGAACATAAGTACGTAGGGAGCCCTCTTCAGGTGCTTGCCCGTCTGGACCGAATCCTGCCTACGCCACTGGCCTCCCAGCTTCTCCAGGAGGTGGTTGTGATCGACGCTATGAAAAGACTGCTCCGCCATAACCAGTGATGTCATTATTTATCGAGCAACGGTCAATGGTCAATTAACCATTGACTCGGTATCGGTTAATGGTCGCATAAGTGACAGCATCCTGTAGCGCTGCCTCCGTGAATAGGCCGAGATGGAAGCCCTATTGACGAGGGCATAGTCAGCGCTAGTCATTCAAGTACCTCGTCAGCTCCTTATACAACACTCTCTTATACAATTTCCTAGTTAGCCAGGTTTGTGGTGAGGGTGAATGGGGCAGCCCCCTTGAGAGTCGGAGGGGCCCTCTAGGCGGCTGCCTTAAAGGCCGCAATGGCCCCTCAAGGTGTCGGTGCAGAGGGCTCGTAAGGGCCCTCTGGGCGGACGAACTTTGTTCAACCTTTTTCTATGTAAAGGGCCCCTAGGCCGACGAAAGGGAACCAGGGCTGACATAAGAGGTCCAGGGCCGATTAACGGAGCAAGCGGAGTCACTGAGCTAACGGAAAGTGCCCTTAGAAAGATGTTGATGGTCCTTGGCTGGGCTAACGTGAAGGGCTTCGCAATCGACAGATGGGTCCACTGATATTTAAGAGAACTCCAGGCTGGCGGAGAGGTCCCTGGGTCAATATGAACGACCCCTTGGCTGTCCGGGGAGCCGAAGCCGAAGAAATGACTCCTGAACTGATAGGCAGGGCCTATCTCTTGAAAGGGAGTCTCCAGCTTGCCGGAAGAGGTCTTGGGTAGTCGGAGAAGACCCCTGGAAAGACGGAGGGGGATCATAATTACCGAAGTGGGCCTCGGACCGTCCGAAAGGGCCCTTGGGTCAACGGGTAGGGCCAATGCCGTACAGGGGCTGCTGGTCTGATAAAGAAGAACCAATCTGTTGAACGAAGGCCCCCAACTTGACAGAGGAGGCCCTGGTTCGCTAAGGATGGTCTCTGCGCCAACGGAGAAGACCTCAAGCCGCAGTAGGAGCCCAGACCCAGTATGAAGGGCCCTTGGGACGATGGGGGCCACGTGGGACCATTGCATGATGGAAGAGGTCCAAGCTTTTGAAGAGGGGACTCTAGCCAGGCGTAGAGTGTCCTGAACCATGAAAGGGGACCCCTAAGCCGACAGATAGGGCACGAGCCGGACATGTAGAGCCTCTGGGTCGACCCTAGCACACGCTGATTAAAAGAAGCTCAGTGCTGACCCTGAGCCTTAGGCCGATAATGAGAGCCCAAGCCACGGAGACAATCTGGGCCGAAGCGAAGGGTTCCCAGTGCTAAGTGAAGAACCTCTTCCATTATGGAGTGACCCATCTAATCTAACCCATCTAGCCTATGGAAAGACCCGGGGTGCTAATAGCATTGGAGTTTCAAAGGGATGAAGGGGCACTCGGCTCTCTGGTGAGTCCGATGACGCCCTCCAGACGACTGCCCTGAGGGACAAAATTTTATATCGGTTTATGGACCGAGGAAAAGTGCAAACGAATCTAACTGCTATTGTGAACTGTGGTGGGTTTCTAAACGTAGGAAAGGGCTCTAAGGGATTGCGAGGACCTCGGCAGAGTCAGCGAGAACTGCACTGCAACTCTTCTGAGGTTAAGAGCGGCCCCTATGGATGAATAAGGTCATTCGAGAGGAGAAAATCCCTGTTGGCTGGCAATTGAGGTGAGGGATATCGATGGCCAGCCTCAGAGCTAAAACGTTCTTGGAATCACAAGAGCTGTAGATAACAAGGAAGGGCCCTAGCAGCTTGAAAGGACCCCTGAGGGATAGCAGAGTCCAATGAGAGCTAAAGACAGTCCCTAAGGTGAATACTGGTTGTGAGGAATACTGAGGACCATCATCAGAGCTAGAAGAGCACTTGAAGCTAGACAGACTCACAGGACTGGGTAGTCTCTCTAACAGCTGGAGAGGACCCCTGGCGACTGAAAATGTTCACTGAGCGCCAGACAGGGCTAGACTGGAATGCTCAAGAGGCCTGTAAAGGATCCCTATGAAAAGATCATGGCCATATGAGATCTAAAGGTAGTCCCTAAGGGCTGGATATTGTTGTCAGGAATTTTGAGAGCCAGTTGCTAGAATGCCCTTGCTTGCTTGAAAGACTGTCAAAGACTGGTGAGGTTCCCAGAGAGTTAGAGCGGACTGAACTGTGATGCTCCTAAGGCTTAGGAGGAGCACTGAGGGATGAACAGAGCCATCTAATAGTCAGAGAGAGTTCCGAGAGCCGGCGATGCTAGCCACAAATTGTGAGGCCTGTCTTGGAACTGCATGATTCCCCTGAAAACTGAACATGTTTGTCGAGGACTAGGAATGGCCCATGCGAGATGGGGAGGGCTCCTCGCGTATGAATTGGTCTCATGAGTGTCAGAAAGACTGAACTTGGATGCTCCTGAGCTTTTGCATGGGTACCTGAGGGATCGGGACCTTCCGACAGCTGAGCGAGTCCTTGTGAACTCGTGATGTGCACGAGGAATACTGAGCAGCACCCTCGGATATAAAATATCCTTGTGAGCCATAAATGCGGCCAAGGATTGGGAACATCATCAACTGTCACTCTAAGATTAAAATTCGCCTTGGGTCATGTCAGCTCACCGACCTAGGTTATGTCAAAGAGATCGACCTCCAAAATGTTTCGAAGTGTAATAAAATATACACGGCTGAACTGATTAAGTTTTAAAATGTTGGGATACTTGCATAGGGGAGTGGGAAGGGGGAATTTAGCACATTTCCTACCTCAAAATATTTTTAGTGGTTAGGTCAAGTAACGTTCTAAGTTCATTTCGTGCTTTTCCTCGGTTTTGAGCTAAGCATTCGAGGTTATCTTACCGCAAACATACATGGGTTTCAATGGGGAAAGACGACATAAAGTGACCGAAAACGTTCACCCATCCGATGCTCAGCTCATCAGCTCAGGTGGGGTCATCTTTTTCTCCTAATGAGGTCAGCAATTGAATTGGATTTTAAGCTATGCCCTCAGGCGTTCTGCGATAACAATTGACAAGAAATTCGACCTTGTCGTTCAATATTACCCCTCGATGTATGGAAGGTAGTCAAAAACGGACCTGAGGTTGTCTGAGGTCACCTGGTGTGAAGCAAGGTCAGAATATATAATGTTCCCTCTTCGAGCCTGGTTATTTCCATCGGACAATGACAGAAAAGCACATAAAGTGAACAAAATGTTGATCTGGGGTCAACTCATGGAGTCACCTCTACTTTATCCCATTGCGAGGACAGTGATCAATACTGGCCTAAATCCGTACTTTGAAGCTGTTTGGAATAGACCCGGAAATTGGATTCACCGCTCGAAATTATCCACCTATGCAGGCAACGTGAACAATGGCATAGGTCATCCGAGATCGTCCGAGGTCATCTGACCGCAAGCGAAGCTTGGGCATAATTTGTATCTTGTTTACCGGATGGTCGGTACGCAACACCATGGGTGCATGCCTTATCTTTATGTCACAGGATAATACTCGAGGACACGTCCTATTTGATTGCGACATCGAATCGGACTGTTGGTTTTCTATCTATAGTTCACGAAAAGAAACCTTCGATGCCAGCACCGTGTATTCCTCAGCGCCTGGCGGTAACCAGACTGGTTACCCGCACAGCCCACACCCTCCCAGGTCAACTGGACACCACTCCCCCGTTTCCGACACCCCCGATCACTGATTGATCCATCCCGCACCCGCCCCACCACGCCACGTATCCGACCGGCCCGACCCGAGGTCACGAGGTCGCCGCACTGGGTGACTCATCTGCCGGCATCCTGGGCATCCAGTACCAGTGCCACCTCACATGCAATCTCACTACCCTATCCTACGATAACCACGATAACGTACACCAGCGATAGCATTATCCTTGTTGTTGAGTGTGGCGCACACCTGCGTTAGCAGTATCCTTGTTATTGAGTGTGGCGCACACCAGCGTTAGCAGTATCCTTGTTGGTTAGTTATTAGGGTTTTAGGGCGCATCAACTGCAGTGGTTATACGGCACTCACATTATCCTTGTTATTGCGTATTGCGCACACCAGCGTTATTGGTGAGCCCGCTTTATCCATGGAAGCGTGGAAAGCGTGCATTATCCGTATAAAATGCCTGGAAGCGAAAAGCACCCCTCCCCGACATCACACTATCCGCTGTCCTATCTTTACTTCACTTTAGTTACTGAAACAATCCGTTCAAAAAGTGAAGTTTGCACATCTTCATTTTCACCTAATGTGACTTCAAGAAATGACCCAATGTCAAAAGCTGCATACGTTTAAGTATACTTGTCGATGTGATGACTGCAGTGCGCGACCGTCTATCGCTCCGACACACCGCTTCGAGGCAGATAAGCGGTGATAATGCATGAACATAATACAGACAGTACAATTAAAAAACAATGCCACCTTCTGGCGACTTTCACCAGGGAATGATCCAAGTCAATTGTTGTCATAATATGTACATATTTATTAACGTACCCACGCGCGGAGGCCAAGGGCCGGGGATTCGAAACTACCCAAATTTTCGGAGGCTTGCCAGGCTCGGCCCATACCCGTACGCATAAAGCCCGTCATGTCTGCTATGGATGCAGCTCGTACCCAGCTCGGCGTAGTTGCGCATGTTAAAATATTTACAGCAATTTAAAGATTTGATGGCAAATTGCATCTAATTTTGCAAGCCATTGCTTCTAGCCTTAAAATACTTGTTTTGGTATATATATTTTGTCTAAATATTAGCCCGTAGCATTATCACTTGCTACACAACCATGTATTTATCATACACGTTGTTAGGTATGATGCCTGTTCGGATGTCGTCCAAGTACATATTATTATGCGCCTAAGTGAACATACTTTGCAACTTGCTTGATTTTCTTTCCTGGGGGACATGCCGCTTAGTAGCCCCTCTGGATCCCACAACATGCTGTAGGATATATTTACCGGGGAGACGACGATGACAAAATGTGTCATGAGTAATCGATAGTTGGAGGTGTTTTCATCCCGTTATCTTGTCAACACAGGCCTTGCTGAATCAGCCACTGAGCTCAAGTTACCGGAATGAAATGGCCGAAACTTCAGCATAGAATACCGTAGGCAAAATCACTTGTGGTGAATTGCAGTAGTAGTGCTGAGCAAAAGGTGCTGTGCATCCAGGCAAAAATTTAATTTTAATCGTCAGGCGTACTGAAGAAATGAGAAGCGAAATTATAAACATGTATTCTTTTCGTTCCTACATAACCTGTCAGGATCCAGTGCTTAACTGTTAAAAATAATATTGTTATGAAGCATGGTACCTGGGGAGAGTAGGCAATGTTAGTGAGCTTATCCAGGAAGTCTGACACCCCCGCCCCTTCCTCGCACAAGTGTGGGGGGAGCGCTCCAGCACACCAGCGTTCCGCCGCTCCTGAACTGCTGTACATTAAGCCTTGCGAAGTTCTAGATGCCTACGCAGAATTGGTCGGGAACATGAATATTGGGGCCTGACACGACATCAACCGACAGATAATGATGTTGCAATTTGGAGTGCGAGACAATTTTTTCGAGTCCATTTGCAAGTGTGGTGTTCGGATGGTGCTCACCAAAATTATGCACCCAATCAGAATGGTCATGACCAAAAGTTCAACCAGTCAGATTCGTTAAATTGTTTTGTGATTGCGTCAATAAATAACACCAATACAGCCAACTCAAAACACAAAAACCGTGGGCTCATATAGTTCAAAATTCAAGTCACATAGTTACCGAACATCACTTGATATGGTGGAAACATTTTCTCAAATGACGTTCAGGAAAGAATCAAATTAAATCGACCCTGTTAAGGGCGTCCATAATTATTTCAGAATTTGATCTGTTTTCATTACCTGCAAATCTACTCACGTTTATCAATATATTGATCATAATAAAATAGCTTCACCTGCCGATTAAATAATCTGCCATATCAAATATCGGGTTGCTTATGCTGAGAGGAAAGTTGGACAATGACATCAATGGATGCCATGCCATAAATAACTATGGACTGCTCAGTGGCATCATTTTTTCTGTCCACAAAGCCCAGCTCATAGCTTATAGTAGCTGCTTTTTTACATCCGGTTATGTCACGCCTAGAGCTTACATACTCGAAGCATCGTACACACCAAAATAGGATGAATGTCCGGGCTAGGGCAGATAGCAAGCGAACTGCCGGATAGAAAAGCAATTGGAAAACAAATGTAAGTTAACATAGTTATGCATTCCATTGAATGGTAACATACCATAACAGAATATTAATGAGTTGATCGCATTTTATTACGGGATAAGCTGCCAAGTCCCATTATTAGTGGGCCGGCTTTGTTTCACATGGTTATACAATCGTCGGCCCCAGAATAGCGCATCACAAGTTGAAGGTTTGAGGTGCCCAGGTGCTCAGTTCGTACTTCTTAAGGTTCATAGCCTGGGTTATGCTAGGGTTATTTTGGTTATAAAACAATTAATGTTGGTATATTGGCGTCATGGATTAAACTGCAAAGCTGTTGCTGAATGCTGTAGCATATAAGCAGGCTTCTCAGATGCAAATGCGTGTCATAAATTGTTCTCTTCATTGTGTTTTTCTCACTAAATGCAGTCACATTTTGCCTGTCGTAGCCAATCAAGGTCATCAAGGCCTTCCGAAGGTCACTTGTCAGGGATTAAAGATTGTTTTTGAAAAATAACATGTCCCATGATATATTGCCAGATATGAACTTTACACATGCATGGGATATGCATAACTATAATAATTAATCATGAATGAAAATTAAAAAGACCAGATTCAACGTCGGGATAAGCACGATGTTCGGGATGTTTTATTGTGTTTGCCCGATGTACCGATGAAGTTCAATAATTTCTTAAAATGGTGTTAATTGCCTTATTATTAAGTAGTGTGTGTGGACAATGAGTGGGGTGGTCGTTAGCTTGAACCAAAAAGTTCATTTTGCCAATATTTTAAAAGAAAAGTTGCAGTAAATACAGCAAAATTGATAATCAGACTCCGCCCGGCCCTAGCTAATTCATCAATGTAAAATGGGTGGCCGGCCCTACCAGAATCCAGGCCCGACCATAAGCCAATAAAGCCAAGACGGACCAATTCGAACACTGGTCGGGGGTAACCTCGACGGATTGTGACGCCGACGTAGGCGCCACGACCGCTCGGGGCGGTCGATGTGCAAAATCGGCCTACTTTGTCTGCCCACCCACTCTTTGTTCTCACGGATTGAACACTTTCAGCTCAGACGTCTTTGAGCTGACTAAAAATCTCCCGATATTTTTACTTCCAGGATATATCCAGGGAAGTTGCTGTGGATGGCTTTTTTACAGCCATGTGTTGGTGAATAACTTCTCGATTAATTCATATGGTGTGCGGGGACTGTGCCATAACATACAAGGTTCATTTATTCCCAAAGTTCATAACATCCAAAGCTAACAACGTCTAAGGATCATGACGTACAGAAAGTGCGAAGAAATGTAACAGTGCCTGAATGGCGTACGCTCACAATGTGCAAAGTTCATGATGTCGAACGATTACAATCTCCAAAACAGACCCCAAAAGGGTCCTTTCATAACTTCGAAAGATCCTTGACGTCCAAGGATCATAAAGTGCAAAAATAGTTCCGCAATTGTCCGCTAGTGGAGCATATAAAACCTCTTGCGATGAAATTTTTCCACTGCATCTCTGCTTTCTGTCTGCATGTGGCAGCAGTGCATGGGTTCTGTACCTGCAGCTTCTTGTATGTACCGGTAGATGTGGTTTGGTGATTTATTCTGTTTCTGAAGACGTTTATGTTGTTCCAAGTGGTCAGGTGAAATCAGTCACCCCTGCACGTTCATCAAACTATCAGCGGTATTCAAAAGTGGCGTTGTATTTCCCATAGTGCTCTCTAACTCAAAGGCGGAGCCGGGTATCCAAAACTAGCTTAGCAATCTGTCAGTTAGGCAAGAAGAGATGAGCAATGATTAAATAGGGATGCAATAAGTACTCTGCTTCTATATATTATATTTGCATACCTATGTGCATGCATATATGCATATGTTATGAGCGTTCACAATAGCATTACGTGGCCGCTATATACTCAAAAATGTCACGCTCTCGTTTTTTCCATGTTCGTGTACATGTTGTAAAATTAGCATCATCGCTGTGCTTGAAGTAATAGCGAAAACTCATATTTATTTTTAGATCCAACACATTACCATACAGGTATGGGGGTCTATATATTTGGCAATGCATACTGTATATTTTATGAAGCTAGGCCTATGTTACCAGTTAGTGCAGCTGCATATATTTATGGTAGTGATAGGTACTCCGGAAACGAATTTGCCCCTAAAAAAAGAAGCAGAAGTGTACAAAAGTTAATTATGTGTAGGCCAATTATAGAAGAACGTCTTTAAGACATCAGGTTTCATTCGTTATTCAATCTTCACCCGAACCAGGGCGCACGGCTACGGGCCGCAAACCCCAGCATACCGTCAACAAACATGCATGAATTTGCCTTGACCGACGGACAACAAGCACAGGCAGTCCACACCTACGATTACATGCACACAAAACATGCTGGATAGCAATTTCCCATATTCCCATCAATATCCGTAGCTGTAAGTGCATCTATGACGGAGTGAAGACCAAGGTACCGACAGACGCTAATGAGAGGCGGCGCTTACGGGTCTGGCACATTGGCAGACTGGATGAAATAAGGACGAGAATCGCGGATCCCCGATATACTATAGGTGATAGATACTGTCGGCGACATTGAAAACCACGGGAAAGGTTAATGCCAAGCGGCAGTGACCAACTGGAGACATGTCATGCTTTCCGGACGATAGTCAACGTAAGAGGAAGTATCCATCCACGAGTCGACATATGATGCGGGGAATCCTCAAGAACCGAAACCTTGCACTAAAATCCTGTAATCCCAGCCACCCTGCGGTTCCCAGGCTCAAAACGACAGGTCTAGAGTGCCCAAGATGCTTCTGTTTTCCCCACCCCCTCCCCATCCCGCCGAGATGAGCGCTAGAGGCCAATGGCGTCCTCAGTGCATGATCACGAACAACCCCCAGTGGTAGGTGTTAAGTGGCAGGCAGACAGACAGGTGGAAGAAGTGTAAATGTTGCAAGAGTGCGCTTTCTTGCAAACATATATCCGACTGTAAAGTCATATGCACATGGGTTTCAACATGGGCTTGGTATCGTAGTATGCATCCGCCACTGGACGCCACTAGTGTTTAAGTTCCTACTAGGCGTTCCAACGCCTGTGCAGACACGACATAAGCCGAGATATCGATGTCGCCGTTCTGATGTGCAGCTGGACCCCCGCCGCTTGACACATATTATTTAGGTAGAATCGCATTACAGTTTCGTGCACTTTTTCCCAAGCGTGTGTTCTTCAATTTGGACATACAAACCATCGTGTACGATGTACTACCCGAGGTATCGCAGACCGCCACACTCGTCGAGCTTCTCTGCCTGGTCGAGTGGTAGCTCCTCGTACGCTTCATTATTCTTACAGTGACTAGAAACGTTCGATGATTGTGGTGGCTGGTCGGCCGATATCCTTTTGTTTGGTGCAAATCAACTCGATTCCTGGAAGAAAGATGCACCAGTTTTTCGTGAAGAGAACCGAAAGCGTTAGCCTGGTCCGTGTGTTAGTCTCTAGAGTACATGGAATCATATACCTTCGGAGCGATTTAGGTCATATCTCAATGACCAGATCTGATATGTACTTGAAGTCTGGCCTTCGTTTTGGTGAGGTAATTGCTACTACATGTGCCCCAGATTGTCAAAACAAAAAAATTTACTAGCACAAAGGTTTTTAACTCCGCAGAGAAACATTTGTAATGTTTTTTTTTTGCTCAGTGGGTTCTTCGATGGGTTTTTCTATACGAACCTTTGTGTGATCAAGAAGCCTGACCTGACGTCACATGCTGTTTATTTGACATATTTCCTTGATTGTTATGCCTGCTCAACAAGCAGGCATAGCAATATCGAATAGATTTCAGGCACTATCTTGCGCCCAGGATAGTAGTAGTGAGGATACGGTGCTGGTCGTAGGTGATTCTCGTGTGCGACGTTTAGATCGGGTATTTTGTAAAGGTAGGAGGGACAGGAGGTGCAACACCAGGCCTGGTGCCAAGGTTAAGGACCTGGTGCCAGTGGTGGCACAGGCCACCAGTGATCACCAGTTTAGTGCAGTTATAGTACAGGTAGGGGTGAATAGCATAGGTCATGCTAGGAGTGAGGAGCTGCTGCAGGACTATAGGGCCCTTCTGGCCACCCTGAAGGATAGCAATAGGGGAATCATTGTAACTGCAGTTTTGCCTAGGGCTGGAGCCTCCCCAGAGTGGAGCTCTAGGGCACTGGCAGCCAATGCCAGGGCAGGCAAGCTCTGTCATGAATTAGGTTTCACATTTGTTGATGAGTAGTGCAGGTTGCATGGATCCTGGGACCTCTATCAGAGGGATGGCCTGCACTTCTCCGAGAAAGGCGTTCATGTGTTAGACAAAGTCTATGGGCATGTCCTTCAGGGAAACTAGGAAATGGGGTGGGCAGGGACGAAATTGCATTGCCATCTCAGGGATATTCCAATAGTGTCAGCCGAGGCAATAGAACCTCAAAGTCAGCGAATAGGGACAGCAGTAGTTCAAGGAGGCAGAGTGGTAGTTCATCCAGTGATAAAAGAACTCATCAGCATGAAAAAGCCAAAGGTGGTTATGGAGATTGCGTGAGACGAAATGTACGACCCTCAATATACCAGGAGGTGCTGAGTTTACATCAAAAGTAGCGTTAGGGATTGTGCTATATTACTCAACGTTTCGGCCAAGGGCCATCGTCAGGGGTCATGAAAAATTGTTTGGAATGAGAAAAGGACCGCGAAATCGACAATGGATATTTTTTTTGCCCCCCACAATGCTTTTTGAAATTTCAAAATTTTGGGTTTTCAAGTTTTCTTTACTTTCCTTTATTCGGTGTGTAGAGCAGACCGAGAAACGTTGTTGGAAGTCAACTTGCACTAATAAAACATGCTTACTTTTGCCAGAATCCTGTATTTGAACTGCAATTTGCCAAATACGCAACATTTATATGTAGTCAAAAACGAAACAAAAAATTGAAAAATTCCACTCATACGGTTTGTTGCATCCCTAAAGATAAGCAAACGCTGAAAGTTTTATTAAAATATCTGTATCCGTTAAAGCGTGACGACTGGTTGAATATTTTTGGAGGTGACCTCACTTGACCTTCACCAACTCGTTAGCCTTAGATGACCTGACAAAAAAACTTAGACTCAGCATGTCAAATTGATGTGAGAAAAGGTATCCCAAATTTGGACGCGCTGCCGCGAGCCGTTCGTCCGCTATCTGCAAAAAAACTGAGGGGGTGGTTGAAGAACCCCATGAAAAAAAAAATTGCATTCAAGGTAAGCAAATCACGTGACGGGAGGTATGCCAAGCTTCACAGCAATAGCGTGAACGGTGCAGGTGTTACCTCGGCAAAATATCAGGTGGCAGGGCCAAAATGGCCTCCCAAACTCCGAGAGCTAGCAGTAGAGCAATATAAAAGTTAGAAATGATAACCTGCGACACTGGAGAGGCGAGGAAGCGTTATGTTATAGGTTTGTACTATGTGTCGAAGGACTGTGATATTTATTATTGTGATACCTGCACAAAGAAAATCAACTGGGATTGCCGTGGTCTAGCAACGTTGTGTACTTTCCAAATGACATTGCACTTCACCTCTGGTACCTATAACGCCATACATCTGTGGTGGGAAATCGCGATGCGGAATATAGAACGACATGCATTTCGAAGGACTTTAAGCGTTTTGGAATATCGGAGGCATCACGAGTTAAAATGCGTGGTCGTCCGTATACGAAATATAACGCTAACATCAGGTCATGCAATGTATATCGGATATGTATGTCATGCAATGTGGTCAAGACTTACTAACCGAGACGCTGTTTTGAAATCGGAAGCTGTTGCATATATTTGTATGCGAATGTGACGCTTGGACGCTGCCAGTAATGCCAGACATTACGCGTTAATCATATGATGTGGCATGGAGTGACTTGCATCCCTATAAGCATGACAATCTAAATACTGTAGATAATCTGCTGGTACTACTGCATCTAGATGGTTTATTTTCATGTGGTGCTTGGGGGAGGGGAAGATGGGCGGGGAAGGATGGGCGTTAGGTAGGCATATTTGGTCGGTACTACGTAGGTAATAGTGCAGCATATTCCAGTAGACAACGCTTCTCGGCCAGAGGCGGAGTTCCACGAGGAGTGTTCAGCAATGATGAAAGCCTATCCGTTGAACACGCATTGGAGTGGCTCACTCGTGCTTTCCCAGGTTAACATTTGTAGCCAGCATACGGCACCATTGGGGGCGGCGCTCTAAGGATGAGCGCAAGATAAGGCTGTGACACTTCCATATTGCAGGCACAGCATCCTGCACCATACAGCGACAGTGAACTTATGAATCGACCGCAGCCGTGCTCTTTTAACAACAAATCATCAAACCACATTTGGCAGCGTATGCAAGAGTCTGCACGTTCTCTACGTGTGACTTATGTTGGTGCCACTTATTGACCGAAAGCGGAGACACAGCTGCAAGATTTCATCGCCAGGGTTTCTACCGGCTCCTCTGGCGGACAATTGGAGAACTAATTTTGGGCTTTGTGATCCTTAGATGTACATGAACTCCAGAGGTTATGAACGCTCCCTTTAAAGTTAGCTTTGGATGTTGTCCTCGTTGGAAGTTATGACCTTTGTGCATTGTGAACGTTCTATCCAATACATTTTTAAATTGGACGTTATGATCCTTGGACGTTGCGAGCTTTGGACGTTATGAACTTCGGTAGTAAATGAACCTTGGATGTTCTGATTGCTCACTGGTGCACGCTGCTTCCTTTTAAACGCGGCAGGTGAATTGCTTCCATGACAGTTTCAGTACCACCCGTATTCAGATACGGATGCGTCGGGTGCATTATTCGAATCGTGAATGGTGATAAATGACGGTTTATTATAGTAAATGGTGTATTTATCATACTTTTGTATTTATGTATTGCATTACTTCTTTACGGACCATTATATGAGCTTGCACATTTAGTTTGCTGAGTTTACAAACCCACTTTTTGTTTGCTGAGTCCACCTAATGACCTCATGCCAGTTAGGCTGTCGAAGGTCTCAGTAAGTGGAAGTCGTCACGATTGAGGTCTCGAGATGAGCATACGGTGATTTCCTTCGGCTGGCGTCGGAATACAGTGCTTATTGCGGTTGCAATTGTGATCGCTGATATCACAAGTGACGACTTTCAGGTCGGTCGTGTGCTGTGTTCGGATATGATGATGTGCTCCATGACGCTGGGATACAGTCGGTGAGCGAATCAACTGACCTGGCAACAGTTGGGCTATAATTTACACGAAGCCTGTCGCCCCAGACTTTCCTAAGCTCATCACGTCTAACTGATGTCGCCTGAGCTGATGTGAGCTTGCCGCGGTCCATGTCGTGTTAGGTGTCATGAGCGAACATAATACCGGTGACGCCGCTCTGTTGGTGGGTTTGGAACACACCAGAGCGGGCTTGCTATGATTAATGCTGTATTCTAGTTTCTACAGGAGGTGCAAGTTACATCGAAGGGTAGATTTGAACGGCAATGAAACAAGCTCTTTTATGATGTTTAGTTCGTTTTATTATGAAATCATTTCATCCCGTCACCTTGGCTCTGAAAGTGTAATGGGAGTAATTCACCGCTCAACATCTTGCAATAAAACGCGTCATACATCTTCTGTGTGATGCGCTTACAAATTCCGATGTTCTTATCTAAACAAAAATCGAACATGCTACATCTTGATATCTTATTAAATAGCTTCCATTAAGTCTTAACTCTTTCATTTTTGCACTCACTTCCAGTTGTGAACCAAATTCTCCCATTTATTGATTAAATTCAATGACATCAGATGTTCCATGTTAGCGACTTAATTTCCAATGGTCTCAAATAAACAGGCGTAAAACCAGCTGCCCTGTGTTGTCATACTGGACTTCTTTTATGCATATCTAACCCTGCCATTTTCACCTTCCGACATAAAGCTTCCAGGCATTATTGAGGTTTTGGCATGGCTCAATGCACGTCAAGCGCCGACCGTTGGTGCTCAGAGGATCCTTAGAGCTGCCGAGCGGCGGCACAACAAAAAATAAAGTTGCAGCCGTAATCAATATCAAGCAACATCGACTGTCATCCCAAAATTGTGCACAAGAAATTCACGGTTATAGGTGCATTATTTTCATGGAACGCCCATAAGAGTAATGTTCTTAAAAACAAAATGACAAGAAATCTGTCGGCCTCAACCCCAATGGTATCGGAAACGATGACAGGCACATTGTCTATCGCTTCAAATGTGAAAATCTGCTGTAGCTTTGGCGTTGGGGCCCATTAACTTTCAGAGAATGGTTCCGCGCCCCGTCGTATTATGAATGGTGGACGGTATGCGACGGACCTTGGGCCATAGGCGACGCCGCCGGCGGCTCGTGGATGAAGATCAGAAAATAGTTGCATAAGACAATATGCAAAGCAACAATATGCGCAATATATCACTGTAAGTGGCATGGAAATTGTCGTCTGAAGACAAGCTAACTTTAATAAATGCACTTCGCATCATAATTTATGGAGAGAGCATCATAAATTATATTTGTATTCTTCTTACACACATTACTAAGCATCCGGGCGCGCGGTTGCGGGGGCAGATTTCGGAATTCTTGAATGGCATCAGGAACCTACCTGTTTTCTTTCTTTACTGGACCCCCTCCCCGATGTCCGCATTAACATTGCGTCTAACGCCTAAAGGGATGCCCACTAACTGCGCGCAGCTTCACCAGTGACGGGAGCCGTCGCGCCACCCGGCGGGCGGCAGACGACGTCGGTGACAATCGGCCTTGGGCTAATCAGCTGTTGCCAGAGCGACTCGGCGGCGCGGTCAGCCGACGCACAGTGGTGTCGTCGTTATTGGGTTTGGGTGAGTGATTGCCACACCGTCGCCCCGCTCTTGTTTGTTGGCCTCGGCTGATGACATAGCCCGGAAAAAGGTGCACGCAGTCGTCGATTGGGTTGGTGAGCCTGGCTTGAGGATCTCCCGCACAGTTGGGTCAAGCTGCACGCTGACTCGTTCTGCCCGTGACCAGGTTAATGCACATCCCAACCACTTAACCCGTCCTGTCTCGGGGGTCTTCAACCGCCCCCCCCCCTCAGGTTTTTCGCGGATAGCGGACGAACGGCGCGCGGCAGCTCGCCCAAATTTGGCATACCTTTTTCCACATCAATTTGACATGCTGAATCAAAATTTTTAGGTGAGGTCATCTAGGGCCAAGGAGTTAGTCAAGGTCAAGTGAAGTCACCCCAAAAAAAAATTCAACCAGTCGTCACGCTTTAACAGATACAGATATTTTAATGAAACTTTCAGGGTTTGCTTATCTTTACTGATGCAACAAAACGTAGGAGTGTAATTCTGCATTTTTTCGTTTTTGATGACATAAAAATTTTGCGCATTTGCCAAATTGCAGTTCAAATTCATGGTTCTGGCTAAAGTAAGCATTTTTTACTAGGGCAAGTTGACTTCCAACAACATTTCTCGGTCTGCTCTACCCATTGGAAAAGGAAAATTAAAGAAAACTTGAAAACTGAAAATGTTAATATTTAAAAAAATAAAATTTGTATTTTGAGGGGCTAACAGAAATTATCGCCCCGGATTTCATTATCCTTTTCTCATTCCAAATACTTTTTTTCATATATCCCCCAAAATGAACTCACCAGAGTCAAAAACATAATGTAAGTCGTGAAAAGTCGTGAAAATCTAGCCCCCATGGTGACGTCACTTTTTTGGGGGAAAATGTCTGGAGGGTGGATCCCGACCCTACTCGCGCTTTCCGATGACACCTATTTTGTTTTCGTGCGATGCTTAGTTTGGATTTTAGAGGGGGGTCTTCAATCGCCCTCCCCCCCTCGAGATGGGGTGTGAATATTTGACCGGAAAGACGCTGCGGGTTAATGGATCACACTGGTGTGAAGTAAAGTGGACCCCTCAGCCGGAGAACCAATGCCATCCGTATCACCCAACGCAGATTTGCATTGACAAGTAGCAGCAAAATTAGTAGCATTTGTGTCACTCTCCTCGAAAGCGCACATGCAGTATGTATGTTGCGATACGAGGAGACGGCAGCCAGCGGGATAACTAGGGCCACCAGTGGAGGTCTTTGCACCTGCTTCTACAGGAGCTTATTGCGGTCTCTGAATGAACTAATTGCCTGTTGGCAAACAAAACCCCTTTGTTTCCCCTGGGAACCAAAGGAAAACAGCCTGCTGGATATTAATACAGCTCTTTGGCTCTATCGCATTATCACAAAAGTCAGAACACTATCAAAATTAGATGCGGACCATGGCAGTGGCGCAGCCAGGATTTTCCAAAGTGGGGCTCGACGAAAAGTGTAACGAAACGCAAAAGTCATCAGGCGCGCGAAGCGCGGCGAAAATGCGGGATTTTTCTTTCTAAAAATTGCCAGATATTTCGTTTGAACTAGTGCAATTATGGTTGCTAAGGAGAGGGGGATCGGTCCACCTTGGCTGCGCCTCTGATCGTCATGTACCTTCTGTATCCTGACGACAGAAAATGTGAGATGTGCATACTCTATGTGGGGGTGGGGGCTCAGCCATCCCCACAAACAATGAAAAATATCTAACTATCCAACCGATCCTGGCTCAGTCTACATCATGACTCCCTTTCTCCACTGCCGCCCCGAAGCAACATCCCCCATCCCCTAATAGTGTTACCTTAGGAGGAGCTATCCTCTGTAAGTACTGGCGGAATTTCGGGCAATAGTTTATGGATCCGCAGGATAGTTGATGGATCTGCAGGGTGGGGAGGTAGTGGCACGCGGGTCAATCCCCCAGATAGGCCGATTGTGTTTCCAGGCTTTGCACTAAAAAGGTGGTGTGTCCAATTCCCAGCATATTTTATGATAAAAGCGTTGTACATTTGAAACGTCAGGGCTTAAAAGTATCATCAAAGTTATGAATTCCAGATATTCCAGGGATCCCAGGGATCCCATGAATCCCAGAGTCATCCCAGATAGCTCGCATCATGGAAAACTAATGATTCCAACGGACCCACGGAGTGTTAGAAATTCAAATCTGATGTGTTTTTTCTCTCGAGCGATTGAAATCTCTGGACGTCACTGGACGTAATTAAAATTTCAGAAAACTGATAGAACGTCAGCCAGCCTTCTGGATCCGCCACCGTAGCACCATTTCGTCCCAGTATCCCAAGTCCTTCACGACTCCCACATGCGCACAGTGGGGTCTTCACAATGGCCAGTATTTCTCTCGTCGATTTCCGAGTGCGATGAATGCATGCCTTCAGCACCCGCCCACGTGGGTCCGCCAGAGAAGAATTCTCAGGTAGAGCTAAACAATTTGTTTTGTTCGTAGGGGGCGAAGAAGGCGCAATTCGTAATGTCCTCGTCCGTAACGTCCGTCCTCGTAACGGATCCTGATTTCGATACGTCCGCTCTCTCTTGCCCACATTTCAATAGCAACGAATTCAGCCTGAAATTCAACCAGGGCCTGGTCTAACAAGATTTTCCAGGCGAAGATGGGCCGGGGGTGGGAGACCATTGATTGCATGGGGTGTCCATTCCCAGCCTTTCGACCCCCAGTAATGCTTAGGCACGGGAAATATAACGTCACCTATGATACGTATAGTCAATCCCAGGTTAAGCGCCGCCCACTCGCCCGATTACTGCGCACAGCGTAAACAACATCAAGGACAACTGCGCACAGCGTACACAACATCAAGGTTTAGTGCGCACAGCGGAAGCAACATCAAGGACAAATGTGCACAGCGTGAGCAAGAACAACTGCGCACAGCGTAAACGACATCAAGGACAACTGCGCACAGCTTAAACAACATCAAGGACAACTATACGCAGCGAAAGAACATCAAGGAGTACTGCACTTGGCGTAAGCATCAGGACACGCGATTATCTAAGCAGTGTTGGGCGTGGACATTAAAACCATGATTGACAAAGCGTAACAGTGTTTCTGGAAGTAATGAGAAGAAACATATATCGAGGATCCAGCGTGAAAACACCGCTTATACAATTATCTAGGGAATAACTAAGGAGAACATGATCGGTGGAGATGGTAAAACTACGTAAGGACGATTAGTAGATTTGTGGCAATCGTAAAGTTGAAGAATAGTCCGTAATTTGACATGTCGTATATTTGCACTTTGGTAGATTCGAGAATTTGTGTTGCGCAATTGCACCACCTGTTGATGAATCATTCCAACAGATCGCACTCGGACTGGCCCCGGGAAGTCAAGTTAACTACCGTAGGGGGTGGATCGATATCGATATCTAATGCACAAGGGAGCCGCGAAATCTGGCCAAAGACATCGAATGCTGAAGTATATCCGAGATATTGAGAAAGGATTTCCAACATGAAGTTGGCTCAGTTTTCGATCAGATCGCCAGTAGCCACGGTGAGCAGTCGTCGAAGCTGGTGTGGCAGACGACGCTTTTTATGGCATTCTTTCCTGCCAATGCCCACAGACCATTGTTCAATATCAGCAGCATTGGTGTGATATAAACCAGGCCTATCCAATCGCATCCTCCACCAATGCCAGTTTTTATATTCAACAGACGTAAGGCACCCCTGGAACAATTGTATTGGAACTTTCACAGAGGTGATCTCGCTTGGCCAAGTTTATTTGTTCTTTTGTTTGTATCTGTTTTTGTTTGTTTATGCCAACGCCAATTATCAGACAGTGGTAAACATTTCTCATCATTTCAAACCACGAAGACAAAACGTTGTGTTGGTGTGAATAACCTGCATGGATAATTCATTTTCCAACAGATTAACGTCAACTTTTGGTTAGCTGTGCTTACCGTTAACACCCAATGCTTTGATCCGTTTCCCTTTCCATTCCAATAACATTATTTTGATGAACGAAAGTACTCCCTCATGTCACGATTATGACCTGTATTGATCTTGATCTGGAGCAGCACGACATATGGGACCGATTAGGCAAGTTTAACAGGACGCTCTTCTGTGCGCAAACTTGACGTGTTGACGCCACCTGTGGCAAATGTAAAATGGCATCATTTAATTCGCAGGAACACACAAAGCAAGTTATAAAACCCGAATCTATGGTTATCTTAAAACGACAGTGGCTAAACAAACCGGTTAGACAGTGGCTAAACAAACAAACAAACAAACCCGACAGTGGCTAAACTTGGCTAAACAAACCGGTTCGTCAGGTGGACAGTGAGGTAAGTCTATCCATCAAACTGCCTAAATTGCTAGCAGATTAAGCCGATATTGAGCCTTACCTCCTGGTCCTGCTGTCAGCTCCTGCTATCAGCTCCTGTATGCTTCTGACGTAGCATTTTGATGCGTCAAATGGGGCATATAACGGAATGGATATCCGTTATGCACGGATAACGGAGCGGCAGAGGTGCGCAAAACGTCAAGAATGTGATCTACAAGCATTACAATCCGTAAATCTGTCACATTTCGAAACCGCAATTGAACCCTATCGACTGTCACGGCGTATCTGTGACAGTCCGCTGCGCCATGATCCAGGCTGATGGAGCTGGCTGAGTGCAGCTGATATTGTGCACCGGGATGCGTCCCAAACGAGTTAGTGCCGTCAAATGTCCTGTTCCGAAATTGCAGTGAAAACTTAACGAAATATACGCAAGTAGTTTTGAAAGAACCAAAAATAAACTGTACATTAACCCGCGCCGTCTTTCCGGTCAAATCCTCCCACCCCGTCTCGCGGGGGGGGGCGGTTGAAGACCCCCTCTGGAATCTAAACTAAGCGTCGTACGAAAACGAAAGTGGTGTCATCGGAAAGCGCTCGACGAGTAGGGTCCTAGTCCACCCTCCAAAAAATTTTCCACCAAAAGTGACGTCACCAGGGGGCTAGATTTTCACGACTTTTCGCGACGTTCATTATGTTTTTGACTCTGGGAAGTTCATTTTGGGGAATATATGAAAAAACAACATGTATTCGGAATGAGAAACGGACAGCGAAATCGACCAGGGCTATAATTCCCGCCCCCCCCCCCCCAAAAAAAAGAGAATAAAACTAATTTATTGGAACTTTCAAAATTTCGAATTTTCCAGTTTTCTTACATTTCCCTTTTCCAATGGGTAGAGCAGACCGAGAAACGTTGTTGGAAGTCAACTTGCCTGAATAAAAAATGCTTACTTTAGCCAGAATCCTATATTTGAACTACAATTTTGCAAAAGTTATATGTAGTTAAAAAGGAAAAAAGGAAAAATTACACTCGTACGTTTTATTGCATCCGTAAAGATAAGAAAACGCTGAAAGTTTCTTTAAAATATCTGCATCCGTTAAAACCTGACGACTGGTTGAACGTTTTTAGAGGTGAACTCACTTGACCTTGACTAACTCGTTGACCCTAGATAACCTGATCTAAAATTTTGAATCAGCATGTCAAATTGATGTTGAAAAAGGTATGCCAAATTTGGGCGCGCTGCCGTGCGCTGTTCGTCCACTATCCGAGAAAGAACCTGAGGGAGGGGGCGGCTGAAAACGCCCCCCCCCCCCGTGACGGGACGGGATAAATATTTTTGCGTTAAATGTCTTTCCTGAAATGATGCATCATCTTTATTTGGTAACTTATTTTCCTTCTTCGAAGAATGATCATCTGACGACACACTTTCAGCCAATATCTGTCACCTACGCTGGTAGGTGAGTTGGCAGGCTTGTGCACCTCTTCGGATCGGGTCGGATAGTCCAGTGAAGAGAAACGGATGTGATTCGGATAACCAATTAACCCTCGAAATGCTAAAATGAAACTTGAACAAAATAGCCATGTCTCCTGTTTTCCACCCACAACTTTATGTCATAAAATGTTGGGATTAGCTGATGCTGGTAGCTTTAAAAAAAATGGTTCACAACATTTGAAGCTCTAACTCAACTATAGTTGTCATTCTCCTACCTTCAGACCCCTTCAATGTCACACACTTCCATATGTAGTTTGGGCCGGATGCATTCCATTGATCTTTCAATTTGCAGTCATTGTCAGTTATCGTCAGTCATCATCAGTCACGGTCATCCATCGTCAATCATCACCAGGCATGCATCCAATACTGTAATCATAAAGATATACAGGACATAAAATATTGGTGCAACTATGAGCCACAAGGGCCCTTCTTGGTTGCACTCTGTACACTCAACCAGTTGCCCACCAAATCCGTCGATCAGCCCTCCCTGTAATAGTGAAAAGCAAGCCCTCTATTGTTATAATGATTGTCTATGCTGTTTTTAAAGATATTCAATGTGTTGCTACTTACAATGGTTTCTTGCAGCTGGTTCCAGTGTTCTACTACCCTGCTGGTGACGGAAGATTGTGTTAACCTTGTCCTACTGTGATTAACTTTTATTTTGAATTGATGACCTCTAATTGCCCCATTTCTGTTAAATTCAAACATTTCCCCAAAATATCGTCTCTCCAGACCATGTACAAATTTAAAGACCTCGATGAGATCTCCTCTCAGCCTTCTATATCTAAGTGAAAACATATTCAATTTCTTCAATCTTTCCTAATATTTCAGGTTGCTTATACCATTGACCATTTTTGTAGCCTTCTTTTGTACTCTCTCTAAAAGCCAACAATCTCTTTCATAGCTAGGAGACCAGGCTTGGATGCAGTATTCCAAATGTGGCCTCACATATGCACAGTAAAGCTTCCCGGCGACTTCCACACTTCTGTATGATACATTCCTACTTATTTCCCCAAGCATTCTCAGTGCCTTCTTCCTGGCTTCCTTGGTCTGTTCTGATGCCCACAATTTTGTGCTTAGAATGACACCTAAATCCTTCTCCGGTTGAGTCACTGATAGTGCTTGGCCACCCATGATGTATGGAGCCTTCACATGCTGCCTACCTATTTGCATGATTGTGCACTAATCGAAATTGAATTTCATTTGCCATTCTTCGCATCACTTCACAAGTTCATCTAAGGCTTTTTGCAGTGAGATATGTTCATTTTGACCTGTTATTGCCCTAAAGACCTTCAAATCATCCGCAAATTTCAAAACCTTACTGCTTAGGCCATTTTCAATGTTATTTACAAGTATAATGAACGGTAGTGGCCCCAGTACTGAACCCTGGGGGACTCCACTAAGAACATTTTGCCATGATGCCTTTGTACCATTTAGCATCACTATTTGTCGTCTATCTGAAAGCCACAACTCTATCCATGCTAAGATGCTACCTGCAATACCATGGGCCTGAAGCTGTATCATTAACCGTTTATGGGGTACCTTGTCAAAGGCCTTACTAAAGTCAAGATATGCTACATCAACCCGATTTCCCTGATCAAATTGTTTTGTGGCGAAGTTAAAAAGTCCAAGAGATTTGTGAGACACGATCGCCCTTTCCTAAACCCATGTTGAGTATCTGTTTCCTTCCAGATAACTAACTATTCCATCCATGATAATTGATTCGAGTACCTTGCAGACTAGGGATGTGAGACTTACTGGCGTACAGTTTTCAATTTCCCCTCTTTCTCCTTTCTTGAAAATATGAATTACATTTGCCCTTTTCCAATCTGTTGGAATTTCATTTTGTGAAACAGATCTGCAAAATATTATACTAAGTGAAAATGTCAGATCCTTTTCAGCTTCCCGCAATACACTAGCATAAATTTCATCAGGTCCTGCCTTGTTTGGCTTTATTTTCCTAATATCTTTGAAAACATCATCACCATCAATGAAATCAACATCATTTATCCGATCACATGTCACTGAACTATGGTGTACGGTCGGCAGATTGGTCACATCTTCCAATGTTATCACTGATTTAAACTGCTTGCTCAGCTCCTAAACCAGCTCGCCATCCTCACCCTATATAGTCCCATTTACTTCCAGTTGATCAATTGTGGTAGAAAATTTACTCAGCTTGTAGAAGTTAAATAACTTTTTGCTGTCCCCATTACAGTTCCTAGCTAAATCTAGTTCTTATGATCGCTTTGCTGCTCTGGTTTTTTGCTTCACATTGTCCCCAGCCTTTCGATACGCCTTTAGATTTACGATATTTGAAGCTTCCTTAAGCACTCTAAATGCAGCTTTCTTAGCCTTACTTGTTTTTATCAAGTCTGCTGTAAGCCATGTTGGCTTTCCTATCCTTCTTTTGCGTCTTTGCTTTTGGGGGACATGTCTAATCTGAATTTCCTTCAAGCAAGATTTGAACTTTTCCCACATTTCACAGGCATTTAAATTGGAAAACTCTTCTTCCCATCTCATGGCTCTTAAAGCCTCTCTCATGCAGTCAAAGTCAGATCTGTTGGTATTTGGTACCTTTACCAAATTATCCTTAATAATTTCCCTTACATGTGCCTTGAATCTAACTATGTTATGGTCACTTCTTCCCAGAGTTTCTCCTATAGGCAAGTCTTGAACCAAGTCACTTAAATCCGAGAATGCAAGGTCCAAGAATGAGCCACGCCTGGTAGATTCCGATACAAACTGGTATAAGAACAGGTCCTCTTCAAGGCATTTCCTAATCATTTTGCATGATGGGGAGCCAACACCAACATTCTCATATCCTTTTAGATTAAAGTCACCAAGAATAAGGCACTCCCTCCGAAAGTTTCTACTGATTTCCTCACAAATCACCATTATAAATGAGTCAAATCATTATAAATGAGTTTGCGCATATGCCACCAATAATCAGGGACGGATACGGAGGAATGTGCCCCCTCCCCCCCCCCACTGCCCATGGAAAGGTAGCGCCCTACTGCCTGGAATTCGTCAGGCTTGCTTGCACTCCATCCCTCACCGAACGGATTCATTTTTTAGCCAGTCATCCCTTTTAGAGGAAAAAGCGGAATGATACCATACCATAATGAAACACTGAAAGTTTCATTCAAATATCCTTATTCGTTAAAGTATGACAGGTGATTGAACTCTTTTGGAGGTGACCTCACTTGACCTTGACTAACTCGTTGACCCTAGATCAACTGACCTAAAAATTTGCACACGACATGCCAATTTGGTGTGGAGAAAGGTATACCAGATTATGCCAGATTTCCGCGCTCTGCCGCGCGCCCTTCTTTCGATGTCGGCGGAGAACCTTATGGGGACGCCTAACAACCCCCCCCCCCTCCACGAGACTGCCGGATTAAACATAATATGTCTAGATTTGTTGTTGAAAATGACATTGAAGCTCAGCTAGGAAGTCACATAGTCACCCAAACGTTTTGTTTTTGGCATTATGGTACTTATGGCGGGATATAGTCATGTAAAACACGATTAATGTTATTCATGTCATTCATGGTATTTCATGTTGCTAGCACTCTACGCTTGGAAGCACCAGGAGATGACAGCAGCCCTCGCCTGCACTGGCGAAGGTCGCAAAATGTAGCCGCGTGAGGGTTCATCTTTCTGGGGTATGAATTGTATGCCGCCGGTTTCTAGAATATGCAATATTCGGATGCAGCTTAAATCGACGTCTATAACTCGACCTATGACATGGGACGCTATTAACTCCTGTGATGACTCGGAGAAGGTCACGCCACGCATACTCCCAAACTTGACCTCCTGTCACAACTGATTCTGCTGTGATTACCTGGAGTAGGCAATGCCACGCGTACTCGCATGCTTCACCTCTCGCCACATCTAATTATCTTGAGACCACCTGCACAAAGTCACGACACGCGTACTCCCATGCTTAACCTCTTGCCACATCGGAATTATATTCAATTTCAAGTTATGACTGGTAGTAATTAAAAAGTTATATTCACTACCTGGTCTTGGACAGCCTGTCGGGCACCCGCACGGTATCTGACTCACACAGCGGCCGGACAACTGTAAGGCTGTCAGGTATATTTCGGGCGGCTGGATCAAAACTGTCGAGCGGCCAGACAACTGTCAGGCGGCCGGACAACTGTCAGGCGGCCGGACAACTGTCAGGCGGTCGGACAACTGTCAGGCGGTCGGACAACTGTCAGGCGGTCGGACAACTGTCAGGCGGTCGGACAACTGTCAGGCGGTCGGACAACTGTCAGGCGGTCGGACAACTGTCAGGCGGTCGGACAACTGTCAGGCGGCCGGACAAATGTCAGGCGGTCGGACAAATGTCAGGCGGTTGGATATATTTCAGGCGGCTGGATCAGAACCGTCAAGCGGCCATACAACTGTCAGGCGGCCGGACCAGAACAGTTAGGCGGCCGAACAACTATCTGGCGGCCGGACCGAACTGTCAAGCGGCCGGACATATGTTAGGCGGCAGGAACAAAACTGCCGCCTAACCATGCCATGCTGAGCAAAAATGCCGATCCGATCACCGAGGATTTCTGCGGAACGATGATGGCGTGAACGGCACTGTACAAGTAGGGTTCCGCCCGCGCTGTATTCTCCCGCCGTCACGGCTCACCCCAGGGGACGCGTTTTCGCCAACACTTCGTCAGAAATCCAATAGAGCCGCCGAACAAAAACAATCCGCTTGTTTGACATCGGGGCCGAGGCTATTGGTACACCAATATCATCGGATTCGTCCACGAGCCCTGACGGTACGTCACGACACGTTCCCTGCGAAGAGCATTGAGCGGTACCGATGAGCCACATTGTTGGAAGCGCATGGATCCGGTATGCAACGCTGTCGAAAGCGCATGGATCCGGTGCACAATGCTGTTGGAAGCGCATGGATCCGATGTGTAACGCTGGCTGGAAGTGAGGGTATTCAGTGTGCCACGCTGTCGCAGATGAATGGATCCGGTTTGACATGCTGGCTGCATATTGGTGGATCTGGTGTGCCAGGCGGATGGAAAGTGGATGGATCCGGCGTGCCACGCTGGTTAGAAGTGAGCGGTTCGGAAACATAGCAGTTGGCCTTTGATCCAGGACCGGTGTTAACCCTGTTACAGCATCGATCTGAGGGATTCCTTCATGCACGGGGGATTGGCTGCTTCACCACCACCTCTCGAGGTGAACATCTTCATTCACATGAAACATCCATTTGAACACAGCTGGAGCTATTAATGTTTTCCACAAGATTGTGCTACCAAAGAGTTGCGTTATCAGGACCATCTGCTACCCTCCATGGAGGGCAAGAGGGGTTCCTTTGCACCTCTGGTGTATGCAGCGCGGTAAACCGATGGAATGAGACGAGGGAAAACTTGTTTGAAATACACGGTCAGACGTGATGGAAAGCGGAGCAGATAAAGCAAGACGTGAGATTAGATCGGGAGAGACGAGACGAGGCCAGACAACAGGAGAGCAGCCGGTAATTAATCGGCAGATTCTGGTAAATCCTTCAGTATTTGGTCCGAACGGTGTCATTTTGGGACGTGGGTGCAAAGAAATTCTTTCGGTACATCAGATTTCCCTACTTAATATACCAGAAGCACAGTAACACATCAGGGTGCTGTCCTACTTAATCTCCATTCAGCTGATTTATATTAATGGCTTCTCCGATCAAGCTACTAGCGAACGTAAGCAACGAAATTGATATATGCAGAGGGCAAGCATGCGGAAATAATTGTATTAAAAAGAAGATCTACAAACAAGCATTTCGAACACCTCTGTTCCTTTTACGCAGTTGGGTGCACCTTTCGCACCGCGACGTATTTCGCATAGCACATAATCAATATCGCTTGATTGCTTAATGCTGTGATGCGAATGATACCACTAAAGGCGCTGTTTTTGTTATTTGTGATAATAACGAAGCGCATGGCAGAGGCATATATACATGAATCTGCATAAGCAATTGTATTCATCCTACTTAGTGGACCGAATTACCATTTGTGAAGTATGGGGAACCGGATTTAAAAATCGGCGTGCATAACAATCGATCTAACCTCCTCCCCTGATGCGAAATCCGTGGCGTCGCTTTTCCACCGGCATTTGCAATTGTCAGCTAACCATTACTCGAAGAAAATAACTAAATGTGTTAATCACCAACAACAAAATGGCGCCAACTCCAGCTGCTGGGCTACCGAAAACAAAAAGGAGCCAAACAAAAAGGAGGTACGCTCATCGTGAAGTTCAAGTATTAGATAACATGCATGTCGTGACAAATTTAACACAAGAACTAAAAATATCGGAACAATACTCTGGGTTTCAGATGGTCCTGTGTTCCAATCTGAACCCTGAGTCACTAGTGGGCTTCCCCCGTTTATTTTTGTCATAGCAGCCCAACCAATTGAGATAGTGGCTTCAAACTTTCCGTATCTTCAAATGAATACTGAAGGTGCGTTGTGTAAACAAATTATTTTCGCAGTCACCACAGTCCATGTGGTAATGACGTCATCAAGTCGTTCATAGACGTTGTTGTAACGTCCCAAACGGTTGATTGTTGTTATGAGATACAATCGAAGCAATGTATACTGACATCTTTTAGGTTTAGGGGCGCTTCGACTGCTTCGGTCATACAGCATACTGACAAATCAATGCAGGTTGGAGTTTAGGGGCGCATCGACTACATCGATCATGCAGCGATCAATACAGGTGCAGTTGGTGTATTACAGGCCACATTAGCCCGTTTCACGACGTCCAATAAGCACCGGGATGCAATGTTGATGACTTCGTCTAGTATGAAGGGCTTGTTATTGAAATATATGTACTTTATCTGTATATATGAAATCCGTCGGAAGTTTTACATATCAAATAATAAATTGAATATAAAACTGAACCAAAGTATTCAAATAGCGGCACTAATTTGAAAATAAGCACTTGACTCAGAGACCCGACTAGCCAATCTGGCAGCATCGGGCACCATGGCGCGCGATTTAAGAGTTGTCGGATATAATATAAATTTGCCATTGCATTACCTGCAAACATGCGATATTGGGGAGGAAGTGATAGTTCTTATCATGCTGATAAATATTTTTAATTGTACGTTTTATTTCATGGATGTTAATTAGCAGTAGTAATATGAATAAATTGGAACTTATATCATTTCCAGATAGTGCCATCTTGACGGTCCCGAAAATATTATATTCCCTCCATTTCACAAGCGGGCTGTTCACGGCTCAAATGCGGTCTACTACAAATCACCATACGGGGCTCCGTTCTTAGATATCGTTTTAGCATAGTACATAAATACCTACCTGAATAAGATCCAATGAGTCTGGGATTCGGTAACGGTGGACGTGTGAGTTTCAGATGTGGGTAGCGAGACTCTTTTGAGTGGATTCCTTTCAGTCAACGCCTTAATGCTGATCTAAAATGACTGTATTCAAGGGCGGTGTTGCATCCTGGCTCCCCATACCTTATGGCATATCCACAAAATTACGTGTATCCCCACACCAAGCAAATGTCAGAAGGGTTTTAATGCAACTCACCAGGTACCTCACTAGTGGAAAGGGGCAGCGGAGGCCTCGGGGCGTCCTGGAACCCATCGGTAGAGCTAGTTTAATCCGCGCCGTCTGGGGGGTCGTTGACGACCCCCGTAAGTTTTTCCGCGGACAGTGGAAGAATGGCGCGCGGCAGCGCGCCGAAATTTGGCATACCTTTTCCCGCATCAATTTGGCATGCTGTGTCAGAATTTTGAAGTCAGGTCATGTAGGGTTAACGAGTTGGTCAAGGTCAAGTGAGGTCACCTCCAAAAAAGTTCAACCTGTCACGCTTTAACGGATAAAGATATTTGAATGAAATTTTCAGCGTTTTCTTATCTTTAGGGATGCAGCAAAACGCACAAGATGAATTTTGCATTTTTCCTTTTATGATTACATATTAGTTTCGTACATTTATCCATTAAAGGTAAAATCGAAGATTTTGCCTAGAGTAAGCTTTTTTTATGGGAGCAAGTTCACTTCGAGCAACATTTGTCGGTCCGGTCTACCCATTAGAAAAGGAAAATGAAACAAATCTTGAACTCAAAAGTTTGAAATTTAAAAAACAAAATATATTTTTCGGTAGCCAAACATGTCATGGTCCTGGTCGATTTCGCTCTCCTTTTCTGATTCCAAACTATTTCTTCTGCAAATCTTCGTCAAAATGAACTCCCCAGAGCCACAAACATGTCAGTTGTGAAAACCTTTTCGGGGCGGTGTTTGACCCAACTCGTCGAGCGCTTACCGATTACACATATTTTGTCCTCGTGCGACGCTTAGTTTGGATATTAGAGTGTGGGGTCCCTAACGCCCCCCCCCCCCCAGGCGGGTGTGAGGATCTGACAGGAGAAACTGGACGGGTTAAACAGCTTTCAGATAGCATTTATTGGACGTGCACCCCCCTTCCTCCACTCCTTCCTGGCTGGTCGTTCCGCCCCCCCCACCAAGAGTAAGCTTTGGCCATGGATATATTTAATGGGAGGCAAGAGTACCCACTAGACCCATCACATTTTTTTTCGGCTCGTTGATTGCACACAAGTCCAGGATGGTCGTCGGCGCCTTGCAGCGGGCCAGGTCAAGCGGCAGCGCCACCAGCCCGGCCGACCAGCCCACCAGGTCGAGCGCAGCCGACGTCCCCGCTGACCAGCCTGCGAGGCCAAGCGCCGCCGGAAACGGTCCAGTGAATGCTGGCCTTCGAGCGGAGTGTTGTAGTCCCCGACGTCTGCGTCCCGACATCGATAGCCGGATCCTGGATATTCTGGATCACATGGACACCAGGGGAGAGGCAGCCTTGACCCTAGAAAGGCAGAAAGTTGACCTGCTGCGGCAGCAGGGGAGACGGATCGGCGCAACCTCGCTACTATGGGGCGTCTAGAGGGTCAGATCAAAGCTGTTTTTCGCGCCATGATCAACAGACAAGATGATCTGGACTGAGCTTTTGCTTGCTATTCTTGCTATTCCTTGCTGAGATTCACAACCGTGTTTTCCGCCCCATCTCAGCTGTTTCACCCATTCTGCATACACGGCATGCACGGGAAGTAAATGTATGTGCACATTTTTACATTCAGTTATTAAACGACAAGTTGGCCGCCCGGTGTGGGCGGACAGTGGGACGTCATACCATGGCAGTGGTGATGGACAGCATTGGTTGCTCACAAGCTCGCGATTACGTGTTCTCGGTTCGCTAAAATGAGTTAGGAAAAAACAAATAGACCTGAACTAGTGGGAAATTGTATGACTACTAGCTATTCGGGCTGCATTATAGAGTGCACCTGCGACCAATACATGTGAGAGATTGGAAACGCCATATGGCCTAGCCGTAGAATAAGTCATAAAAAAAACTCACGGTTGTTCTTCCTTGGGCAGGTTGTATCATCAATTCAGCTATACATACGCACGCACGAATGAATTTAGCGAATAAAAACGTACCAATGAATCAAACATAAACGAACACATTGATCTCAGACGAATGAGTCCAAACGACACAATTTCACACACTGTCCTTGATGTGATCGCGTATACCCGCGGCAGCCATACTGTCTTCGGCTGGACGACACCTTGCCATAGGTGACTGCTCGCTGGTAGACAGCAGCTCGGCTACGTGCAGTGCACCTGCTGGCAAGTCGTCGTGGTACGGCTCTACCGCGTTGTGTAGGATAGCGGTGGCAAATGCTGTCCACGGAACAAAACGGAAGCTGTGTTCGGACGGCTTCAAGACGCATCGCCATCGACACTTCAGTCGCCCAAACGAGCGCTCCACGACCACCCTAACCACACCAAGCCTGACGTTAAACGCGTGCCTTGCTGCACGATCGGGCTGGTCCTCTCGGCAACTTGGGTACGCCTTCAGGAGCCAGGGCGTGAGCGGGTACGCTGCGTCGCCAGTCAGCATGAGCGGCAGCTGCCTAGCGTTGACCTCCACAGTGCCCTACCAAGATAATTTCGCATTAACAACAATCATGTGACATTGATGTGGGAGTTGTACTCGAGCACCCTGGATGGGAATGCTTTCAGTCAGCGTGGTGCTGAATGAAAAGTATGGCGAGGGGCTTGTCCGCCCCCGCCACCGCCCCACCCTATCCCCATACACACACTAATTACGCCCATGCCAGACCGTGGTTCGCCTCTCCAAGTACATCGCTCACTGAAGCAACATGTGGAAGAATTAAAAAAGCATGCATAATATAACCAATAAATAATTGTGGAGAAATAAAATAGATGTTGGCAGACTTTGGGCACCACCACATGTTCCCTACCACAACCACAGTCAAATGGATTTGATATGCCTTGAGCAAATTATGCTTCACATTTGTTTTCTTCAGGACAGATAATAGCATAAGTTTCTCAGAAATCAAGAGGAAAGAGGTGGCAATAGCAAGAGGACTAATGTACAAGAGGGTGATGAATAATACCTGCACACAAGGCAGCACTGCCCTATTCCTCTTTATTTATACTTTATTTATTCCTCTTTATACAAATGTATTAGTACAAATAGTCATTAGGAAAACTGAATGATAGACAACCTTTGACTCGTTTTGGCATACCTTACGTTAGGGGTAGAGACGCGGTATCTGAACATGTTCTGTTTTCCGAACACCTACTTTTGGATGCCACCTACATCATGCCCAGTGCATAAATAACAAAAAGATGGTGGAATTGATAAATGGTGCAACTGTCTACCAAAATATGAATGCATGATCACATAGTTCTACAGATTCCTTGTGTATGGAGCTACCAAAATTCATAGACACCATTTAGGCTTCCAAGAGCAGTTGGCTTAAGGAAACCATAAGGAAGTGTCAATATGTCTTTGCAATTACACCAACATTTTTAGTGGCTACTAATAGCTTATACCACAACAGCTATAGCTACAACAGGTAATCCAGCACAACATTTTTGTTCAGAACACAGCACACCACTACAAGATAATTGTTTTAAAGTTGCTCTTTGCAAGTGGTTACAGGATTTTCATTGAAAGGAATTGCTTGAATATGGATAGCCTGTTCATTTTTGTGTTCAGTAAATGCAGTACAATGACTGGTTCAGTCATGCAGATACAGCAGTAGAGCTATTTCGATTTCTTGCATGCCTTAAGTGTCCAGGTTGGTTGGTTATTGGGGGTCAAGGGTGCTTTGACTGTTTTGGTCATGCAGCACCCATCCCCTGCCTTAAGTGTCCAGAAACCCCCATCTTCCGCTATGCAAGCACACCATAAAAGCACAAGTCTGAAAAAGTTAATTAGTTTGGACATTGTTGGAAAGAAACAAAATATTTTTTGTTTGTTCAATATTTCATCACTCTAGATATCATCTAATACTCATATAACTTGCATGCATCCAACACAAGCATTTTTTAATTGCACATAAGAACAGAAGCCAGTTGCAAAATGCCTGCCATATCATGGTTGTCATCATACACAATCGCTGCTCATAATAGCCATCATATACTTTCTTATAACTAGTGCATTCCCTTCAACATATGCAGTTCAGTTGTTAAATCGACTTATCAGTCACTATACATAACAGTAAAACAATTGAATTTTTGTTCAAAGGGAGCTGTTACAATTCAGAAAACCCAGTTCAATACCAGTTTAAATAATGCAAATACCAAAAGAAAACGGAGTGGAATGCTACTCAGCACCAACTAAAACACTAAACCACAATATGTTTGTTAAAATACTGATACAAAAGGTTCCTTTGTGCATTTGTGTATTATGGTGCACTATTTTGCCCCATATTTCCTAACTTGTGGGAGGGGGTACCAATTGGACCCTGCCCTTGAACATCATACTCGAAAGAAAGAACAAATAATGAACTGTTCACAACACCACCCTAAAGACCGAAATACGTCCAAAATATGCGCATCTGAGACTAACTTATCTGTTAGCTTGCATAACCATATGCCAGCCGTAACTGATGCAATCAGAGCACAAATAGTGACGTCAATTTTTTAAACCTGGATTATGATTCGTCATAGCAATTATACCGAGCCAATCACTTACCGCAGTTGGAGATGGTTGGCGATATAGATCAGAGCGGTCAACTGACCGGGAAACTTGGCATTTGAAGACCACTGAATTCGACAGTCAGCTGTTGTGATTTAGTTTACTTCGAAGTCAGGCTCACTCGGTCTGACTTCCAGATTTCCAACTAGATGACTTCCCAGGAACGGCGGTAGGCATATATTTTCAGGGTTTGTGCATCAACAAGCATGTGCATTGTGCATCAGGGTTTGGACTAGCAATAGCTAGTCCAAAAGCTTGTGATATTAGGTAACTGGAGATCCTCTGGGTGATTATTAATATATTAGCGTGGTCCAATCTCCAGTTTAAAAGTTATCAGATCAACGTAATTAATATAGTCTGACATCGCCATTGGGATGTCATGACGATTACTTCCCGCTAGTCCACGCGTGAAACCGCCTATTGTTACCATGTTACCTGAACTCGTCATTCTCGGTCATTTTGTCAATGCTCTTCATTTCATCCAAATGTAATGGACGGTTATAGTTTGACAAGATGTTGAAGTCGCTATCAAATCGATATATCGGTCAGCGAAGACATCCTTACCAGTGACATCATCATAAGTCAAGCATGCATATGTTTGTTTTAGGTATAATGCCAGTTCCTACTTTTACTGTTTAATACGGTTATTGATGTCATCCGATATAATCCAACACTGGCAGGTCAACCCAGCTGTAATTATTCTGGAGGGTCCAGTGTTTACCGCACGACCTCGAGTAGGGTATACTCGGTACGACAGAACACGAGAGCCGAGAGTATTCTGCGGTTTATACGAAAGTTTACTTAGGCAAGAGAACAAGACGTTAGTTTGTTATCCTCAAATGGCCTCACTTGACCTGTGGGGAGCAAGGCCCGATCAAAAACTATTGGCATCTAATTCATGCATATACCATGAACTAAATTTTTGTTACTCGTCCTTGTATGTAGTAAAATGAACTCTTCTACTCAGTAAGTTATTTCCTCTTGACAGGACCTGTAGCCTCATAAGCATTATGCCAGATTGTATTGATATGGAAAGTTCCGGAGCATATACGATTATTTATGTATGTTTTTCAAGATCCCTGAGAAAATGCGTTCTAGAAAATGAATTGCACTGTATGCTGAAACAAGATGACCATTTGACCTCCCCTCAAGAGACTTTACTTGACCCGGAGCCAGAAAGTGTTTATAGGGGCAGTTATATGTACTGTCAGGTAGTTGATACCCTGGCCACGGGTAGACTAGGAATGGACCTGCCCGTTTTTGATACACCCCGGTTTTGGTGTGAGGAAGACTCTCGTCTTAATCACTTCGGCTCAGAAGTTCCGGGAACCAAACGGCTGTGAGAGTCGGCCACGAATTTTCCGACTAGAGTCGCCAACGCAGTGGACTGAGATGACCGGGCGTTGCCCCGGTATATTACAAACACCAGCATCCGTCTCTGAGTGTCTCCTGGGTCCCTCTCTTTATTTTCACAACACTGCCAACACTTTATACACGACACTGCCTACACTATCTTTCATATCTAACAAGCATCGTTTTGATTGGTGAACTCGAGAGCGCAGTACGTATAGTGTATGCCGGACCGTGATTGGTCAGTCGACGCAGCTGCTATTGCTCAGGGGGCGTGGCGGGGTCACAAGATTCCATGTACTTGCACCGAGCGGGTAGCGAGATTGGTTTCGTGCAGAGGGAGGTGCGGTGAGGGCGGGCTGTCGTCATAGCAACTCGCCAGGCTACGGAGCCCTTCCGGCCGGTGGCGGTCGTGTCAGGATATGTTAGGAATGCCACCTGGATGTTGCCACGTTCCCCGACGAGTTCATAGATATGCCTGTTCCGCCATATGCGGTGCGCCTTATCAACCGGATGTATTGTGGCCATTCCAGAGGCTCGATTTCTCCTATTGTTATGAACCTCGCGACAGTACACACTGCATTTATTCAAGCACGACTGCTATTTTAAACTGTCCTACTGCCATCTTTTGCGCGGAAAATTTGAGGACTCCAAAACAATAACAAAAGCAACAAAGATACAAACACTGAAATATTTTTACTTGGTGTGACTTGTGTCCTCACCAATGACCTCCAGGTAAGCATAAATTGTTGAATCTCAGTTAACCCGCGCCGTCTTTCCGGTCAGATCTTCACACCCCGTCTCGGGGGGGGGGGGCTGTTAGTAATCCCCCTCTAAAATCCAAACTAAGCATCGCACGTAAACGAAAGAGATGTCACCGGAAAGCGCCCGGAAAGCGCTCGACTAGTAGGGTCCGGGTCCACCCCAAAAACAATTTCCCCAAAAGTGACGTCACTAGGAGGCCAGATTTTCACGACTTTCCATGACTTACATTATGTTTTTGGCTCCGGGGAGTTCATTTTGGGGATATATGAAAAACAAAATTTACTTGGATGAGAAAGGGACAGCGAAATCGACCAGGGCTTTAATGTGTCCCCCCCCCCCCCAAAAAAAAAAAAATGTACTTTTTTGAAATTTCAAACTCTTGAGTTTTAAAGTTTTCCTTACTTTTCATTTCCCAATGGGTAGAACAGACGGAGAAACGTTGTTGGAAGTCAACTTGCCCTAATAAAAAATGTTTACTTTAGCCTGAATCCTCTATTTCAACTGCACTTTGGTAAATACGCAAAATTTATATGTAGACATAAACGAAAACAAAGAGAAAAATTTCACTCATACTTTTGTTGCATTCCTAAAAATAAGCACACGCTGAAGGTTTCATTAAAATATCTGTATCCGTTAAAGCGTGACGACTGGTTGAACTTTTTTGGAGGTGACCTCACTTGACCTTCACTATCTCGTTGACCCCAGATGATCTGACTTAAAAATTGTGAATCAGCGTGTGAAATTGATGTGGGAAAAGGTATGCCAGATTTGGGCGCGCTGCTGCTCGCCGTTCGTCCACTATCCGCGAAAAAACCTGAGGGGGTGGTTGAAGCCCCCCGAGACGGGATGGGTTAACTTAGAAAATTGTAGCGCTGGAATGTAGTGCGCTGGAAAATAGTGCGCTGGAATGTAAGCATAAAGAGGTAAATGCACTAGGTAGGGACGCGTGTGATAGGTAGCAAATCTGGCTTTTGGAATCATGAGAGTGTATCCGATTGGCACACTTTTGCACCTCTGACATGCACATACACAATCCCGCATTCCACACAAGGCAGTCTACACAGCATCACGTCACAGCATACCACGCCCCAGCCGATAGCACCACATTAGTCGTAGGTCGGTAATTTTGAATGAACAACTGAATGAAGACAAGCGCCGTCGTACCACGGAAATCTCTAGTCGCAAGTGCTCATGTGTTGCCAGTAGCCGGCGTGTCAACAACGCCAAATGTTTGTGAAGTCGTTACATCTATTCGAGATGGTTCTAAAATGTGAGCAGTATTTCCAAATCCCGGTGGGTGGTCAACCAACCGTAACAGTCAGCGCTGGAGATGGGCATATCAGTGTGCTATTCTGTTCCAGTGCCCAAGGAAAAACCAGACATTTGGGTGAAAAACCAGCCTGTCAAATCATTTCATCGTTGCCTCAGTATATTTTCATTGTGGAGCAGATGAAAAAGAGTGGATGAATGAGTGATAGGCAGCTTGGAAGCTTGGTAGACTATAAGGCCATTTGCGCCTGTTAAAAGCTAATGCATTTTACCACTAAAAGCATAGCAAATGTGTATTCGCGCTAGGACGAAATGTGTGCGTGCGTGCGTGCGTGCGTGCGTGCGTGCGTGCGTGCGTGCGTGCGTGCGTGCGTGCGTGCGTGCGTGCGTGCGTGCGTGCGTGCGTGCGTGCGTGCGTGCGTGCGTGCGTGCGTGCGTGCGTGCGTGCGTGCGTGCGTGCGTGCGTGCGTGCGTGCGTGCGTGCGTGTGTGTGTGCGTGTGTGTGTGTTAAGGTTCTGAAAATGAGGAAGAGCGAGATTATCTCTCAAGCGTTCAATTGGTCTTGATAGAGGTTGGCATATTTTGGCTCTTCGCTGGATAATGTTGTGCTGGGGGATGGACCGCGGACAAAATTTGTTAACTTTACCATGGTGCCCGTATATCATCTCTCGTCCAGAAAAAACACCTATATGCACCGTGAAAGTAAGGTCGAAATTGCCCATGTACGCGCAATAGCTCTACTTTGAAATCATCATTATTCATAAGACGCTATGAGCCGATTCATAAATCAGCAAAGTAAACTGGTTATAACATCGGACATTTGTGGCTTTGACATTTCCGAATTGCTTCCGACATCAGAGTTAAGGCGGAAAGAAAGAAACGCATTACCAGGTGGTGCCACGCCAGCAGTGGTGTCTCGCAGCGTCCGACTCCAGGTGAAAGTAGATTCGGCCCAAAGTGAGCGGGGTTTCCGGTTTCTTGAAATATAGTTCTCTCATCAAATTCTGCATAATTATACTGATGAATTCTGCTGTAATTTTGGTTTGGGGGTTTACATTTTTTTTTTCATATTAAGCTGAGACTGTAGCATATTAGTCATCAGCTCAGTTGGCTGAGCAGTACCCGCTCAGTTGACGACAGAGGCAGGCGCAGTACCCGCGATCCCTATTTGACCCACGGACGACCGGGAGAGGCGGCCCCGCCCAACGTTGCCCGTATACCGCCACCCTGATTGCCGCATGACATGCACTTCTTATCACACGTTATCATATATATTGCTTCTTATTTCCATACCTTTTGGAGCCGTTGCGCTCAGACATTCGACGGCCCCGACGTGACTTAGTTTTTCCAATGTCTTGTGTCCCGTGACTGTGGATGCGGTTATTTGCTGCATATTCTGTTTTCAGTTTCTCATGAGCATTGGAACTCCTTCCCGGTTGCATCTTGTTATCGGGACGTTGACAGCTGCTATTTTCGCTTCGTCTGTGTATATTTGTCATTACAATTATTCATACACCGGTAGAGACTATCCACCGTGTGGCTGTTCAACCATACGGTTTTTCTTGAGAAGGCCGCTGGTGAGTGGCTCGCTACCTTGCAAACATTTTTTTGGGCGCGTTGACCGACCCATCAACCGACGCCGTGGCACGCATTCCGTCGAAGACACTCAATCTTCAGGATTATGGCTGGTTGAAGGTGTTGCGATAGATATGTTTGAAAAGATCTAAACCCGAACTGTTGGAAAAACTCATCAGCAAAGCCTCGGTTTTAAGTAGACCGTTCATTCACTTAACTGAATTGCGTAGCGTAATCTTCCTAGCAAGATTGGTGCCTGCTGGGAACTTGCGCGACACAAGTTCCTGCAGGCCCTATCCACTCCTGTGGGCGTAGCCCTGGCTGCTCGAAGTGGGCTGACAGGAGAGCAACTTGAGAAACTAGCCGATGAGGTCGTGCCACTGGTCGATAGCCACTCTGTTGTTATGCATGGCTTCACGCCCCTCGTCGGTCCCAGGCCACCTCTCTCCCTCGACGTCGGTGCGGCCCCCTGTTGCCTGTTTCCTGAGCGGATGCCAGCAGCACCGCCACGGCCCGGTAGAAAACATCGGACAGGCCGGCCTAGCCTCCTACCATGATGGCCAGCGCCGGTGTGTGGGCCGGACACATCTTTTTTTCGGCGCCGAGGCGCCGAGTCGCGTACCTGCAAACCATGGTGCCAGTGGCCGGTGAAGTGTGCCGGTCTGTACATGCAGCCCTCCTCTGGAGCCCCCTACCCGGCCAGTCAGCAGGAGCAGGAAAACCGAGCGGGCAGACAAAGGAGGTAGACACCACTGGTATGTTCCTATTCAGGGTCCAAGCAGCGACTTACGGTATAATTCAGATGTCTCGTCGACACTGGTGGGGGCGCATCCATTGGTTACCCGACTACGTCTCTGGACATACCATTCATCCATCCCCGACTACGATTACGTCCGCAAATTGGTTTTCCATTCGAATGCGTAGTGAAGTTACTCTGGATCTCTCCGATCCCAGAGTTGCCGCGTGTTCACCCGTGAACATTCGTGGTAGCAGACGGTGCCAAGCCCTTACCTGGCCGTAATTGGTCTGCCGCGCAGCGTCGTGTGGATTGTGCGCGGTGCCGTTTGGCGAACACCATAACCAGCTTGCAAGCCTCAGAAGTGGTGACAGCCGGCGGCGGTGTCATTACGGCGGCCCCGGATGCGAGTAGTTTCCCCAGTCAAATGCGGTCGATCCTGACCAAACGTCCAAGTGTGCTGCAGCTTGTTCAGCTGTCGCCGACAGGGACGGCCGAATATATAGCCGTGCCTGTCTCGCACAGCATGAGCACTGGCAGTTCGGCACCCACTTTTACGGCCGCCAGACGTCTTTTACTAAACGCACTCGAGGAAGCAGAGGTGGCACTTCAGATACTGCCCAACGCTGGTACGGCACGGCCATACAACTGGCCTTGGCCTAGTCCCTTTCACCTGGGCGCTGCATGACAGACGCAGTCAATGCGATCCCAAACTCCAATAGCTAAGTCCCCTTCACATGGCTCCTAAAATCCCTAAGATTCCTGAGATTCCTAAGATTGGCGAGTCACCGGTGCGACTACCGAGCGCTGAATGCCATGACCATATATGATTTATCCGTTGCCACATAATCGTTCGTTAAAAAACAAGCTGCCCGATACGACGTCTTTTCCAAGGTTGACCTGACCTACTTAGAGCATATCATTAGGTACGGTCGTGTAGTCGGTTGCCGAATTAAGTTCGAAGTATACCTTTACTACTACTGGTCGCTAGTAACATAGACTGCGCTATTCCACAGCAATTATTGGCAGTGAATGCTGCGTCGCCTTACAGTTCGGCGCTACGTCACCGTACCAGATTGACCACGGGCCAGTGTGCATGGCTAGGAATTGGCGCTTTCGGTGGTCACGCGCCCTACAGTCATGAGGTGAGAGACTATGCTGTTCCCGCCTTACATGCCTCAGTCGAACATACAACACTTATAGTTCAGTGAGCCGGCTACCGTTGGACTCTTGACGACAAGAACAATTGATCGTTGTGGATTTCGAACTTCGGTAGCACAGAGTGAGCTGGAAAAGCTGGAAGGTGATCTGAAGCGGTGTGCAGCGAAAGTGGAGAAGTTTGTAATGTCAGCTAATTGTCAGATTCTATTATACTAAAATAAGGATTGGATTCTCAACTTTTACACTTGCTTCCGTAATTCAGACTGATTGACAAATCGATTATTAGTTACAAGTTACTAAATGACATCGGTTTTATTGAGGAGCCCAAGTTATTTGGCAGCAAGTGTAAAAAATACGTCCTATGTTGTATGGCATGTATTATTATATTTTGTATATACTGTGCACTGTGTTACAAACGAGATATTCAGATTTCTGGGCTTAATCGTTATCTTAATCTGTAACCGGATATCGGTCAACTTATTTTACGATCCGAATCTTTCAGTTTATATTGCTTTAGCACGAAAGTCAACTGACCCATCCGCCATACTTTGTGTGAAACCACGTTTTTAAGATGGAGCAACAAATGCAATATTGGATATGCTGGATTGCAGTATGGGCAGTATAGCGATCCATGGGGCGAATGGAATACACTTTCCAGGACCAAGGTTACTCTAGAATGTTCTGCCCATGCGAAGTCGAAGTGGAGCGGGAAATGCATGATCCGCTTTCAGGGGTGGATGACAGGGCCTCCTCTATCATGTCAGCTATGGACCGTGGTCGTAGTGAAGGCCGTACCCCCGTCGTGACCGTGCCCGCACCAGTCGATGACCACTCGCTATTCCTGCAGCATTGCTGTGGGAGTCTAGCTGTCTCAGATGGTAATCCTGCCTTCGCCACTGGGCGTGGCCTCAGTTCAAATTCCTTAGAAGAGTCCCTGATACAAAGTACGGACTACTTAGTCCCCATTCACCTCACATTGGCTCTGATCATGGCTTAAATTTACACCTTATGGATGATTGAACAACGCGAGTAGCAGATGTCCTTACCCCCCCCCCCATAATAGGAAGCGGGGATGGGAAGGCATTCGCCTTCCAAATCCCCCAACCTTTAATTCAACTGAGCCTGTCTACCTTCATGTCAATCCCTTCGAAGCACACGCATGGCCAGGAAATATGCTGCTATCTCACCAGTCGCCATCCGGTTATTTATTTGGTATCAATATTCTTGTTATCCGTAGCCTTTGTTTCCCAATAAAGTCAGCATTGCTTGCGATATTTAGGTGTGCTTTCAAGAAAACATCTTGCCGGTGAGCCGATGTATTAATGCCAGATAAAAGCACTCTAAATTGTGTATATGATTTCGTCATTAGTTTCTCCACCGCTTGTATTCCTTGGCACGAATTCGGACCAAACTGAGTCCTCAATATGTTCCGCGTTGAGTCAATATAATTATTTTCTGTCGCGCGTGCTTCGGGTCAGTGGATGGAATGACCTCACCTGAAGCTGTAGCTTTGCTCCGAGCAGCCCATACGATACGGAAACCACTACGGTGCGTTTCCTGGTGCGTGCCTGGATTTCCTCCCGCTCGCTGGCGTCGCACTCCTCCCTGGGTGCCGTGGTCCGCTCGCTCGATCGCTCTTGAACCAAAACGTCTTTCTTTTAAGAGCCAGCAAACAGAGGCATTAGGCTGTGGCAGCGCGCAAGAAATACGAACGCGTGCGTGACGTAAAAGGCCGCCAGGTCGGCCACACTGGGCCAGGGGCTTGCCGAACGCTGCGAGGTTCGGAGGCAGCGCCGGCCTTTTCCGGTCCGGTGACGGTGCGAACCGCGCTTACGAGACGTGCAATAATCTCGGACGCTGCTAAACAGGCAGATGTGATTACGTAGAAAAGCTTCCTGTGGGGGACACTTGGAACACATAAATTAAACCTCTACCACCCCCCCCCCCGTTCATGTAACGACAGGTACCGCCGCAGGAAATCATCGGTCCCGGCGCCGACCAGTACTTGCTTAGTCGGCAGTCGCCGCCAGCCGGGCTGTCGAGGCCAGGTCTATTGTGACCCCTGCCCTCCGGGCAAGGTTCATAGCTGACTTTCTGGCGCCGTCGGCCACCGCTGTCTGACTAATGATGACTATGTCAGTGTCTGACGGTTGGATGTGACCGTCATGGGTGCACAATAGGGTGTGTCACGAAGGACCTTTTTTGGAAATTGCACTTTGCTTAGTGAAATTATCGTGCAGATCACCTTAAAAAAAAAACCTGTGGTCGAAACCAAATCGAAATCAAGCAATAAACAAAATATGCGACAGGCCGATAAAGAAACAAATTTGCCGGGCGCCCGGCATTGAAGTCTCCAGTGATGGCGCTCCGTTGCGATTGGCATCTAACACCATGCGTCCGGCCACCGTCGGAGCGCCGCCGCGGCGCTGTGACGAAAAAGGCCGCATTCGGTGCGGTGGATGACTGATGAATTGATTCTGGTGATGAAACCGATTAATAAAACTCAATGAAAGTGTTTAGTGGGGTAAAAGGCTTTTGATAAGCACCAGTCGCTTAATAAGTTGCCTGGATATCTGACGCATGAAAGAAAGGTTCACTTTACGTCGCTTGTTCGTTCCATTTTCAATCAGTAGATCTATCGGCGTAAATGCTAATATTTTCACTTTTGAAAGCTGGAACATCTTCAAAATTCCTCGTCCGTTTACATCGAAGACCAATTAAATCATTCTGAGACACTTGATATCTGATTGTTATGACAAATAGACCAGGCGAAATCGGCATCATGCTCCGTTCCACTACAACCGAAGGAGACGGGCATACAGCGACGTCACCTTTTGTACGAGCGGCCACATTTTTTGTACGAACTATCATTTTATAACCGTACTACTTGTCTACATGCTCGACAGAAAACCCGACATGAAATCCTTTTTGCTGCTGAGCACTGGCATTGCTGACCTGTGTTTCAACTTCGCCACAATGTAACCGTGGCGGGCCTCTTCACCAATTACCTTCAAAGACGCCTCGGTCACCACTTTCGCCATCCGTTCCACCGTCTGACTGTGCACGGGGTATGACGGTACTTCGAGAGGACTCGCGATGATGTCTAGTAAGTCATCATCGGACAGTTGTTGCGTCAAGGGCGGCTCGGTTATCGCCTCATTACACCAATCAATCAGCTCAATGATGCTGTTTACCCCATATTCACTTTTGGAAGCTTGAACTTCCGCACTTCGTCAGTATCACTATCGACATGAGTTCTGCGACACTGCTGGATTTGAGTAACCGCCCTTTCCCGTGTGGCTTGATCTTGGCCCGCTGCCATTGCTAGCAGTACTGCCTCAGGGTGACACCAGTAGCTGTTGCGCTGTATTACCGGCTGCACCATGGCCACTATCTCAGGTCGCAAACCTTTGAGAAGTTGCACGCTGTGCAGCGCATTGCCAGGACCGTCAGAACATTTCCAGTTCTTGATGCAGAACCGCATGGGAGTATAGTGGCACACGATGAACTCCGCTAGCATTCTCAGACTGTCTGATGGCTGTTCGGTTGATATGTAGAGCCGGAGAATTCGCGCCGCCAGAGTCAGCCACCAGCCAACTCATATGCCACGGCGTTCAGGTCCTGAAAAATGGCCTCCGCTTTCCCAGTCTCTGGGGTAAAATGTCCTAAATATGCACTGTCTGGCTCGGATACAACCACAATGTGCTCTTCCGTCTTCTTTGAACTGGCTGTCATAAGCGTGTCGTCTTTTCTACCGTCGAAGTAGAGACCAGATACACGACCTGCATGATCCTCATGGCTCTGGGCTACTACCTCTCTTCTAATCCGATCCCTTGCTCGCCATACTTTTTTGCTATCCACTATGCAGTCCATATCGTCAGAAGTGATCCGACCAATGTCCACTTTGAAACCGTTTATGATCGCAACACACGCACGATTAGACACTCCGTACCGATCTGCTGCTAGAGCCGTATTTAGCAGTTCGTCTGTGTTACTGTTCATCATATACTCTGACTCATTGACTACAGATGTGAGCGATGATGAATCTGTGGCGGAATCTTGGTCTGAATTAGAATCTAGCTGGGCGGAGACGTATCATAACCTCCACAGGTCGTAACCTCCACAGGTCACAACCTCCACAAATTCAACACATCGCAGCGGTCGTAACCTCCACAGGTCATAACCTCCACAAGTCCGCAGCGGTCATAACCTCCACAGGTCGTAACCTCCACAGGTCGTAACCTCCACAACTCCGAAGCGGTCATAACCTCCACAGGTCATAACCTCCACAGGTCGTAATCCCCACAGGTTGCAACCTCCACAAGTACGGAGCGGTCATAACCTCCACAGGTCATAACCTCCACAACTCCGAAGCGGTCGTAACCTCCACAGATTCAAGAACTACATAATTTTATAGAAGCATCATTTCGGATAGCTATCGCTAGGTAGCAGCACGGTCTAGGTATTATAGCAACGGATATTGAATGAATGTCATGCGATTGAACGTTGAAGCATAGATAACAATATTTCTCACTAGATGGCAGGATGTGTCGTTGAATATGCTTTTTCTGTGTGCGCACATTGTTAACTTTTCAGACGTCGGGAACCGGCCGTCACCCCGTGGGAAGCTGATATGCGGCGCAGTGGCGGATGCAGAGTACGAACACCCTGCTCAGACCTGTTTGCATCAGATTTGATGGCTACCTAATGTTGAATACATTGTGATTCTCGCGCAATATTTACATTGTCCGCCCTGAATATGCCGACTAGTCGTACCCTGGTGACGCCATTGATCAGCTGTCTTGGGATGGAACGGAGAAAGCGCAGCGTCTGTGGCGGGAAAGTGGACGGTTCGCGTCGCGAACCAGTCACGGTGTCGCTGATGAAAAGTTAGGGAAGCCAAGTGGGTGATTAGGAGTCGACTTGGCGCTTTTGCCCGGAGTGGGTGATTCGGAGTTTGGTTTGGAAAATGGCTGACCGATTTTTTTCCCTGAATATGGGATCAGGGGTCGTGGGCCACTTGGAAATTCTCACAGTTTTGGGAATTTTTTCACATTTGTTTTCTTCCAAAAATTGTGATTTCTGCTGAGTCGGTGAAGTAGGGTGATTTGACGGTATTTTCTTACCTTCTGAGTGGTTGCGATGCCCATTATAATACCATAAGCATGTAATTCCAGCCGGTGATTCGGAGTTCGCCTCTCGGAAACAACATTTTGCCATAGCAAATATTGATATTAATATCCAAATATCCAAAAATACCGGCGGAGAAAGCCCCCATGTCGCATCTTTTGTGCAACTTTTGAAACTTTTTGTTGAGAACATTTCTTTCAGATTAACAATTGCATTAAAATAACGTAGGTAATTGTAGAGTGTATTGGACGAATGTAGATCATTCAAAAGAACATATTTTCTTCATTTTTGATTATGGTATGCACAGCTCCCGTGGCAACATATTTTGTCTAAGTGGAAACTTCATCTTGAGTACAAACCTATCCGCTGTAGTGTTTCCGCTATAATTGTATGTTTCTGTGGGTGTTTTGCTTTAAAATCCGCTGGCAGCCGAATGTTTGTTGGACCAGAATTTCCTCCGACAAAACATTTTTTCTTTCCATTAAAATCTGATGATTGTTCGCATCGCGAAACCGTCACGGTGTCGCTGGTGAAAATGTGCATTAACCTGCGAGAACGGGTTACCCATAGTTCATTATAGCCTTACGAGTTGGCTCTCTTTTACTTCCACGGTGTTGGAATTTTTATGTCGCAATAGCGCTTGCTGGACGAAGCAACTGCTTTTTGTAGGTAAGCGACCACCAGGCTAGACCACCGTTCCAAATCCTCAAGGAAAGAATTACTCACGTATTACTCATCATGTACGAATGTATTTGCGTACATCTAAAGCACCTCGGCTTAATCAGTTAAACGGTGGTAAAGTTCTACAGAATGCACCGACACTGTATATCTTGTTAAAATTTATGCGATGAAGTGAAAAGCTCCGGGCTATTTTTGTATAGCATCATTTGATTTTGCGGTTGGAAATTGCAGCTGAATTTAAGATTTCTCCTGTCTTAATCTTGTCTTATAGTTATGTTATCGAAACATACGTGTGTGATTCGGTAAGAATTTGGCTAATTCCTTCTGTGTTTTCTAGATCTTCCAAACAGCTACTGTTCCGTTTAGAAGCAGAATGGAAGATTCCAACCATCACATAATTGGTCGGTATGCGTTGTATCGCAAAGTGTGTGCAAGTTTTGTAGCAGCTGGCATGTGTTCGCAGCCTTCCTTTTGTTTCAACCGACCTCTGGCGATTCTATTCCCGTTGAAGAAATAAAACATCACAGCGTCCGATGCGCAGTCAATTATGCGAAAAATGCAGACTTCCTAAATCTGTTACTTCAAATTTGTGTCCATGAATTCCAACGACTTCCGAATGGCCATATAATTATCCCGAATGTAATGATAAAAAAATACATATTCACTAAATCATTGAAATAGGTCTCAATCCCCCAAAAAGATGACGGTGTGCATAATCGTGATATGCCATACCATTGGTTAACATGATCTCCCAGCATGCTATGAAACGCACGCCATCTAAAATCTGGGGAGCTCTTGATCCAGGCCTGCGACACCACGGACGCACACATCTTAGAGCAGATCACACACCTCTTAAACACACAGGTCACCATAACACCAGACAGACACCGGAACACATCTCAGGGGATAATGCACGCGTGGGAGTTGGAATGGATGCCTGAGGAGAGACTGGCTCGCAGGTTTGCGAGCCAGGGGATCTCCTCGGTGTACCGGCCCCTCCCCCCCACAAACAAACCAAACACTCACATTCTCATCCTGACTTTCACATCCAAACAACAACCCGCACATGTCACAGCTGGTTACATCACATACAAAGTAACATCATGTGCACCCCTCCCTCGTCGCTGTTCCTTTTGTCAAGGATATGGCCACACGAGGGGGACTGCAAACACACAAACCCCACATGTGGCCTCTGTACCGAACCACACTACACTATCGAGTGCACTAGTGAGGTTAGGAAATGCGTGGGCTGCGGCGGGAACCACTCCTCCGGGGACGGCGCTTGCCCTCGGTGGAGGAAGGAGAAGACCATCCTTCGACTCATCCACATCGAGGGCGTGGCCCCGTCGCGGGCACGGGAGTGGGGTGACGAGCAGTACCCGATGCTCACCGCCCGGCCCACGCAGACACACACCGACCCTACAGCCACCCCTCAGGAAACCCAGACGGACCCTACAATTGTCATTCGGCCAGAACCCACAACAAAACTTACGGCACAAGCACAGGCACCTCCCCTCTTACCACACCGCGAAGCATACAATCCACCACGCCTATCACTCCCCCCAGACCCACCCCAAGCACGCAAGGGGGAGTTTTTTTCAGACTCCCCCTTCACCACAGACCACCCACAGACTCAGAGGAAGAAGACGTTAGCTCAGATAGCGCAGGAACCACTCTGCAAACCACCCAAGCACCGACAACACGAGCAACCAACAAACCAAGCACTACATCCACGAACAAACCAACCACAACACCCATGAAAACCAGAACACGTTATAAACCTACTCGACACTAGACAGCATAGGAACAAACATCCGAACAACTCCTCAACCCAGTCTCTCCCAACTCTGCCCATGACATGTGTTTATATTTTTTTTAATCGAAGGAAGCTGGTGCCAGACCGACATCAGAACCTCAAACAAACGTAAAAAGGAATGTGGAAAAAACAGAAAAAAACAAAACAAAACTAAAACTAAAACTAAAACAAACAAACAAAAAGAAAGGAAAAAAGTACAAAACAAAAAACAAAAAAACAACAACAACAAAGAACTAGATAAAAGAAAAAAAGAATGTAAGAGACAACTAACAGTGTATGACCATGTATGTTTGCAATGTTAATACCAAAGGCGATGACCCCCAACCCCTCCACCAACTACTACCAGGCACCGTCCGGACCACCACCTCCAACCGACTTCAAAGTCGTAAACAGCCGAAATCACCACACGGTGGCAGGCTGTTATAGTTCACTTACACACACGCACACTCCTAGCTGGATGCTGCATGCGAGTAGAATGATTTCAAGGTTAAAAAGACATACATTTGACATATCGTTCAACACCTTGCACTATGCATATGTGTATCGACCTTAAACCAGTCAACCACGTCGGCCATTGAAAAAGCCAGACCGTCCGCTGGTGTCAGTTCCCTGTAGCCCTGTCCCAAGCCTGCGTTGGAAAACCACGCATCAACTACCCCTCCCCTCCCCCAGACGACCGCACGATGTAGTGCCTCACCCTCGCCGTATCCAGTGACATGTGCAAGTTGCCAGTGGCGTCTTCAGCTTGATCTCCAAGGATACCCCCACATGACTGACAGGGAAAAGATGATGCGCCAACAGCACAATAGCATATAGATCTGAAGATACTGTACATGTTGACAAAATGATGAATAGTTCAACAACTGTGTCCGCCACTGCAGTCGTCCGATTCCCAGCCTGCGTGGCTGGGCGCACGACGCCGCAGCCCGGCTCGGATTTCCCCGAAGAGGCGAACTGGCCGCGATTTGAACGCCAGTCTGCTTCTAAAGCAGAGCTGATCTAGAAGCGGCTAACTAATGGCGATCTTGCAATTTCTAATGGAGCACTGAATCGGTACAAAGTAAATGAGAGTACTCCATATAGGCTCACAATTACCTCTGGTATTCTCTTCCTCAATCAACAAACATAAAGATATGTCATTTGTGAAGGTATTACTGAAGAAAAAAAACACTAGGTGGTCATGAATATTGCGGAGGATCGAGGAGGGACCCTCTGACTTATTTATGTCTCCTGGTAGATCTAGAGAACCAGGGGATAAGCAGCATATTTTGTGCCGTCGCAACAGACTAGATGACAGCCTACCCTAGCTCTGCTGTTAACGGACCAATAGGTGACTGAGCCACAGCCGAGCTCGGCACCTAGTAATATGCAGCGTGAGTAAATGTGTGTGTGTATGTGGGTGTGTAGGTATGTGTGTATGTATGTGTGTGTGTATATTTGTGTGTATGTGCATTTGTGTGTTTGTGGCAGGAGGTGGCTTGATCACTAGAAGTCACTATGATCACTAGCTACCCGCTCTTCGGCGAGGGGTGACGTCGCGAAGCACGAGTCTCTGGGATGGTTGCCGGGCTTCCAGCGTTGAAACAGACGCTTGCGAGTCCTGCAAAACTATCGTGAATTTAACGTCGGCGAACACAAGGCACAAGAACAACTGAAGGCGCGGCATATACCTAATCTATATATCTATATCTAAATACAGGTCCATGTCTTCATCTACAGTTATATATATATATATATATATATATATATATATATATATATATATATATATATATATATATATATGCATACATACATTGATATCTATATCCATATATTCCTCTCCCTCTCTCCCTTCTCCATCACTCTTTTCATCTCTTGATCTTTGTATCTCTTGATCTCTATGTCTCTTGATCTCTGCATCTCTTGATCCCTGTATCTCTTGATCTCTGTATCCCTTGATCTATGTATCTCTTGATCTCTGCACATCTGTATCTCTGTATACATATTTGTATCTAAGCCTCTCTGCATCTCTGCATCTCGGCATCTCTCTTTCTCTCTATCTCTCTATCTATCTCTCTCTCTCTCCCTCTCTCTCTCTCTCTCTCTCTCTCTCTCTCTCTTTCTGCATTTTCGAAGTGGTGTCCTTCGGACATGGCGGCCGTGTGACAATGTCTGGGTCTGCACCTGGCCAAAATATAATGCAATTCTTAAAAAGTTAATTTCATACTATGCACTATTTCATTCAGTGATTCAATCTTGCTATTCGGGGCAGCATCGTGACTAGGGACTGTCTAAAGTAGAAGAGCGGGCATCTGAAGTCGAAGAAGTGGTAGGTTATAGAGGGTTCATCTAAGGTCAGAGTGACGACCTAGCGGTGACATCGGACGTAAATGAGCAGACTTCATTTGAACACGGTCACCCAGAGGTACCATGGAACGAACTATGAAACATCATGCGAACCTCAACACATCTCCGCATTATATCACCCCGAAGCCAATAGACGGCACGATACTAAGTATGACTAACCTTGGGTGTAGCCCATAAAATACTTATTTCCATAATGTATTATGGTAGCATAGGTACAATAATGAAGTCTACACCTTACTACATCAACTTCAAGTGCGGGAATGCCACAAAAATTGCGTCAAAGACTCCAAACAGATGTCGGGCCCCGGAAGGAAGTGCGTTTGAGCACGGAGGAAATGCACCAGGAGCCCGAAGAATCGCACCGGGGCTCACAAATATCGCGCAGGAGGCTAACAAAAATAGAAGTCGATCCCAATAAATCACAAAGGGATTCTATGGAGTTCACCCGAGCACCGGACAATTCAGAAGAGGTCACGAAAGGAAATTATCCTGAGGGCCTTTCTACTCTGAATGGTGCCATCCGCTGGGAGAAAAAAAACTCGTTGAGCAGCTGCAGTGGCATGCTAAAGAGGAAAATCTCCCTCCGTCCTAGCAAGGCGGGCTCCGAAGAACCCAAGAATCGCGCCGGGGTCCACGAAAAAGGTTCTAGGGCAAGATACATTCGCTTCGGGCCCCCATAATTAATGGTTTTAAATAAATACAGCGGACACCAAAAAACTTGCTTCGGGCTCTAACATTTTCGCCGGGGAACGTTAAAATTAGTCTGGGCCTGGGGTCGGATTAGCACAACGCGACCTGTGAACTGGCGCCAACACCCCCCACCCACAAATGTCGCGCATGGGACCCAAAATTCCCGTCGGTAGTCGCGTAAGTTCTGGCCGAGGCATCAATAATTCCCTCGGGGCTCACAAAAATTGGCGTTGATGTCCCCAAATAAGCACAGCGTGGTCCCAAAGTCGCAACGCAACCCGACAAGAATTAAGCCAGAACCCTAAAAAATAAAGGGAGGTACCGAAAAATAAATGTTCCGACCAGAAAAATAACCCCTTAGTCCAAACATACTACGAGATGCCTTAACAAATCGCATACGACACCGAAAAACATTCCGGAGCTCGACAAATCCCGGCGGGACATAAAAATACAGAAATGTCGCCGAGGGCCTGAAAAATCAGGCCTTGGCTGGGACTTTACATCATTCAGAATCAGTCACTAAAAACTGTCAAGCCCAGAAAAGTGACGTCGGATTCTGCCGGAACCACGCGACTGGGCCAGAAACGTCGAGACCGGATCCAAAGAAATTATACCGGGCCCTTAATATTGTGCTGAAGTCCCACAAACATGAGGAAAAAACACAGCGGGACTCAAAGAGCATAACTGGAGGACGAAAATGCGCCGAGCGCTTCAAAGCTTTCCGAGTCTGGAAAGAAGCGGCATTGCCTTAAGACATTCTGTATACACACCGGAGCTAAAAATCAAGACACAACGGTCCCTCAAAGCACAGCGGGGTTTGATACAGTATGGGGCCTCAAAAACAGGCTAGGTCCATAAAAAATCGACATGGTCCTAGAAAAGGAATGAAAAGACAGTGCACTAAATGAACACTGCGGGGCCTACGAAAACGCACCGATGCTTACAAATTATCGTCAGTACACAAAAATAAGTAACAAAACTTTACTTTTGTTTAAAAAGCCGGTATCGCATACACGTGTCGAGCCCCAAGCAAAAAATTGCTGGTGCCTTAAAACATATCCGAAGACAAAGAAAATCGGAAAGGTTAAAAAGAACACCTAACTGGAGTCTCAGTTCGGTACTCAATCTGGAAGCGTTGTTATTTAATCAGAAATGAGGTGCGTCAAAGCTAAGCGGTTATCCGGAATTCTTAGCCACTAGAAAACGTGGGAAGGAGAGAGCTAGTCATCGAAGTGAATTCAGGATGGGCCCTTGCGGCCCTAAGTCTGAACACGTTATGACTTTATGAGGTGTCGTGTGTTGTCACCTATCAGCTGTTTTGCACTGCTTTGTTGGTTCTCAACATATGCGCTTTCATTCCGCTTCAGCCGGGTGTCACGTGATGCAGTTGTAGCATTTCGTTTCAAGTGGCAAATATTATAAAGTGCACGATGTGCACTACACAAATGTTTGAGGTGACTGATGGGGCCCTAAGGACGAACACAATACCATATGTTATTATTTATAGAGCTTTTTTTTCCCATTCTGTCAGCTTGCCAATCATGGCCTCCCACAAACCGGATCAAAGCATCTTCAACCAGCGATCACCCGTCTTTCCTTTTCTCATCATCTCCAACAATAATCAAGATAATTTCTTCATCGGCCAGCATGTAGGCTTCGTTCTTACTAGCAGCCAGTGCAAACTTGTAAGGTGAACACTGCCTTAGAAACGTCTGTGGGCCAATAAGTACTAAGTATAGCTATATCTGGCAATGTTAATAAAATCAAACCATTTCTCACCTTCACATTCAAGTAACTTGCCATGAAAATATGAACGTGTGAAGAATGTCTAAGGGGAAAAACTCAACTCAATGAACAACAATCTGAATTGTGGAAAAGCATAGATCGGTGAACTCATAATGACCCCCTGCAGCTTTTGGCCATTTCAAAATATTCGTCTACGGGATAATTTGGACTGGCGTTCTATTCTTTCTCCCCATGAACATCGGTGAACAACGGATGTTCTTTAGCGGTCCCCATCTTAGTGGTAAAAGTTGTGTGTTTACAATTAAAATTATCGGGTTATCAACCCAAAAGTGCTCAACCATGGTATTTTGCGAAATTCCTTGATGCGTCCCTGTTGTTCACCCTGGCCCACTCACTTTTGGGGACGTTCCTACGCCTGACCAGGCCATGAAAAGGCATCGTTGCATTTCATGGCCTGGTCATTGTATGGCATATTGCAGACGGATAACATGCAAATGTCTTGCCATCATCCGCCACTGCGTGTCGCATTATTTTCCCACGCGTCGACGCATTGCAGGCGAAAATCGTGTGAATGTTATACGATCATCGGCCACTGCGCAACGCCTTACTTTCCCACGCGTCGATGCGCGGGCTACCGAGCTCTCTAACAATAGGACAGCTGCACGCAAAGAGCACGTACTCAATTGTATCATCCTGCCATCTGGCGAGAAATATTGTTACCTATGATTCAGCATTCAATCTCATGAATGTAATACGTAGACCGTGCTGCTACCTAGCGAGAGCTATCTGAAGTGATACTTCTGGAAAATTTAAAAAGTTCTTGAATCTGTGGAGGTTGCAACCTGTGGAGGTTACGACCGCTGCTGAGTTGTGGAGGTTATGACCGCTTCGTACTTGTGGAGGTTGCAACCTGTGGGGATTACGACCTGTGGAGGTTATGACCTGTGGAGCTTATGACCGCTGCGGACTTGTGGAGGTTACGACCTGTGGAGGTTATGACCGCTGCGTACTTGTGGAGGTTGTGACCTGTGGAGGTTACGACCGCTGCGATGTGTTGAATTTGTGGAGGTTGTGACCTGTGGAGGTTATGAACAGTGGAGGTTATGATACGCTGTCAGCTGGGCCATTCCAGAAGGTCCCGGTTGTGGTGATGTGACTCTCTCGGCGGTCAGACGCCTCCTTTCGTCCATGGCGCGTCGACGAGTGGTTTCACGGATATCTGCGGTGCCGATTTGCATTTGGCGAGGTCCTCTCTGGTCTTGGACAAAGGGAAACTCCGTTCGTGGCACTCTGTCGGCCATCGCACATTTGCAGCTATCGATATCAGCACATTTGCAGCGGGCTATATCAAACAATTTTCCAAACCACTCGTCACCGAACGGACGTACATCTGGTGATGCCGACTTCTTTCCAGCAGTTTTCATGTATCGCAAGTAGCGATCGCGGCATTCTCGAACCATATGTTCGACTCAGGCCCTCCCAACAATTGGTATTCCTTCGCAGCACCACATTTTCATCACACTTTCCGCGACAAACTTTATATGGGGTGCTAGCCTCTCTTTCAACCTTTTGTTCGCAACGCATGAGTCTCTATTCACTTTACTCAAGTAATTCAGAACGTCAATTCTCGTGGGCAGTCGGTTTGTTTTTAGTTCAGAAGGAACCAAAAGCCCTTATTTAGTATAAATTGCGTTTTAACCAAAAAAGCAATTTATTCGAATGATGATTCATACCACTGTGAAAGGTGGAGCACAGACAAAGGAAAGTGGAGCGATCAGTCCTTCAGTGAAGTTTAATCTTTACAATCAGATATATCCCAGCTCCCCTGATCTGTTTTTGAATTACCAGAATCCATTCATAAGTCATCCAGAGCACCGACTGCCGCCTTTTTCGTCACAGCGCCGCGGCGGCGCTCCGACGGCGGCCGACGCGTGGTGTTAGATGCCAATCGCAACGGAGCGCCATCATTGGAGACTTCAACGCCGGGCGATCGGCAATTTGTTTCTTTATCGGCCTGTCGCATATTTTGTTTATTGTTTGATTTTGATTTGGTTTTCCCCACAGGGGTTTTTTATAATAAACCCAAAAATATAAAAAAAAAAAAAAAAAAAAAACCAACCAGCCCCACCCACAAAAAAAAAAAATAAAACAACCTAACCAAAAAACAAAAAAAAAAAATGTGGGGGGGGGGGGGGGGGGGGGGGGGGGCGTGTGTGTGTGTGTGTGTGTGTGTGTGTGTGTGTGTGTGTGTGTGTGTGTGTGTGTGTGTGTGTGTGTGTGTGTGTGTGTGTGTGTGTGTGTGTGTGTGTGTGTGTGTGTGTGTGTGTGTGTGTGTGTGTGTGTGTGTGTGTGTGTGTGTGTGTGTGTGTGTGTGTGTGTGTGTGTGTGTGTGTGTGTGTGTGTGTGTGTGTGTGTGTGTGTGTGTGTGTGTGTGTGTGTGTGTAAGTGTACGTGACAGATGGATATGTGTGTGAGTATACGAGTGGTATGCCAGTTGTCTAATAGAACACGTGCGGGAGTATGGCTGAATGGAATGACAGCGGGATTGCAGTAGTATGATTGTGATGTGATGTTTCGAATGCAGATATCACTTTAATGTCAGAAGTGAATGTTGTGTGTCTGTGGTGTGAAGTGTGAGCCTGTAATAGTAGATGTGTCCCGAGTCCAATGTGAGTGTATATATGTGAGATGACATAGGTATGACAGATGTCCTACCACATGGCCAATGTCTGTGTCAGGTGTAGGACAGGAATTTATGTTGCAACGTGTGTCTAGTACATGTGTATGATTGCAGGTGTGCCTGACCATGTATGTCTATGGTTATGAATGCAATAGGGACGTGGAATGTTGGATGAATGCCGGATGAATGTTCATGTGTATATGACATGTGACAGTTTGGCTGTAGCGCTCCGAATCTGCCGGCTGCCTGTGTGCAGCGCGGTGCAGCATGTCTGACGGAAGTGGAACGCCGGCGCTGTGGCGCCGGACGTGGCGCGATGCTACCGGCGCGCGAGGAGTTGGCATGATTCTGCGAGGCGGCCGAGGTTCAGAGATGTCTGAGCTGGCGGAATGTCTCTGAGATAGACAGCGCGACCCGAGGCGCAGTCCAGTGCACCGGGAATTGTTCACGACAGTACAGAGTCGTGTGACGATGATGTGGCCCCGGCATGGGGCCAAGGGCGGTGGCCCTGAGGTTATATAGGCGCTGAGCGAGATGGATCGCTCTCGCTTATTTGCACGGACTCGGAGACTTGACATCGGGGCTTGCGCCCGAACAGGTCGCCGCAGGGAGGCTGGCCGATGAACAGTGCCCGGGCTCACCACTGGAGGTATGTCTGAGACTGACTGTCTGAAATCGCTCTGTGACTGTTAAGATGTAATCTTGTGAGATGAGAGTTAGTATGTTTGGAGACCGGTCTGTGTGCCAGTCAGAGATTGTATGTGAACACTGTTAACAAGAGACTGAGATGACGTGACGCTGAGATGTATAAAGACTTGGATGAATGTATGTGCGAGATGACCTGGTGAAGTATGGATGAAGCTATTGAACCTGCCTGTGCCAAATGAAGCTATCTGCACTAATCAAGGTTGATGCACTAAGTTTACTATCATGCTGCGTTATTGGAAACTGGAATATTTATCGTTATTTAATTGCTAATCAAATACGCATATGTGAGTGCTGGAGTTTGTGGTGCCTGTCATGAGATGCTTTTGAGATCTGAGATGGAGACTCATAATTATTGGAATTATACCCGGGGTTCTAAAAATCACAAATGTCGAGGCCCTATAGTCTATTCACGTGCCAAATGGAAGTTTACCTGGGACATGTTGCGAAAATGTCTGATAAAGCTCTGGGGGAGAAAAACTTCCCTACAATTACTTCAGATGGACGATGCATCACCGCTTGGCAGCCAAATGTCTGCTACTCGCCAGTGCGCGTGGTGCGTGAATGTCTGCTGCTCGCCAGTGCGCGTGGTGCGTGAATGTCTGCTACTCGCCAGTGCGCGTGGTGCGTGAATGTCTGCTGCTCGCCAGTGCGCGTGGTGCGTGAATGTCTGCTACTCGCCAGTGCGCGGGGAGTGTTTCGCCAGTGCGCGGTGCGTGAATGTGTCTGCTACTCGCCAGTGCGCGTGGTGCGTGAATGTCTGTCTCGCAGTGCGCGTGGTGCGTAAATGTCTGCTACTCGCCAGTGCGCGTGGTGCGTGAATGTTTCCGTGGCGTGGTGCGTGAATGTCTGCTACTCGCCAGTGCGCGTGGTGCGTGAATGTCTGCTGCTCGCCAGTGCGCGTGGTGCGTGAATGTGCCTGCTGCGACCGCGCTTGGCATCTCGCAAGTGTCGCAGTGTTTCAATGCGACCAGAGCCGTCTGCAGTTTCAGGAAATTCTGCTGTCATCAAGATTACTGAAATGGGTCGGCCAGCTGACAGCATCGGGGTATATTACGTTGTTTGGAACCACTAAGTGTCACAACACTCCTAGCGACATATTCGCCTTGTGTCGGATAGCAGATTGATGTAGTTTAAATGGGCGCAATATAACCAGGGCAGAGCTGACGCCAACTAAACCAACTGTGCACAGATGCGATCCAAGTACCGCGTTCTGCACCACTCACCGTTGCAGCTTCCTTTGACACGATACTCAGCTGTTCCATTGCGAGCGTGGCGGAAACTCGAGCGAATCTACCGCCATGCATGTGTCAGTTCACCTAAACATCTGGGCCCGACACCGTGTGGTGGAATCCGACCAGGCCCGACACCATGCGGCACATCTCATGTAAAGAAAGAAGGAAATATGACAGTAAAACAATCAACACACCAGCTGCGATTTTTCTTCTCTGGTGAATGCGAAGCTGCAGGTCAAACGACATCACATTTGGATCGGACTTTCAGTCGACTACGGCCATGCATAAAACATGGCTGGGCATGTACTCAGCAAGGACCATTTTGAGCTGCAATCGATTATGAATATAAGCATGGACTACGACAGTCTCCAAGAGTGCTCCGCCACCGCCAGAACATGGAGCATGTTCAGGTTGGTTGGCACCTACCTGGGATATGTACCATTCAGTGGATCACAATGAAAGTTGGTGAAAAGAATTCTGTTTCAGGCCATTATTTCAAATCGGTGCTCACGAGTCCCAGTACAAATGTCAGCAATATCAGTAGGCAGTGAGTGGCACGTGCCACACCTGCCACATTGCATAGGTCGCCTATGGCTGCATCTGAACAAGATAGATATGCTTATCGGTATGCAGATACCTTACTTTACACGAGTCCACAGCGGTTACTTGGCCTACATGAACCTGTAAAGCATTGATCAATGCGGATGTCACTCGATTCGGTATCTTATATCGGCCAGTTGGCAGGGCGGCTGTCAGTACTTCAATGTTGCGGTTCGTAGCGAAGCTCTCACCCATGGAAGCTTTCATCTGCTTCGAACTTATGCTGCTGCTCGAAGCAGCCGTCTCCGAGATGCGGCACACCCATACACACGCAGGCACACGCACAGACAACATCGGTCTTGGCGTCTTCTCGCCTGCACATCTTCCTTCAATGTGCTTGTCCCACTGCCTTTGCTCTCCTGGTCTTCTGGATTTTAGCTACCTTTGCACTCTGTCATCTCCAGCACCTCTGTCTGGTCTATCGCTGCTTTGCCTCTGCTCAAATCTAATTTAGGTCGGTGCAGCCTGGCAGTGCCATTATCTTCTCGGAACTCCATTCCCTCTCCCACTACCTTCTTCTTCTCTCTAGTGCCCTCCACACGCTCTTTCCATCATCTACACTGAAGTTCTCTCTTCAAGCACCACGCTTTGTTTCTTTGTGTTGTTTTGATCAGTCCTGCCCCGCATTTCTCAATGCAGGGACTCTTTCATGGCCGGTCCTTGCGCCCGCTGCATACTGTACATATCTGACCTGTCCAGTTCCACATCACTTACCCTTTCTCATCACACCACAGAACAGACACCCCCACATACAAATGCAAACCATACACGAACATGAGCACGACAACGCGACCCACAGACATCTTCTTCCTCTGTTGCCAATGGGCTGGGCGGAGGGTGGGGCTTTGAGCTCTCTTGGCCCATTAGAGGTGGAGGCTGGATGGGGAGGATGTTTTTGCCTGGCACACCGAAGCAGCTTTCCATACCGAAAACACTCGTTCCGGTGCATTACTCATTCAGTTAAATCGCATCCACCCTGGCACCAAACGCCGTCAAGGGCGCACCCCAACCCACATCCCAGACACAGTGATCCACCCGATCCGTCATTCCAGCCACCCACCTGACCGCTGCAGCCAGGGGACCTTCGGGGCTCCTGAACTGGAGTTCCTTAGCAGTGGCAACTTGGTTGCCCGTCTGACCGACCAGGTGGTCGTAACAGTCTGCCGACCACTCACGGAACCAAACAAACCACGAACACATCACCTCCTACTGACCTGCAGTAACAGCACATCACCCACGTACCTTCACTCATCATACCTAAGGCACTCAGTCGCACTAATGGAACCATTTCCTCGGCGTTGTTCTCATTACGAGAGGTACGGACACGACGCGAGGCGATACCGCACAACTCGCCCAACATGTGAGGGACCGTCATAGTCCCTATCCCACATCCGCCTGCGAGAGCACCGAAAGGCGCTGCTCCGACTGAGGCGGGGAACACTCTCCGTCCTGCCGGGCCAACCCTTGGCCGGCGGCGGAGCGAAAAGTGCCTTGTCCGCCTTATGGGCTGGACTCCAGAACGAGTGAGGTGTGTCTTCTCCCAGCAGAAAGAGGAACCACTCGGCACCACACGCAACGACCGCTCCGCCCGGCTCAACGACAACCCTGAGCACCAAAAGCTCACGGGCACAAGACCGGCTACCGGAGCACTCCACCACGCAACACCGGCACACACACTCGAGGCGCGTGACACAGACAGCACTGGCTCGCCATCCACCACACAACGGACACAATACATATCCACAGCCACACTGCCCACACACCGCGTCATCCTTCCCACGCGACACCAGCACGGCCACCACGACACACCGTAGTGCACCACCTCACACACGACACACACCACCACCCGGCCACACACCAGCACGGCCACCACGACACACCGTAGCGCACCGCCTCACACACAACGACACACACCACCACCCGGCCGCACACCAGCACGGCCACCACGACACACCGTAGCGCACCACCTCACACACAACGACACACACTACCATCCGGCTACACACCAGCACGACCACCACGACACACCGTAGTGCATCACCTCACACACAACGACAAACACCACCACCCGGCCAGACACCAGCACGGCCACCACGACACACCGTAGTGCACCACCTCACACACGACACACACCACCACCCGGCCAGACACCAGCACGGCCACCACGACGCACCGTAGTGCACCACCTCACACACAACGACACACACCACCACCCGGCCAGACACCAGCACGGTCACCACGACATTGGTGACCAGGCCGCTGGGTTCCGCCAGGCCGCTGGGTCACGAGCTGACCATCGCCCAACATGCAACCTGTCGGCAATTACGCAGATTGTCGAATTCGCCGCACGTCAACAACTCGTGTCGTATTTGAATATCAACCACCTGTTAACATCCAGTCAACATTGGTACAGAACTAATCGTTCTACCGGCACTGCATTCGCTCGAATAACCGAAAGTATTTGCAGAGCTATTGACAGGTGCGATACTTGCATTTTAGTTTCATTTGATTCGGCGATTTGATTTGGTTGCAATGGTTTGGTGCGGCCTATTGAGCTGTTATTTTTGCACCCGATTTATCCAGATAATGGCTGTCTTCATGCGCCAGAATTAGAAGTAGCACACACACTTTGACCATCGTTGGCTCGTCTGTTTGGCTGTCAATGCGAATAACCATGAACAATGCGATTAACATGAACAATGCACACGCAAATGATTGTGCTTGACAGCAGAGGAATGCTAAGCGACATGCCTACAAGCACCGTCAACTTCGGCGGATCGATGTTATTGGGGTCACAGACAGTAGAAAATCTATGGGTGCACATGAATAAACAGGTGGCCTTTACTGACCATTTCAGCCATGTGACAGCGAGGTGCAGCGGCAGCCAGATGGCACTGAGCCACGCTGGGCCTTCAACTCCCAGGCAATTGGTTAAGCGGCAATTGATGAAGCATGCCATAGAAGCAATTGTCACGTCAACCATCATGTAATACATTTCAGTTTATGGTACAGGGAGCCAGATGCACAGAATTTAAAATATAATTATTTCGCAGCACACCTGATCTCTGGCAAAAGAAAATACGATCGCATATCGGATGTCACATGGGAAATTAATTGGCTAGGAAGAAAGCAACTAACTGTTTATCAACGAATGCGCCAGCACATAAAGTGATCACGGAGGAAAGAGAAACCAGAAATACTTTATGAAAGGTAAAAGTAACCAACAACCAGAATCGCACGAGACAATCTGGCCTACTACGCTGCCCTTCAAAACCGCAGACAACACCGACACGGACACGAGACGGCTAGTATATAGTGGTTTGACAATACCACAAGGGGAATCATACCCACCCGCACCGAGCCTCTACCAACGCCAAAATAACGAAATATTGGTGCCAACATGATTGATCATAGTGCCCTGTTTATGACGAATGTGTGTTGCTCGCTACTGTTATTCTGACAGGTGTCTCCATGCAGTTGCATGTGACTGGTCAAACTCTGTAATGTAGTGACCAAACTCCGCCATTTAGTTTTATTCGAAGACGTACAGTGGTGAAAACCCAAATGTGTAGAACACAGCATGAAGTATGCAAACGAACAAACGACCTGGAGGGGACTAAATACGGTAAGACAACCATGGAGGCACTCGAGGTGGTAGGGCACTTACCACGCCACTCAGGACGGTCGGTACCCGGGAGGGCAGATCACAACACCGGGCAGGGCACTCAGGTAAAAAACAGAACATATTCAGGAGGACGGTGTACATTCAGAAGGCAGGATGCTCAGTGAGGCACTTATGTGAGGGAGCGCAGGAGGAGAGGGCACTGAGGATGGAATGGCCCCCAGTAGGACATTTGGGAGGGCTCTGGAGACGGGAGGTCACTGAAGTGGGCATTCGAAGGGCGACAGACCCAGGTGGGCAAGGCACTGAACTTCCAACTGCCTTCTACTTGCTGATGATGTCGAGATGTTCCACAAGATCCGGTGCCCCGCTGATGGGCTGGTTCTAAAGGGCGACTTGAATCGTCTCGGATTCTGGCCAGTCAGTTGAAGGTCACATCCTCCAAAGGGGAAATCAATCACGATAACCGTCAGGCCCGCACCCATCCAGGCAAATATTTAGCAGATAATGAGGAGCTAGAAACCGTCTACCCGATCACGCAGCCGGGTGTCATCATGGACTCAAGACACAGTCTTCTTCCACGTGTGCAATATACAGTACGTCTCCTAAACAGAACACTTGGCATGCCATTAGGCCATTGACGAGTAAAAGTCGGCAGGCTGGCGACTGAGAGGCTGGCTCGACGACAACAGACTGTCCGCGGCGTCCGCACTGTCCGCGACGTCCGGACTGTCCGCGGCGTCCGGACTGTCCGCGGCGTCTGGACTAACCGCGAGGTCTGGACTGTCCGCGACGTCCGCACTGTCCGCGGCGTCCGGACTGTTCGCGGCGTCCGCACTGTCCGCGGCGTCTGGACTGTCCGCGACGTCCAGACTGTCCGCGGCGTCTGGACTGTCCGCGGCGTCCGCACTGTCCGCGACGTCCGCACTGTCCGCGGCGTCCGGACTGTCCGCGACGTCCGGACTGTCCGCGACGTCCGCACTGTACGCGGCGTCCGCACTGTCCGCGACGTCCGCACTGTCCGTGGCGTCTGGACTAACCGCGAGGTCTGGACTGACTAGACTGAGCACTGAGAGCACTGAGAACACGAGAGCACCCGATGACAGGCTTCCCTCTGTCGTGTCTGGACGGCATTTGCCAGCCCAACAACAATATCATTAACTATGAATATATTATCCCCATTGGTTCCGCCACCACTTAGATAGGAGGAGGTTTTCAAGCTATCGCGAGCCCGCTTCTGCATCTATGTGGCAACACTGGATATATTTATTTATTCAAAGGTTGACAACTAGAAAACAGGAAAATGCTCTCAGTGGCATAAATCACGCTTCTTGGAAAGCAGAAAGCCAATCTTGGTATCCATGATCACGTCAGAATGTAAACAACAAAAACCGGTTTCAATCCCGTCTCGGGATCGTCTTCAGTTCAACGTATTTCGGTAAGGTTAAAAAATGGCATCACGTTCACATTTGAATTATGCACACATAATGTAACCACCACGACAAAACACCTCTAGGGTAGAGATAATATATACACGACGGATGATGGAATGATGCGTGGTGGTGGCGGCTAAAAGGCAATAGTTCAGTAGTTTTTTAACCTTACCGAAATACATTGAACTGAAGACGATCCCGAGACGGGATTGAAACCGTTTTTTTTTAAACATGCTTTGACTACTCGCTTCAACTAACCGTTATTATATATATATATATATATATATATATATATATATGTGTGTGTGTGTGTGTGTACTGTAGTCACAAACATTAATATGACTGTAAACAGCACAATTGCCGTTGATGCGACACCCTTCTGATGACTTCCGCTAGCGGATGATACAGGTTTCCATGAAAAACAATTGGACTTCACAAAGCAATGCACCGGTGAGTATTTTATGAAGATGTGTATCAGCTCCATTGCGATGTGTGTCAGCTCCATCTGCGACGTATCACTCAGGTGTGCTACAGGCGAAGTAAGCTGGATCACACCTTGCCCGAACGCACCCTTCCCCCTCCCCCGTCCCCACGAGCAAGTGCTCTTCAACTGGGTGCTGCAGATAAAGTGGGCGTGGGCGTGTCGCCGAGGGTGTTGGCGGCAAACATGGAATAGCTCAGCAGTGTGTCCAGGAAATGCTCGGGAAGCCGACGTTGAAGTTCTATCGCCGTGACAAAGTTACGGCGGCCAAGCAACCGAAAGCGAAACAAAAGGAAATGTTTATAATCCTGCGTAGCATTCTGAACACGTCCGAACACACCATCGCCATTTCTATCACGAGCGATTTGGCCGTTTATTCTGGACAAGACAAAGGTTGCTGGTCACCAGGCCATTCCCTGCCAGCTGAATCAGGGAACAAGCAATTTCAACACAGCCGACCACCGGGGAATTTGGTATGCAAATTGGTACATGGGTTTTCTGCAACTCCAAAAACTATTCGGAGACGAATGGGAACAATGCATTTTTTTTTGTTACTTACCTTTCTAATTTTTGCAGCATTTCAAACACGATAATCTTGAACCAGTCAGTCATTTAACCAATCACAAATTTATTTTAGTTGGGACGTAAGGTTAATATAAGGCGATATAGCCTCCTACCTAGCGATACCTAGGATATAGGTCGAAATAAGCAGATCACAACAAATCCTGACATGTGGATACCTTGTTCAATACGGGAAATGTTTTCACTAAGCTGTGCAAATCATAACAGTTTATGTGTTAAAAAAGTCAACTCCATTTTCTTATTCTCAATGCCTTTTAGTACCGGGATTTGTCGTCAAAGTGGTGGGCATCTCCATCTTTTCTCCGTAAACGTGTTCCTCTTCAGGTTAGCTGACGCGGCGTCACCTGAGATGGAGCATGAGGAGGTAATACGCACCGGCCGGTAATGATGCTAGCGGGTGGGCAGGGAGACTGCGTTTGACCGCTGAGATAAGGCAAATTTTGGGTGTGGTATTTAAACAATCACAAAAAGGATTACTACTTTCTTGGATTGATGCAAGATTATATCATGAAAGCGATACCTGGCTGAACACTGTTTTGTGAACGGCCACTGAAGTCTTGTGGCAATCTGCGTGCCGGTCAGTATCGACATCAGGTGGTAAGAGCAGTAACATGAAATGCTTCTTCAGTGTTCAGTGTACAGTATCTGTCGTCAGGGATGAATTCAGGAATGTTCATCGGTGAACATTTCTTCGGGAGGGGGGGGGGGCGCCGCCTCTGAATAATAATTCGTTGAGAGGGAAGCGCACTCGAAATACTGAGTAGTCTGGGAAGGGTGTTTTAGCTAAAAAGTCCGCGGAGCAGGGAAGGAAAGGTGGTGATGCACTTTGGCATTCCTGAGGTGGCATCATTCCCGATAAGAGAGGCATCGTCTTTCCATTGGGGACACACGCTGTCATTGCCGCCTACATCCGCCCCTGCCTGACATCAGAGGAAGTTCGATAAAAAGGAACAAAATTGCAAAATGTGGAGCCTGGTCAGGAAAATTCCCTGGGCGTGCATAGAATTGGCACAAGAATACAAAATTCAACCAGCGTAAACCAAGGAAATATTTTCGAATCATGAGCAAGTTAATATCAAGTACAAAAAAGCAAGGAGCTTGTCTACTGCTGCCAAGGTGCGTGCGCCGACCCGGATAACAGAAGGTACCGAATATAAAACGAAGAGTGCAGTGCCGAAGGTGCGTAATGACTTAATAGCAAAACACGGCCCCTACGGACTTCCAGGTGAATGAAATGTGCCGTACACTACTTGCAGGAAACTGGCCACAAAACATTCCCCGGGACGTGAAGACCAGCCGCAGGCTGGAGACCAGCCATCAGCCAGCACTTCACGGGCCGGATGTTCAGGCCCAGCTGAAGGCATCGGTGACGCCGTGATGTCGCTGTTCACCAGCACGTCATCGCCATCATCTGAGTCAGTGGAGCTCTCTGAACACATCTCAGCGAAATGACAGGGCCACAACGGAACAGCTGGGTGACATCACGACTGCAGATGTTTGTTTGTTTGTTTATTGGTTGGTTCACGACACACTTTATGCACATTCACGGCTAATGGCGCCACCCACACTGTTTCGCCGGCGGGCCGCGGGATTGGGAAATGTCCTGAGTGGCGCTAGAGTCGAACCCGGAACCTTTGGTACCCATAGCCCGACACCTTAACCACTCGGCCATCCCCGCCCCACGACTGCAGATGGAGATACGTCGGTGAATAACGTAAATGTTTAATAAGATTGGCGTGGATGCGTGCTTGGTTCATGGAAATTTCCTTTCAGGTTGCTTTTCATAATTCGATCATAGAAGCTTAATAGCTCCGGCAGCTCAGTTGGTTCGAGCGCTGACATGCATTGGTCTTCCTTGATCTGGCAAGAATCAGTGGGAATTCGAGTCGCTTCAGGCGCTCGCATTTAGCTCCAGACTGGGAGTGTCAGTTGGCAACTGGCCAGATAATGCCGGGGCCATGTGAACGCATTATCAGTACGCTAAACTCACGGCCAAAATTATACCGTTGAAATGGAAGTCACGGATCGGGTGGTGGGGATATGTTTCACGGAACAAGCTTAGCCTTAGCATTGGACCCTGTTCCATAAAGTCACCCCGCCAATAATTCGGACTTACACTCTACAAATAATAAATAAATGAAGCTAATGTATTTTAAATGCATTTGTACTGTCTAGTGCTATATAACTTGTTATCCTACTTCACACACACGTTGATATTCCAATATCTAGTGAACAGGCGCGATCGCGAGTTCTGACAATATGGAAGCATATTGTATATTGCAAATATTTTGCCGGCCTTTGCTGGCAGAAACTTCGCATGGATTGAGTCTAATTTTAACTGTTGAGCCTTCCCAGCCGGATGTAAATAACACTTCAGATTAATACGATGCCACATTTTTGGTTTCAGATTCCCTGTCAGCCGTACAGCGACAGAAAATTTCCATATATGTTATGTTCAGCAATGTCACATATCAAGAGGATCTGCTAAAGTGGAGCAAGCGGAAGAAACCGATTTGGAGAGAGCAGACTATGAGCTGCATAAAACATGATGGAACGCATTAAGAAATTAAACCGCATAAGTGCGTCCTTCAGAGTCCAGCGCTGAAATGCAAGTTCTAACAGCCTCACACTTCACTAACCAACAAACGGCGAATACGCTTGGTGACACCAGTCCAGTTCACACTTCACTCCCGTGTTCAAATCCATCGGTCAAGGCAATCTGGAGGTTCGTGGTACTTCAAACTTGCACTGCCCCATGTATGTTGACTGGCTAGTTTTCATATCATTATATAGTAATCAGTGGGACAATGATCAGTCGCTTAATCATGTTAGAGGAAATTTGAGGGATTGCGTTAACATCAGGCTTAACATCAGCCTCATATTTTTGAGCATTGTAAGTTAGAGACGGCTTGTTGCCGGTTTCTGACAACACAAACTGTGCGTACATTCAATTCAGTTTCAGGGAAGCTCATCAAACAGCTTACAGCTATGCTGCAACAATTCCGTTCATCCTGTGTTATAAATGGCTGCTTAAATTCCTAGAGAGGACATTCATATTCTGGATGAGAAGCATCCGCTGTAGAGCCGTGCGAGTATGCTTCACGACGTATACTATTTATGACATGTGTAGTGCATTAATATTGCACAAATATAATTTCCCTGAAGATAGTTTGCATTCCGGACAATTTTTCGGATCATACTGTTGTTTTTCTTAACTTTACCTAATTAATGTGCTTCAAATATTTATCCATGTAGGTACATCACGCAGGAAGGAGATAGGTAAAGGGTGACATATGAGCAGACGGCATCGTTCATAACCAGACGTCACTGCCCGAACCACCCGGAACTGTTGGTTGCGTGTCAGGCGAGAAATGCGAAGGTCACCCTCCAGCAGTGCCCACGCCTCATGAGTCGCGTCAAGACAAAGGTACGTCAAACGACCGACGGTGGCTATCGAGCTCCGATCCGACTGTGGACATGAGTAGAACGGAATGCAGAGATGCTCACGCTGTGTTAATTGATCAAGATGCAATGGATTGGGTCAGAAATAAAAGCCCGCCTTTGTCCGGATTTCTAGTCAGCACCATTTCATTTCTCGTCGACGCCGAGACCGTTGTCGGCACCGTCGGCATCCTTGGTGCCCTCGGCACTATCGAGACTCTCGGCACCATCGGCACCCTCGGTACCCTCGGCACCCTCGGCACCCTCGGCACCCTCTGTACCCTCGGTACCCTCGACACCATCGTCACCCTCGGTACCCTGAACGCCCTCGGTACCCTCGGCACCCTCGGAACCCTCGGGAACCTCGGCACCCTCGGCACCCTCGGCACCATCAGCACCATCGGGACCCTCTGCACCCTCGGCATCCGCAGCACCCTCGGCACCCTCGGCACCCTCGGCATCCGCGGCACCATCGGGACCCTTAGCACCCTCGGCACCCTCGGCACCCTCGGCACCCTCGGCACCCTCGGCACCCTCGGCACCCTCGGCACCCTCGGTACCCTCTACACCCTCGGCACCCTCGGCACCCTCGGAACCCTCGGCACCCTCGGCACCCTCTGCACCCTCGGCATCCGCGGCACCATCGGGACCCTCTGCACCCTCGGCATCCGCAGCACCCTCGGCACCCTCGGCACCATTGTCACCCTCGGCACCCTCGGCACCCTTGTCACCCTCGGCACCCTCGGCACCCTCGGCACCCTCGGCACCATCGGCACCATCGGCACCCTCGGCACCCTTGTCACCCTCGGCACTCTCCGCCGACAATCGCCACTCAGACTGAACGCCAACTCAATTTGCCAAAGCGAAGCGCCGGACATGCTGCCAGTATGACTCTGACAGGGCTGTAATCATGTCGGGCAGTCCATTGCGCTGCTGCTCCAAATGAGAAAACATGGAGCTCACCATATGAACTCCAAGCCAAGCATTTTCGTTGAAAGGAACACCCAGTCGCCATATGTCTTTCCGACTTGTTACCACTGAAGATATTGACAGATAAAGCCGTCTGTCTGGGCTGTAGCAATACCGACCACGGAAGAGGATGCAAATAGCCATACTAGACCGAACACGAACCGCCCGTTCCCTTGGACTCCCAGTAATCCAACAGAGTAGCAGCCATTTGCATGGCCAGAAAGTTCACTTGAACGAACTTGTAATGCAACGTATTCAGCTTAAACATTCAATTTCGCATTCGTGGCTCAACTTGGCAGGTTGCGAGAGGAGGCGTAAATGCTTCCGATAATTCTTTCAGAAGTCGACAACCGTACGAAATCGCACCCCAGCGTGGGCGGTCATGCGATGATGTGATGCTGTGCTACTGGACGACGTATCCGTCCGCGGAGGTCACTCCCTTCTTCATTCTCCAGCCACGTCCGGCGTTGAGGCGGCAAGGGCCCGGCCAGTCTGCGTCATGCTCGTCGGAGCCCTTCGGCACTTCTATCTTCGACGCCAGGAGAGTTGAAAAGAGTGCTTCCACGAGCTTCCGACCAGCGCGCGGTGATCTGCTGGTCTCGGTACGCGTTGCCGACAGCTTTGCTGTGGTATGGCCTCCGGGACCAGGCTGCCGATTCGGCGCCGGAGCTGGTGACTGATCTGAATGCCAGTGACCGGCGTGCCCTCTGCAATAGTCAGCGTCCCAGGAATTCTCCCGCCCCCGGATGGCTTCATCTGCCCGAGCACACCCAGGTGGCCATGACGTCCCGGAACATCCTCAGACGGCCGCCACTGCCCCGGACACTTCCGAAGAACACCACCAGGCAGCTTTAGAAGAAAACAGATATTCTGAGCTATTTCCGGATTCGAAAAAGAATAACGATAACGGAGAATACCATGCACAAAAAGTGATTGGATACCAATTACAAATATTCACTGATGCTCTCAATGAAACACCGTATTCTGGGTAGTCCATATGTTGTTGTCCTCCCCACTCCTAGAAGATGGCTACTCTCAGCAGGCGCTCCTAGATGGCGGCCACTTCCAGAAGACTCCTAGTTAGAGAGCTAGGAGTCGCCTGCCTGCCGGGTAACATACCACTGCCTGAACGGTGCAGTTGATATTCGTTACCAGTGACGGCTAAAATACGACACAAATGCCCGATTATCACCGATTCAGCATGCTGTGCATGGTCGGTGAATACTTGGTAGCTGGGGAGACACGAACATGACAAATGTTCAGAGGAGGTGGCAGTGTAACCGGAGCCCCCCTCCCCTACTTGTATCTGGGAGACAAATTGAGCAATCGTCACTCGAGGTAGCTCATGAAGACAAAGCTGAAATTACAAGCGTCTTGGATTACATTCTCTCATACATTGCCGATATCGGAACACATTCTTCTCTGATCCTAACGCAATGTGGTCTGAATTTCACAATACATTGCGTGTTATGCTCAGTAGGCGATGCTACTAAATAATATCCATCCCGAACTTCCAACTATCCATGGCAAAGAGAACACAATACAATTTGCGTAAATTATTGATTCCATAGGTTCAAATTTTGCCCGCAACCTAAAAAGTCTAGTGTATACCCAACCTTATTCAGAATGAATTGAGTTGCATTCACATGAATGAATTACTAAGACTACATCCCAATGCATGATACGAAACCATACAAATACTTAGGTAATTGCACTGTAAATACAGCCTGGAATATATGGCATTCGATTGCAAAATAAAAAAATATTACATCACGCATTTTGTTTTGGTAGCAATAGGTAGCAAAGGGTGATGAGCAATAAGCAAAAGGTGGTAAAATAGCAATAGGTACCAAAAGGTGAGCTTGAGTCACCGAAACACCTGCAGTTGGTGTTCCCTATCATATGTGTGGAGAAACGCTGATTGCAGCGTTTCTTCATGCATTGGCTATGGTGGTGGTGGTCACCGAGGTGTGCTAGACTTGAGCTTCAGCTGACACAGGGATTTTAGTGCCCTGGGCTCCAGAGGAATGTTCGGCACGTTTTGCCGTGACTAAAGAATGTGACCATGGGTGGGAGAAACCTATGTAGAGGATGACGCTCCTGTGGGTCGTTACAGTCAAGTAATTTCATGGAGAGACTGGACGCTGACTTGGTTGGTCCCCTGCCGGCAAGCAAAGTGGATGGTCATAAGCATGTGCTATCATGTGTAGATTCATTCGCCAGATTTGTGTGGGTATTTTGGATTCTGAACCCGGGGGCTAATACGATAATGAAAGTTCTGGTATGCAATGCGATATCAGTGAGCATGCACTTCCTCTCAAGGCGTGGCATCCCTCAATCGAGTGATAATTTAGGCAGAAACTGGACTTGGAAGCTGTCTGGATTATATAGACAGGTAGATATTGATCAGGGTGCAAGCACACCATACCACCTCAGGATAAAGGAGATCAGGATGAGTGGAGCCCCAGTTCTTCACCTCAGCAGTGGCAGACATGTGCGCTGACTATCAACGGACATTATCTCGGTGGTCATGTCCTGGTGTAATGACGCTGAGCATCGGCTGACATGGTCTCGGTGATTAGGTCCTGGTGTAGCGACGAGGAATGCCGGTGTGCACGATTCTGCTGGCGTCTCATGTTACGACGATGCGAATCCGGAGAAGTCGTCACAACTGTGGATATGATAATCACAACTGCGGATATGTGCCCCACCCCTGATAATGATATGACTTACCTCTAGGTCTCTCGTGTGGACCTCCCACCATACAATTCCGATGAGCGAGCTTTTCAGCCGATGGTATCCCTCAGAGTAGAAAAGGCCCCCTCCGGAGAAGTAGCGCCCCTCGAGAACGTGTGCTCTCGGAAAGAATGCCTGGAACCACTACTGCTTTGTGAGAAGGCGCTGGGACGGCCGGCCAAGCTGCGTTTTTATGCACCATTCCGTGAGGTGGCGAAGGATTCACAGACGCAGCTAAATGATCACGACATTCTGACATGTCACGCGTTTGCAGAAAATTATCAGGGAAGTAGAGCAGGACGAGGTTTTGCCGGACTATCGCCAGGTGGTGATGTGGCTCTTTCTGATAAATGCATTATGCCAATGTGTTAGCTCACGCCCACGGAAATATGAGTCTCATGCTTCGTTATGATTTAAGATTGGTGGTGCCCGTGTTTCATCGATGCCGTGTTTGGCTTCGTAAGCAGGCGTTTGGACGGCGGGTCACCAAGACTTCCATGGGGATTGGATGGTCCGCGCCAGGTGTTGACAGGTTGTGGGGTTGGACTTGCCGGGTTTCGAAGAAAGAAACTGGTGGTGCTACGGCAGTTTGTCACCACCTCATGCTGATAATTTTTTTTTCCTGGACCGTCGTGGACAAGAAAAGTGTGGGGAGGGACAGTCCGCTGTCTGCATCAAGGTGTCCCAGGTCAGCGCATCAGCTGACGACTCGACCTGACGACTTCAGGGTCTCAACACGACGGAGCTCGCGCCGCGCTGACAGTGGCACCACAGGACACAGCTTGTGCCAATGCGAAGGTGGTCCAGTGTGGAGTGGTTCGTTCCGGTCCGATAGGAACACAGCGAGTGGTGGGTTCCATCTTGATGGGGCCTAGGCCCGACAATATTTCCCCAGGCCCCCACCAACGTCTTGCTCTTTTAACTGAGACCATAGGGTTGCATTTCCCTCTCATTTATTTTCGATCGAAAATGGATGCAAACATCATTAGGGTTGCTCATAGATAACACTATATTTCCATTTTACTATAGTCTTTCCATTTTACTATAGCATTTCCATTTTGCTTTCTTGGGTCTGGATATCTTGGAAACTTTTTGCCAAACGTTTCGGCTCTAGATTTGATCTTACTTCTGATAAAGCAACACATTGTTCCTTGGAAGCCGGGAGCAAACCTCAAGAACGGCGAGCCTAGCCCAGAGGAAAACAGACAACTCATTGTCTCTTAATGTCATACTGAGCAACACGTTGCTCGAAATATAAAAAAGCTTGACGTTATCCGAGGAGAATGGAAGGATATTTCTGACGACAAAGATTTACTCCAACTCAAGGCCAGATCTGTGCTTTTCATCTAAGTATGTATCAGCCACCACCACAATAAATATCCCGAAGTGCTCTCAGTCTGTGCTTAAACGAAGGGTTTGCGGGCGACGTTCCTCCCAACTGCAGCTCCTAATGCACACCGGATCGCAGCAGGTACGCCTCGCCCATCTCAGCCACTGCCAATCAACATGTGACGTAATGCACCAAATGACTTTCACGTCCCAGAGTCTGGCAATGGCAGGCATCAGGTATCTCGTACTCACGTTCGGCATACGTTCATTGAAGGTAGTCTGATTGGGCCGAAGTTAGTTGCAAATCTTGTAGAAATATATCGGGCCCAAAAGCAACTGTGGTGTAATAATTTGGCTGTTGCCTTAGGCTGAGGATCGCAAATAATTGGTATTAATCTACGTGTTCTTTGAATTTTTGGTAACTAATTACGATCATTTTGTAGTCGAGTTCGGTTTATCTGACAGTGACAGTCCAGGGGGTTTCCCGCTTCGTGACAGCCGGTTCACAAACCCAATCTCCGTCAACTGCCCTTGTATTGACCGAGCGGACGGTAGTAGAACGGCAGCGGCCTGGCGTGCAACAGGTACCACAGCGAACAGCGGGCAGACACCGACACGCGGCTTTAAGCAGTTTGTGCCTCGACAAAGTTGTCTCGGCTCTTGGGTCGTCCACCGTTCAGTCAGGCGGTCCGCTCATCTCTCGCACACGTCTGGCCTCCTCCACCTTCCCGTGGTGACTGACTAACCGGGGGTCGTCGAGACCCACCCGGCCACACTGACATGCCTGTCACACTGGTGACGCGGCGCAATGGCTGCAGCCCGTGTCATGACACCGTGGCATGGCATCCGGCTGTGGCCCGTGTCATGACACCGTGGTATGGCACTGGCTGTGGCCCGTGTCATGACACCGTGGTATGGCACTGGCTGTGGCCCGTGTCATGACACCGTGGCACAGCATCCGCCGGCAGACCGCCGCCGCCGTCGTCGCCGTCGTGGGAGCGGAAGCTGGCTTGACATAGCGCCCCCGGCCACAGCCGAGAAACGAGGCGTTAATAGCCGCTGTCCGCGCCGACACCCCGGCGACGGCTTCCTCTCAGGACATTCTTGGCTGGTCTCCACGAGTCCGGACACAGGACCCGAGCGCATTCCGAGGGAGTTGTCCGAAGTTGACTTCGTTGTAATGCTGTTGGTTGTGAATACATGCTAATACAACAGGTCTCGATAAGCGGAGGCTTGTTTCAAATTGATGTTATGTGAGTTGACGAGATCATCAGAGATGATGCGACTTGTCTGTCCTGAAGCACTCGTGGACGTTTCCCATAATAGCAGGAAAGCGGAGGAACAAAACAGAAATTTGAAAATATTCTGAAAATTTGAGAAAGGATTGTTTGATGTTAGCTTTATCTTTATGTCGTCAGAGGCCACTAGGTCAGGTTAGTTAGGGTAGATTTTCTGAGAGGTGCAGCATTTCGAAGTGCTACCAACATTCAACTGCAATTCACAGTTATTTACCCAGTAGTGGATCCGGTGGCCACCGTTGCATGCTTCAGGCTACGTCAGGTTGCGTGCACTTTAGCACGCAACCTGACGTAGCTGTACCTGTATTTGATCTCTTCAAAGTGACGAGTCTCAGTCTCGGGAGACATACATTTTGCTGGAGGGAGATATGTTCTGTCACTCTGAGGAATTTTACTACGCTGAATTCGAATTCGGCTTTCCTGCTCAACCGGGCACACGAAGAAAGCATGTTAAACCCATGGTTTGTATGGGTTTTAACTCCGAAATGTTGCCCCCACTTTATGACATATATACTGGGCATCAGTATAGATACGACCTAAACATGGGAACAGCATGGTTCATGTGTTGTGCTCACCTGCACCAGCATCCTGATCAGATAAGCCCCCGCACTACGACATGTACCGAGAGCGGTCCGGCAGTACCTGGTGAAACCCAGCGTATTTCCCCACCTACTGTGTTGCAACGGCAGCCAATCCAGGGAAACTGCTCTCACGCTCGTGAGCCACGAGCGTGAAGTGGCCTGCTCCGCTGTATCCCGACATGACACACGAGGGGCACAAAATGGCCGCATACGGACACGGCGCGTGCAGAACGAGTTTGGCCGCCGCTGTGTCCCGACATGACACACGGGCGGCACAAAAAGGTCACCTTCAAATACATCACGTGCGGACCAAGTTTGCCGGGGCGCTTATTGACTTTAAAAAAAATTGTTTGTGTGAAGTGTGTCCGAAGCGCACATACGCACTACACGCACTACAATGTTTATAAAATATATTTGTTTACATGGCGCATTGTGCAATTGATGCAAACAGCTGCAGAACCATGCTATATGAAGGATTCGAATAAACGATTGTTTGATTGATTAATTCGTATTCAAATGTCCGAAAGCAACGTTTTGTACTTGCGAATCTTCATCCGCATATATTGGCATAGCCCGGGGCGGTCCGAGACCTTGAAATCGGGTGAAGCAGTCACCACTGCAACCCCCCACCTCCACACCCCGAAAAAAATATCGTCGGATTTCGACCACTCTATTTTTCGGTTCCCAAAATTCGGAACTCGTTTAGTGCCTATACTTTTAACACAAAAACATCCATGCAATTGTGCTTTAAGTTATTTTTTGGACTCCTTAGGTTTGTCCCAATATAATCTTTATAAAAGTGATGAAGCTAGTATGACCACTAATTTCCCCTCAAAATGCTTACTTTTCAGCTGGCAAGCAATATAACACAATGAAAGTGGCTTTGAGTTAGGTAACATGGCGTAAAAATAAGGTGTAAAATAAAATGCAATATGCCCATTTCCCAGTCTAGCCTACACTGTAAAAATAATTATTAGCACTTTTGCTGCTAATTGGACGCTAAATGGCTGCTTCCAACAACGCTGTTCGCTAAGGATGCTAGTAACAAGCACCATTCAAGCAATAGCAAGCACCATATGTACTATTCGGCTGGAAGGGGCTAATTCTAGCCTGCAGATGCTAGACTGCAATAATGAGGATGCTTGATCCTAGCAGCCATGGATGTTATGTCAAGCAGTCCAGAATAGTTCAACTGCTTATATCTAGCACTATTACAGTTCGCTTTTTTGGCGGGAGATTAAACGCTCTACGGCTGCTCACAGTTAGCACCTGGGTAGTTAAAATGAGCAGCGTGGAAAAATGGTGGAAACATTAGCACCTTAGCGCTGCTTAAAGAAGCAACTGTGAACTTTCGGCCATTTTGGTTTGGGATTCGATGGCGTGCGGATCGGTGCAGTCGTGTGGCAAGATTCCAGTGAAGAAGAAAAGTCTCTGGGATCAAGAGAACCTCTGAATCCAGTCACAAGCCAGTCATAGTCTGTACAAGGTGGGTGTGTCTTCATACCACATGTATTTCCGCATGGTATCAGTCTAATTATGTCAACATCTTGCCAACATTGCTGCATACACCCCTGAAATACGGGCACCCTATGACTTATGTAGTTGATGCACCCTCAAGCTCCCTGTGGGGATAAGAATTCTTTTCTGAGACGATGGTTTTGGGCGGTGTATTGTGCCGCTTAGAATTTGTGGTACATTTGTCTTAAAAGGTGTTTTTGGGAGGATTTTTTTTAAAGAATAAGATGTTTATGAAGGTGACTTAAGATGATAGGACCACTTACTTTCTTGGCAAATGCTTACTTTTTCGGTTGTGAACAAAATAATGTCAGAAAGGGGCAATGAGTACAGTGCTTTAACATAGTATAAAAGGATGTTTTAATGGAGCATAACCTAACCTGACCTAGCACAGCCTATATTTCGAGGAAAAAAATGTGGAGCATTTTATTTTCCGAAAATCCCCACAATTAAAAAGGAACCTAACCCAGGCTAACTTAGCCTAACCAAGCACAACCTATATCTCGATAACAAAAATGTGGAGCATTTTATTTTCTGAAAATTATCACAATTAAAAAGGAACCTAACCCAATCTAACCGCACCTAACCTAACCTAATCTAAGATACTGTTGAAGAAAATAAATCCAATGAAAAACATTATGAACATTTTTGGGGAAACTTTTCCGTATTATTGTGCTTCAAGATAGGAAAAATGGAAAAATACACGTATTTGACTGCATCAAACAAACAAATTGGACAGGTTTGTTTGGTTTATGTTACCTTAGGTTTTTAGTTGGTCTTTTTAAAAAAATCAAAAGCAAATTCACACATTTTTTAAATATAATTTGTACCGAAAATAAAGTGTCCCATCATCTTTGTCACCGCCATAACCATGATATTCTGAAATAAAAATGCAAAGTATCAAAAACACTTTTAAAAACAATAATAACGAATTTGTTAGCTGAAATAAGCCTTACAATTTATACTATCATCACCTATTGTTGCTACCAGATAGTTGCATAGGCCTACCCTAGATGGGCCACCATGGCTCTTTATCAATTTTACTACGTCATAGCTTCATGCCATTATTATGGATTTCATTGGTTTATTTAAAATTATGTAGCCGTTGGATCAGCTCTTAAAATCACCATTTTTCATGACTGGCACTGTGCCATGAAAGACTGAACTGGGATAAATGTAGAGCTTGCATAGCAAATGAAAGACATTGTCTGGTAAAGAGCTTGCATAGCAAATGAAAGACATTGTCCACCCATGGCTATTTTTTAGGGCTATTGGTGGGATGGTTTATTTGGAATTATTGTCATTGAAGGTGTGCATCAGAAAAGTTTTACACACATTTTCCTCCATGAAGCAAACAACTGGGTTAGGCTATATCAGTTCACGGGATTTTTAGGTCCAAAATTTGAGCTTTAAATGAGAAACCCAATATTATTAAATGCTATTTTTAATGCAGGATGGGTTAGATGAGGGTAGGTTATGATAAGTTAGGTTTTTGTATTTTTTTAGTTGTAAGAAGGTGAGAACAATTATCTTGTTTGATTTTTGCACTTTTGTGTTTGGGGTGGGGGATATGGTTACTTAAAATTTGGAACTTTGGAGGTTTACCTATGTTTTGTCACGTTATGTTCTTTTGTTTCACGTTATTTTTCATGACATTAACCCGCATCAACTTTTCATGACATTTCATTTTGGCGGATATATGAAAAAACAGAATTTATTTGGAATGAGAAAAGGACAGCGAAATCGACCAGGCTATAATTTATTTTAGCCCCCAAAAATAAATTTTATATTTTTTTGAAATTTCAAAATTGTGAGTTTTCGAGTTTTCTTTAATTTTCCTTTTCCAATGGGTAGAACAGACCGAGAAACGTTGTTGGAAGTCAACTTGCCCTAAACATTCAACTGGTACGTTTTGTTGCATCCGTAAAGATAAGCAAACGCTGAAAGCTTCATTAAAATGTCTGTATCCGTGAAAGCATGACGACTGGTTGAACTTTTTTGGAGGTGACCTCACTTGACCTTGAATAACTCCTTGACCCTAGATGACCTGACCTAAAAAAATTTCATCAGCATGTCAAATTGATGTGGGAAAATGTATGCCAAATTTGGGCGCGCTGTCGCGCGCCGTTCATCCGCTATCTGCGAAAAACCTGAGGGGGGTGGTTGAAGACCCTCCCGAGACGGGACGGATTAAGAAAGTCAAAGCCCCATATGCTATCCCACTCAAGGCCATTATTTTAGTGTTATTGTGCTTGCCCCCTAAAAAGGGAAAATAGCAGATTACTGTGGCCGTTATTAACACGCGCCCTGGTGGGCGAAATTCGTCCACCCCTCCGGTTTTTCGTAGATAACTCCAGATTTTACAGGTCGATATACGTCATTGCTTGTACACCTGATTATAAATGACCGCCGCGTTGGGTAAAGGAAGAAAAATGAAAATCGACCAAAAATGTTTCGGGTTGGAGGTCGCTAAAGTCTCTCAGCGCCAGACCACAAATATCGGCGCTGATGCGCTTGCCGTATACTGACAAAAATGAAGTTTTCTTGGCAAAACTACCGACTTCTTTGATGTTCATTGTTATGCTATATTCTTTCAAAGTCATGTCAAGTCATCGAGGTCAAGTCAGGTCAAGTTTAAGACAGGTTAACATGCGCCCTGGAGAGAGATGGCGAAATCAGCCCACCCATCAGATTGTTCGTACATAACCTCATATTGCATCGGCCAATATACGCCATTTTTTACACACCTGCTTAGAAATGACCGGCGCATTGTTTAAAGCAAGACAGGTGGCAATCGGCCGGCAATTTTACAAGTTAGTGACCATTTAAATAAAATCATTTCGCAGCACCAGACCACAAAAATCGGCGCCGATGCGCTTCCCGTATTTTGGCAAAACGGAACTATTCTTGACAAAACCAGCGACTTGTTTGATGCATTTTGTTATGCTATGTAACTTAAAAGTCATGGTAGGTCGCCGAGGTCAAGTCAGGTCAAGTTCATGACAGGCTAACAGAGCCAAGCTTGGTCAATTGGAATGTTGTCATAAATTCAAATGACTGTCATGCGATTGATGTCACTTTTCATGTTACTCCCTATACATCCCAAAATCTACTGTTTGTCATTGTGTGCCTATGCATTTCCATACTTTATTCATGTATTTCACTCCTTTCTTTGCAAAGCCAATTGTGCTGAACCGCCCAACGGAGCAGTCAGGTGGGCAGCCCGGTTCCGGTAATTGGAGCAGGTAATGACCTGATAAAGTGCTCCTATATAGGTGACCTGAGGTCAAATGGCGGATCTGGCATCTGTATTGCATTATTAGTAATGCAATACAATACAGATCCACACAAAACCAGAACATTTTGTTATTTTGACCTTATTTATCTTGAAGATATTGACCTAAGGTCATGAAATTTGCACACAATAGAGTTTCCTATCATATCCATCCACCCTGCAAACTTCGTTGCCCTAGCCTTAATAGGAGCCGAGATCTTAGGGGGCGGAATCCGCCTCTCCAATGCACATAATTTTCAGAGGCCCTCCAGGGTCAGTGTTAAAGAACAGTAACCGTCATAGCCATTTTTGCTGTCATATTGGGAGCAAAATGAAAATTATGTCATTCGTGGACGGGTAAATTTGTGCTTTAACACGCGCCCTGGAGGGCCTCCGAAAATAACGCGCCCTGGAGGGGGGAGCGGATTCCGCCCCCCCCCCCTAAGATCTCAGCTCCTATGAAGGCTAGAGCAACGAAATTCACAGGGTGGATGTGCACGATAGTGAACTCTATTGTGTGCAAAGTTCATGACCTTAGATCAATATCTTCAAGGCAAAATGAGGTCAAAATAGCAAAATTTTCTGGTTTTGCGTGGCTTGGCTTGTCATTATTATGGATCGCTGAGGTTGTCTTTAAATACTCCAAAATTGGCATTAATGATGTTTTGGACATTACTAATGATGCAATACAGATGTCAGATCCGCCATTTGACCTCAGGTCACCTATATAGGAGCACTTTATCAGGTCATTACCTGATCCAGTTACCGGAACCGGGCTCCCATCCCGACTGCTCCGTTGGGCGGCTCGGCACAATCGGCTTCGCAAATAAAGGAGTGAAATACATGAATAAAGTATGGAAATGCTTAGGCACACAATGACAAACAGTAAATTTCGGGATGTATAGGGAGTAACATGTAAAGTGACATCAATCGCATGACAGTCATTTGCATTTATGACACATTCCAGTTGACCAAGTTTGGCTCCATTAGCCTGTCATGAACTTGACCTGACTTGACCTCGGCGACCTAACATGACTTTTAAATTATATAGCATAACAATATGCATCAAACAAGTCGCTAGTGTTGTCAAGAACACTTCCCTATTGCCCATATACGGGAAGCGCATCAGCGCCGATTTTTGTGGTCTGGCGCTGTGAATTGTTTTTAATTTAACGGCCCCAAACTTGAAAACGTCTCGGCCGATTTCCACTTTTCTTGCTTTAAACAATGCGCCGGTCATTTCTAAGCATGTACGGATAAATTTGGCGTATATCGGCCGGAATAATATGGAGTTATGTACGAAAAATCGGAAGGATTGGCCGATTTCGCCATACCCCCTCTAGGGCGTGTGTTAACCTGTTATGAACTTGACCTGACCTGACCTCGGTGACTTGACATGACTCTGGAACAATGTAGCATGACAATGTACATCAAACAAGTCGCTAGTTTTGCCAAGAACACTTCCTTTTTGCTAATATACCGGAAGCGCATCAGCGACGATATTTGTGATCTGGCGCTGGGAATTTTTTTTGACTTTAGCGACCCTTACCTCGAAAACATTTCGGTCGATTTTCATTTTTCTTATTTTAAACAACGCGTCGGTCATTTATTGGTAGGTAGACAAAAAATGGCGGATATCAGCCGGTAAAATCTGGAGTTATCTACGAAAAACCGGAGGGGTGGGCGGATTTCGCCCCCCCTCCAGGGCGCGTGTTAATTGTTTTATGGATTCTTTGACTTTATTTTTCCAATGCAGTGTTTATGAATGCTACTAAGATGATGGAGGCCACTCATTGCCGGTACAAATGCTTACTTTTCAATTTATGCGCAAAATAACACCAAAATGGCCTTTGAGTTACTAGCGTAGCATTCCTCAGTAATTCCCACTTTAAATATGAAGCCCTATGGATTGTACCTCCCCCACCCCCAATGCATTTTGGCCGCTCATTTCCTTCATTATGCCATAATGCCCTAATTATGTCATAATGCCATAATGCCCTAACGACTTGCAGAAGTAAACGCCCTTGTTAAATAAATACCGATTATTTTGTATATTTAATACTACATCATAAGGCTAAATCACAGCGTGGCGCGCATCTCATCGTCTATAATAATGGTAAAGAAGCACGAACATAGTTCACGTGTTGTGTATTTAATAACACGATCAATTACAGCCCATTGTTTATGGCGAATAAACTGCACCTGAACCAGGTACCAATCGAAATCGTGTACCTGGTTCAGTGCTCAGTATAAAATCAGCTAGCGAGAGTTGGGCTGTGTGGGCGAAGCGGGGCATCTCCGGCAGGTAGACATATCGATCTATGAACACTCGAATGTGTTTATCTGTGTGTGAGTAAGGGGGCTATGATGTAGTGTTCACTTAGGAAAAGTTAAGACTGACTTAGGTCCCAGCTTTTCAGCAGACCTAAGTCTGGCAGCTGATAGCAATGCCACCCCTTCAGTCAAGTTCCCTCATGGCGATTCCTGGATGTCCTGGTCATCAGATAATGTTATGGGTGCTGAAGGTGCCAATTCAGGGGTACAATCGGATATTGTTATGGGTGGTGAAGGTGTTGAATCGGGGAACCTATCCGGAAACTGCGTTGAGCAGGGGATGGGATAGGGGCAGATACCGGGGAAGGGGTGGGAGACTGGCGTGGAGAAAGGTGGCGCCCCTCTGACCGGGAAGATGCTCCCTCCAGGTAGGCTTGAGTGCACCCCCTCACACACACACTTTTCAGCCAATGGCTGAGAGGAAGTTTTCCCCACCCCACAGGAAAATTCCTGGATCCGCCGCTGTGTGGGAGGGGGTGGGTGGGAAGTGGTGTCTACATTCTTTGTTTCAGAAAAGTATTATGCATACTTACAATTACAATGAAAATTTGAGGGGGAAGAATATCCGACGATCCTGGTTCTGAATATACTTCCTAATCTTTTGAACAAACTTTTAGAACGAAAGAACAACTGATTTTGGGAGGAAGAAGAGGCCCTTTTCGAAATATATTCAACGCAATCTAGGGACTTGTATATATATATATATATATATATATATATATATATATATATATATATATATATATATATATATATATATGTTATATATATACATATATACATACATATATGGTATAAAGACATAAAGACATAAAGATTAGTGCAACTATGAGCACAGGGCCCTTCTGTTGCACTCTGTACCTGAACCAGTTGCCCACCAAATCTGTCAATCGCCCTCCCTGTAATTCTAAAGCAAGCCTTATTCTTATAATGATTGTCTATGCTGTTTTGAAAGATGTTCATGTGCTGTACTGACATGTTTTTTAGCTGTTCCGTTTCTACACCCTTGTACGTATGTGACATAACCGAATGATTGAACGTTTAAACTTAGGCCAATTTAGAGCCCATTTGATCATTAGCTCCATTGACCTATCATAGCATATCAGATACATTGCTATTTTAATATTTGATATTTTGATGGCATATCAGTTACTTCACGTTGAATGAAAGGTGCTGCTTCCTTTACCTAATTCTCCTCCATCATATAACCCGGCGTGCTGCCCTGGCTTACGTTTTACTACCCGGTCACACCTGTATCACCTCTAAGCGTACCATCACTGATTGGGTTTCTGGTATTAAGGCATAAAATGGCCAATGCATCGTTTATCATATAGTCCCTTTTTAAGTAAACTATCGATGCGGCCAACATTTAAATGGTGGTGCCACCAAGATGCCGTTCCTGGTACCCTGTACCCCCCTTTAGACCCTGTATTTCTAAACTGGTTTCATGGCGCTAACCATATCCTTCTTTATTTAATTTTGAATATATCTTAGAGTGTATTAGTCTTAAATTAAAATTCTTTAAACTAGGTTCCAAACGAAATAATGGGTCATTTCGGTTTTTTTGTGATCGCAAAACGTGGCATGTTTATTTATGGATTTGACTGTTTTAGAACATTTATACATTAAGGTCTGTGTGACTTGATTTTTGTGGCCTGTTGCCTTACTGGATTAAAAATATTTGATGATGATGAGAATGGTTTAGTTTTCCCTTTTCACAAACCATGTACAACTTTTGAGAAAGCGTTTATATTGCCAATGCATCCGTTCACCGGGGGCGTAACGGTATCTACAGCCGAATCATGGTGACTATGTCATCACTGCAACATATAATGTTAATTGACTTGCAACTAAATATGGATTGTTCTATGTGAATCTAGGACATCGTGCAATGCAAATGCTGTTTTTGGCCACGTTGAAATGTTGTGATTGAGATAATTACAGAAGATAGAAGAAATAGCTTACACGACGTGAAGGGCATTCCAAACGTTTGGGGGAACGTTTGATCTTGCCCTGGCACCTATGTCCACTGGGTCAATATAGTAATGTCCTGACCTTCGACAAATTGTTGCATGATGTTACTGTATAGTTGTAGGTGCTTGAAACCAAATATGGCGATATGTTCCATTGGACGATTTGTAAGTTCCTGTCACTGACAGTGTTGCAATTGCTTGTCCCTGACTTTTCCACATTTGTGATTCAAAATATTCAATAATGAAGATGAAGGAAAACGTTTGCGCATGCGAAGAGCATGAAGCCATGATCCTGGTCTGTCGTTGATTTGTTTTGTGTTTATTCCTTATTTGACGTTTTTACTTTTTACCGGTTTACCGGTTTTATTGTGTTTTTTTCACTTGACTAATACTGGGTTGTTTTATTTTTGTACTTATGACGACGGTTTTATTTTCCATACATCGCAACATCTACTTTGTCTGACTATTTATTCCCAAACACTTTGTTCCCACTATATTTTTTTTTTTTACCTTAAATATTTTTTTGCCTACTTTCAAATACCTCCTTTACCTGCGATTCACTGCGAAGTTCAATATATTTTCGTACTACGTGCAACGGTGCAACGTATGCATCAACGATGATGCGTCAGTGCCCCAGAAAGTGCTAAGGTACAGGCAGTAAAATACTTAAGGGTTTGTGGTGCACCGGATTGAATAGTGGGCCGGATTGAAGAAAAAAATCATAGTGATGAGTTTTGTTGCTTTAGCTACTTTTTATATCGGTTAACTTTGATATTCGCTCAAATAAATTGCTTCTACCGAATTCGCTGGTTTCACTGCGGAATGTTTCGATGGAGTGAAGCTTCATCCGACATGCACAATATAACGGGGATAAAAACAGGCACATGATAGACGATGCTGAACAGTAGTCCATCTGCAGTCTGTACCATACCAGGAATCAAAGTCTGCACTGGTCTGTACCAGGTTCGCAGTCTGAACTACCGCGCTAACGAAGGCTAAAGCTAAATTGGTATAGAACTAACCGTTAACAAACTTGGAACCGTCGCACACATACACACACACACACACACACACACTACATATATACACAAAGGAAAACGATTTATAAAATTGTACGGTTAGCAACGTACGGGTGCTGGTGGCTTACTGTATTCATGCGGATGGATGCCTTCTTTTGCTACATGTTAGCTTCCGATTCCGATTTTAAATATTACAGCGAACAGGATGCTTACAGGCGAGACACCCTTTTAATGCATTCGCATACAAATAGCAATGCAAAGCACATACATATATATATATATATGTATATATATATATACTTATCCCTTTGCATTGCTATTTGTATACGAATGCCTTAACACACGCACGTCCGGCGGACCGCGCCAACTTCGCATGTCCGGGGGGCAGAAGACTTCCCCCCTAAGATCTCTGGAACTATGCAAGCTAACGACAAACGGAAAACGGCATTGGATAGCTGGTGACGGGCTCTATCGAAAGTACTTCGGTCATTTTTTTTCGCTCAGGTCAACGTTCAGGTCACTGGGACAAAATAAGGTCAAATTCGACTCAGGTGGGACTCAGATATTGACACATATCTCAGCACCTGTGACAGATAGAAACAAAAGGCGAACGCTATTCATTATATTTATATTTAAGGTCAGGTCAACCGAACCTCAGGAGAAGGCCATGAAGTCATGACCTCAGGTCAAGGTCATGAAGTCGCCTAGGGAGGTCTTGTAATGTATCAATCGATACGTCTTGGCGATACAAGCACAATAACGGTAATTTCAGCCTTCTAGCTCAATGCAGTGCGATATAATGCGCATAAATGTGTAGTGATCTCAGGTGACCTCAGAGACCTTGGTGAGGCCACTGAGCAAAAATGTCAGCGGTAGCATTGAACATAGCTGCCATCTACATGCCACAACCGTTGTGAGGTCATTCCGAGCGAAAATATGCAACCAGGAATCATTTGTATATTTTATCATAGCCCTATAATATGGAAACAATGACCGCGACCCGACCTAAGGCCAATGCTACTAAAAAAACCCGATATACATATTATGGTCCTTGATGAGATCATGACATGTTATAAGTTTGAAATCAATCGCCCAATTATTGTGGAAGTTATGGCACCTAGGACTCCGAGTGTAGTTGGGTCACTTCGCTTGACCTGGTGACCTGACCTGAAATGACCCAGGATTTAAAATGTATGAGGATATGCGGAAAAGACGAATGAACAGCTATGCAAGGTTTGACCTTGCTAACCCCATTAGTTTGGCGGCAAATGAGGAAACACTGGAGGGGGCAGATATCTGTCCCCCCTGGACGTGCGCGTGTTAAAAGGTTATATTGCTTGTAAGCATCCTGTTCGCTATGATATCTCAAATATGTATTGGAAGCTAACATGCAGCAAAAGAAGTCATCCGTCCGCATAAACACAGTAAGCCACCAACACCTGTGCGCTACTATCAAAGATACCAAATTGGGTTCAAACACCCAAGGGGTGCGAAATGTGCTAGCAACGTAGGCGAACCATAACCCAGAGGTGCTGGTTTTTGGCGTGAGAAAAAGCTAGAACCCTGGGGGTGCTAAATCGCAAGCACCCCATGAGTGCTCAATTCAAGCACCCTACTACTAAATATAGCCCAATAAAAAGGTGTTAGCTATAAGCACCGTGCTTATATTTAGCACCTGAAATTTTGCGATGTGATGCCAACTCCAGAAAGTTGCTTAATTCAAGCAACACTGTGGTGCTGGTTTTTGACATCTGAACTAGCACCCAAGGGATGCTAATCATTTTTTTACAGTGTATCACTAATGAAAAAAGAACATAATTTCCCACCAAAAAATTGGAAAATTGTCGTTTTTTTCTCTCTCAAAATTGACCACATAAAATCCCAACCCAACGGATCAACTTTTAATGGAAAAATCAAACCTTCCAAATGAAAAGCACCTGACATAGCTAAGCCTAAGCCATTTGTTTGCCTTCTGGAGGTAACGGGACATGTGTAAAACATGTCCTGTGAATGCCTTAAAGCACAATAATAAGATGTCTTGCATGAATTGTCATCAGCGTTTCCTAAGATGGGTATGGATCCATTTGCCCATTCCACAGAAGCACAGCACATCGGAGAGAGGAAATTAAAAATAACCAAGTCAATTTTTTTGGTCAGAAAAAACTATACGTTTGCTAGACCTGGAAATGCATTGGTTCATACACTAAGGATCCATGTTTATATTAATGTACAAATTTAAGTTTGTTCAGGACTTCAGAGTCACTAAAAATATCATGCAGCGGTGCAATGGGAAAAAAAGACCAACAAAATTTCCACATGTGTCAACCAATTATTCAATTTAGTCATAGCTGGTCACATTTAGACATTGCCAACATCTTTTTCCACTATCCCTTCCAAATTTCCTTGGCACTTGCAGGGCCGGAGATATCTCACAAAATCAGGTGTCCAAGTTTATATTTTCAAGGCACATTTTCAATGCATATGGAAAATGCCAACCTAAGATTAGCAGGAACCAAGCCAGAGGGCCCAGACCACATACCAACTCCAGGCATGGGCACTTGGTTACCAACTATGAGGAACAAGAACAATATCATAAGCCCAAAGATCAGACCAAACATTTGGTCAGACTAAGCCTCATTTTCAAGTGGGAACAGTTCAACATATCACTACAAATTGGATGCATTGGAAGATCCAGAGCTGGTTTTGAGTTGCTTAACCCGTCCGGTCTCGGGGGGTTCTTCAACCGCCCCCTCAGTTGTTTTGCGGATACCGGACGAACGGCGCGCGGCAGCACGCCCAAATTTGACATACATTTTCCCACATCAATTTGACATGTTGACCCTAATTTTTTTTACGTCAGGCCATCTATGGTCAACGAGTTAGTCAAGGTCAAGTGAGGTCACCTCCGAAAAAGTTCAACCAGTCGTCAGGCTTTAACGGATACACATATTTTAATGAAACTTTGAGCGTTTGCTTATCTTTCCGGATCCAATAAAACGTACGAGTGGAATTTTTCCTTTTTTTAGTTTTTGACTACATACATTTTGCGTATTTGCCAAATTATAGTTCAAATACAGGATTCTGGGTAAATTAAGCATTTTTATTAGGGCAAGTTAACTTCCAACAACGTTTCTCGGTCTGCTCTACCCATTTGAAAAGGCAAATTTAAGAAAACTTGAAAACTCAAAATTGTGAAAGTTCCAAAAAATAAAGTTTTTATATTTGGGGGCCAACAAATTATAGCCCTTGGTCGATTTCGCTGTCCTTTTCTCATTCCAAATAAATTTTATTTTTCTCATATATCACCAAAATGAACTCCCCTGGGTCAAAAACATAATGTAAGTCGTGAAAAGTCGTGCAAATCTAGCCCCCCGTGGTGACGTCACTTTTGTGGAAAATTGTTTTGGAGGATGGAACCGGACCCTACTCGTCGAGCGCTTTCCGATGACACGGCTTTCGTCATGCGACGCTTAGCTTATATTTTAGCGGGGGTCTTCAACCGCCACCCCCCGAGACAGGGTGGGAGGATTTGACCGGAAAGACGGCGCGGGTTAACGGTTCCAGGGAAAACTAATTCTCAGAGTTGTTTTAATATTTTTCAGAAGTTTCTAACCCCTTGAATTTGGCATCAAATGTTTTAGTTTTGCACACATTGTGTACCATAGATTAATTCTGCTGCAAAGCAGGCTGTTAGGGGGATATCTGAGGATCACATCAAAGCCCAGTCTTAGCCCGCCGGTCTAATGGAATACGACCCGCTAATCGTAACACTGGGGGGGAGGGAATTGTGGGCGAACTCATTTTTTCCTTATTCTTAGGGACAGAATAATCGTGCGGAATAAAGGGAGCGAGTGACTGTTGCATGGATGCTTAAAGGGGTAGTTTTAAGGACCAGTGGAGTTGGTTCGAATTCAACGCAAGTATTCAGCGGTCAGAAACCTCACTGC